>CAKAJE020001194.1:142205-546409 GCA_916610135.2 Macropis europaea | reverse complement strand
GGGTCTCTGATAGCCCTATCAAAGAAGTTTAGTACTGCATTTTACTCGACACGCCATGCGCTTTAAGGTGCCGCTTAGGCCAATGCGCTATCTGAAATGGGAGCGACGTAAATTGAACAAGTGTGATAGAATTACGCAAAATCCTTATATTAACCATAATTTAAAATGACGTAATCGTATCTCTGATTGCCCTATCCGAGAAGTTTAGCAGTGCATTTTACTCGTCATTTCATGCGCTTTAAGATGCCGCATCGACCAATACGCTATCTGAAATAGGAGCGACGTAAATTGTACAAATGTGATAGAATTACGCAAGAATTCTTATATTAACCATAATTTAAAATGATCTAATCGGGACTCTGATTGCGCTATCATAGAAGTTTAATAGCGCATTTTACTCGTCACTTCATGCGCTTTAAGGCGCCGCCTAGCCCAATACGCTATCTGAAATAGGAGCGACGTAAATTGAACAAATGTGATAAAATTACGCAGAATTCTTATATTAACCATAATATGTTACGATCTACTCGGTCCTCTGATTGCCCTATCATAGAAGTTTAATAGTGCATTTTACTCGTCATTTCATGCGCTTTAAGGTGCCGCCTAGCACAATACGCTACCTGAAATAGGAGCGACATAAATTGATCAAATGTGATAAAATTACGTTGGATTCTTATATTAACAATAACACAAAATGATCTAATCGGGTCTCTGATTGCCCTATCATAGATGTTTAATAGTGCATTTTACTCGCCATTTCATGCGCTTTAAGGTGCCGTCTAGTCCAATCCGCTATCTGAAATTGGAGCAGCGTAAATTGAATAAATGTGATAGAGTTACGCAGAATTCTTATATAAACCATAATATAAAATGATCTCATCGGGTCTCTGATTGCCCTATCAAAGAAGTTTAGTACTGCATTTTACTCGTCACGCCATGCGCTTTAAGGTGCCGCTTAGCCCAATGCGCTATCTGAAATGGGAGCGACGTAAATTGAACAAGTGTGATAGAATTACGCAGAATCCTTATATTAACCATAATTTAAAATGACCTAATCGTATCTCTGATTGCCCTATCCGAGAAGTTTAGCAGTGCATTTTACTCGTCATTTCATGCGCTTTAAGATGCCGAATCGACCAATACGCTATCTGAAATAGGAGCGACGTAAATTGAACAAATGTGATAGAATTACGCAAGAATTCTTATATTAACCATAATTTAAAATGATCTAGTCGGGACTCTGATTGCGCTATCATAGAAGTTTAATAGCGCATTTTACTCGTCATTTCATGCGCTTTAAGGCGCCGCCTAGCCCAATACGCTATCTGAAATAGGAGCGACGTAAATTGAGCAAATGTGATAAAATTACGCAGCATTCTTATATTAACCATAATATAAAATGATCTAATCGGGTCTCTGTTTGCCCTACCATAGAAGTTTAATAGTGCATTTGACTCGACATTTCATGTGCTTTAAGATGCCAACAAGCCCAATACGCTATCTATAAATAGGGGCGACGTAAATTGAACAAATGTGACAGAATTACGCAGAATTCTTATCTTAAACATAATATTATACGATCTATCCGGTTCTCTGATTGCCCTATCATAGAAGTTTAATAGTGCATGTTACTCGTCATTTCATGCGCTTTAAGGAGCCGCCTAGCCCAATACGCTATCTGAAATAGGAGCGACATAAATTGAACAATTGTGATAGAATTACGCAGAATTCTTATATTAACCATAATATAAAATGATCTAATCGGGTCTCTGTTTGCCCTACCCTAGAAGTTTAACAGTGCATTTGACTCGACATTTCATGCGCTTTAAGGTGCCGCCTAGCCCAATACGCTATCAGAAATAGGAGCGACGTAAATTGAACAAATGTGATAAAATTACGCTGAATTCTTATATTAACCATAATATAAAATGATCTAATCGGGTCTCTGTTTGCCCTACCCTACAAGTTTAATAGTGCATTTGACTCGACATTTCATGCGCTTTAAGATGCCGCCTAGTCCAAAACGCTATCTGAAATTGGAGCTACGTAAATTGAACATACGTGATAGAATTACGCAGCATTCATATATTAACCATAATATAATACGATGTATTCGGGTCTCTGATTGCCCTATCATAGAAGTTTAAAAGTGCATTTTACTCGTCATTTCATGCGCTTTAAGATGCCCGGTCGCCCAGTACGCTATCTGAAATAGGAACGACGTAAATTGAACAAATGTGATAGAATTACGCAAGAATTCTTATATTAACCATAATATAATACGATGTATTCGGGTCTCTGATTGCCCTATCATAGAAGTTTAATAGTGCATTTCACTCGCCATTTCATGCGCTTTAAGGTGCCGCCTAGCCCAGTACGCTATCTGAAATAGGGGCGACGTAAATTGAACAAATGTGATAAAATTACGCTGAATTCTTGTATTAACCATAATATAATACGATCTATACGGGTCTCTGATTGCCCTATCATAGAGGTTTAGCAGTGGATTTTACTCGTTACATCATGCGCTTTAAGGTGCCGCCTAGCCCAATACGCTATCTGAAATAGGAGCGACATAAATTGAACAAATGTGATAAAATTACGTTGAATTCTTATATTAACAATAATACAAAATGATCTAATCGGGTCTCTGATTGCACTGTCATAGAAGTTTACTACTGCATTTTACTCGACATTTCATGCGCTTTAAGGTATCGCCTAGTCCAATACGCTATCTGAAATAGGAGCGACACAAATTGAACAAATGTGATAGAAGCACGCAGAATTCTTATATTAAACATAATATAATACGATCTATCCGGGTCTCTGATTGCCCTATCATAGAAGTTTAATAGTGCATTTTACTCGACATTTCATGCGCTTTAAGATGCCACCCAGCCCAATACGCTATCTGAAATAGGGTCGACGTAAATTGAACAAATGTGATAGAATTACGCAGAATTCTTACATTAATCATAATATAATACGCTCCATCCGCGTCTCTGATTGCCCTATCATAGAAGGTTAGGAGTGCATTTTACTCGTCATTCCACGCGCTTTAAGATGCCGCATAGCCCAATATACTATCAGAAATAGGAGCGACGTAATTTGAACAAGTGTGATAGAATTACGCTGAATTCTTATATTAACCATAATATAAGATGACCTAATCGGGTCTCTGATTGCCCTGTCAGAGGAGTTTAGTGGAGCATTTTACTCGACATTTCATGCGCTTTAAGATGCCACCTAGCCCAATACGCTATCTGAAATAGGGGCGACGTAAATTGAACAAATGTGATAGAATTACGCAGAATTCTTATATAAACCATAATATAATACGATCCATCCGGGTCTCTGATTGCCATATCATAGAAGTTTGATAGTGCGTTTTACTCGTCATTTCATGCGCTTTAAGGTGCCGCCCAGTCCAATACGCTATCTGAAATAGGAGCGACACAAATTGAAGAAATGTGATAGAAGTACGCAGAATTCTTATATTAACCATAATATAAAATGATCTAATCGGGTCTCAGATTGCACTATCATAGAAGGTTAGTAGTGCATTTTACTCGCCATTCCATGTGCTTTTAGATGCCGCCTAACCCAATACGCTATCTGAAATAGGAGCGACGTAAATTGAACAAATGTGATACAATTTCGCTGAATTCTTATATTAACCATAATATAAAATTATCTAATCGGGTCTCTGATTGCCCTATCGTAGAAGGGTAGTAGTGCATTTTACTCGTCATTTCATGCGCTTTAAGGTGCCGCCTAGTCCAATACGCTATCTGAAATAGGAGCGACATAAATTGAACAAATGTGATAGAATTACGCAGAATTCTTATATTAACAATAATATAAAATGATCTAATCGGGTCTCTGATTGCCCTATCATAGAAGTTTAATATTGCGTTTTACTCTTCATTTCGTGCGCTTTAAGATGCAGCCTAGCACAATACGCTATCTGAAATAGGAGCGACATAAATTGAACAAATGTGATAGAATTACGCAGAATTCTTATATTAACCATAATATGTTACGATCTACTCGGTTCTCTGATTGCCCTATCATAGAAGTTTAATAGTGCATTTTACTCGTCATTTCATGCGCTTTAAGGTGCCGTCTAGCCCAATACGCTATCTGAAATAGGAGCGATATAAATTGAACAAATGTGATAAAATTACGTTAAATACTTATATTAACAATAATACAAAATGATCTAATCGGGTCTCTGATTGCCCTATCATAGAAGTTTAACAGTGCATTTTACTCGACATTTCAAGCGCTTTAAGATGCCACCTAGCCCAATAAGCTATCTGAAATAGGGGCGACGTAAATTGAACAAATGTGATAGAATTACACAGTATTCTTATATTAACCATAATATAATACGATCTATTCGGGTCTCTGATTGCCCTAAAATAGAAGTTTAATAGTGCATTTTACGCGTCATTTCATGCGCTTTATGATGCCGCCTAGCCCAATACGTTGTCTGAAATAGGCGCGACGTAAATTGAACAAATGTGATAGAATTGCGCTGAATTCTTATATTAACCATAATATAAAATGATCTAATTGGGTCTCTGATGGCCGTATCCGAGAAGGATAGTAGTGCATTTTATTCGCCATTTCATGCGCTTTAAGATGCCGTCTAGCTCAATACGATATCTGGTGTAGGAGCGACGTAAATTGACCAAATGTAATAGAATTACCCAGAATTCTTATATTAACCATAATATAATATGATATATTCGGATCTCTGATTGCCCTATCATAGAAGTTTAATAGTGCATTTTACTCGACATTTCATGCGCTTTAAGATGCCGCTTAGCCCAATACGCTATCTGAAACAGGAGCGGCGTAAATTGCACAAATGCGATTGAATTTCGCTGAATTACTATATTAACCATAATATAAGATGACCTAATCGGGTCTCTGATTGCCCTATCCTAGAAGTTTAGTAGTACATCTTACTCGACATTTCATGCGCTTTAAGATGCCGCTTAGCCCAATACGCTATCTGAAGTAGGAGCGACGTTAATTAAACAAATGTGATAGAATTACGCTGCATTCTTATATTAACCATAATATAATATGATCTATTCGGGTCTTTGATTGCCCTATAATAGAAGCTTGATAGTGCATTTTACTCGACATTTCATGCGCTTTAAGGTGCCGCCAAGCCCAATACGCTATCTGAAATAGGAGCGACGTAAATTGAACAAATGTGATACAATTATGCAGAATTCTTATATTAACCATAATATAAAATGATCTAATCGGGTCTCTGTTTGCCCTATCATTGAAGGTTAGGTGTGCATTTTACTCGTCATTCCACGCTCTTTAAGATACCGCCTAGCCCAATATACTATCTGAAATAGGAGCGACGTAATTTGAACATATGTGATAGAATTACGCTGCATTCTTATATTAATCATAATATAAGAAGCCCTAATCGGGTCTCTGATTGCCCTATCCGAGAAGTTTAGTAGTGCATTTTACTCGACATATCATGCGATTTAAGACGTCCCGTCGCCCTATACGCTATCAGAAATAGGAGCGGCGTAAATTGACCAAATGTGATAGAATTACGCAGAATTCTTATATTAATCATAATATAAGGTGACCTAATCGGGTCTCTGATTGCCCTATCCGAGACCTTTAGTAGTGCATTTTACTCGACATTTCATGCGCTTTCAGATGCCGCCTCGACCATACGCTATCTGAAATAGGAGCGCCGTAAATTGAACAAATGTGATAGAATTACGCAGAATTCTTATATTAATCGTAATATAAGATGACCTAATCGGGTCTCTGATTGCCCTATCCGAGCAGTTTAGTACTGCATTTTACTCGTCATTTCATGCGCTTTAAGATGCCGCTTCACCTAATGCGCTATCTGAAATAGGAGCGACGTAATTTGTACAAACGTGATAGAATTACGCAGAATTCTTATATTAACCATAATATAATTCGATCTATTCGGGTCTCTGATTGCCCTATCACAGAAGTTTAATAGTGCATTTTACTCGTCATTCCATGCGCGTTAAGGTGCCGCCGAGCCCAATACGCTATCAGAAATTGGAGAGACGTAAATTGAACAAATGTGATAGTATTTCGCTGCATTCTTATATTAACCATAATTTAAAATGATCTAAACGGGTCTCTGATTGCCCTATCATAGAAGTTTAATAGTGCATTTTACTCGCCACTTCGTGCGCTTTAAAGCGCCGCCTAGCCCAATACGGTATCTGAAATAGGAGCGACACAAATTGAACAAATGTGATAGAATTACGCAGAATTCTTGTATTAACCATAATATAGTATGATCTAATCGGTTCTTTGATTGCCCTATCATAGAAGGATAGTGGTGCATTTTACTCGTTATTCCACGCTCTTTAAGATGCCGCCTAGCCCAATACACTATCTGAAATTGGGGCTACGTAAATTGGACAAGTGTGATAGAGTTTCGCTGAATTCTTAAATTAACCATAATATAAAATGATCTAATCGGGTCTCTGTTTGCCCTACCCTAGAAATTTAATAGTGCATTTTACTCGATATGTCATGCGCTTTAAGATGCTACCTAGCCCAATGCGCTATCTGAAATTGGGGCGACGTAAATTGAACAAATGTGATAAAAGTTCGCTGAATTCTTATTTTAACCATAATATAAGATGACCTAATCGGGTTTCTGATTGCCCTATCCGAGAAGTTTATTAGTGCATTTTACTCGACATTTCATGCGCTTTATGATGCCGCCTAGCACAATACGCTATCTGAAATTGGAGCTACATAAATTGAACAAACGTGATAGAATTACGCAGAATTCTTATATTAACCATACTATAATACGATCTATTCGGGTCTCTGATTGCCCTAAAATAGAAGTTTAATAGTGCATTTTACTCGTCATTTCATGCGCTTTATGATGCCGCCTAGCCCAATACGTTGTCTGAAATAGGCGCGACGTAAATTGAACAAATGTGATAGAATTGCGCTGAATTCTTATATTAACCATAATATAAAATGATCTAATTGGGTCTCTGATGGCCGTATCCGAGAAGGATAGTAGTGCATTTTATTCGCCATTTCATGCGCTTTAAGATGCCGTCTAGCTCAATACGATATCTGGTGTAGGAGCGACGTAAATTGACCAAATGTGATAGAATTACCCAGAATTCTTGTATTAACCATAATATAATATGATATATTCGGATCTCTGATTGCCCTATCATAGAAGTTTAATGGTGCATTTTACTCGACATTTCATGCGCTTTAAGATGCCGATTAGCCCAATACGCTATCTGAAACAGGAGCGGCGTAAATTGCACAAATGCGATTGAATTTCGCTGAATTACTATATTAACCATAATATAAGATGACCTAATCGGGTCTCTGATTGCCCTATCCTAGAAGTTTAGTAGTACATCTTACTCGACATTTCATGCGCTTTAAGATGCCGCTTAGCCCAATACGCTATCTGAAGTAGGAGCGACGTTAATTAAACAAATGTGATAGAATTACGCTGCATTCTTATATTAACCATAATATAATATGATCTATTCGGGTCTTTGATTGCCCTATAATAGAAGCTTGATAGTGCATTTTACTCGACATTTCATGCGCTTTAAGGTGCCGCCAAGCCCAATACGCTATCTGAAATAGGAGCGACGTAAATTGAACAAATGTGATACAATTATGCAGAATTCTTATATTAACCATAATATAAAATGATCTAATCGGGTCTCTGATTGCCCTATCATAGAAGGTTAGTAGTGCATTTTACTCGTCATTCCATGCGCTTTAAGATGCCGCCTAGACTAATATACTATCCGAAATAGGAGCTACGTAAATTGAACAAATGTGATAGAATTACGCAGAATTCTTATATTAACCATAATATAATATGATCTATTCGGGTCTCTGATTGCCCTATCATAGAAGTTTAATAGGGCATTTTACTCCTCATTTCATGCGCTTTAAGGTGCCGCCTAGCCCAATACGCTATCTGGAATTGGAGGTACTTAAATTCAACAAATGTGATAGAATTACGCTGAATTGTTAAATTAATCGTAATATAAAATGATCTAATCGGATCTCTGTTTGCCCTACCCTAGAAGTTTAATAGTGCATTTTACACGCCATTTCATGCGCTTTGAGATGCCGCTTAGCCCAATACGCTATCTGAAATAGAAGCGACGTAAATTGAACAAATGTGATAGAATGTTGCTGAATTCTTATATTAACCATAATATAAAATGATCTAATCGGGTCTCTCATTGCCCTATCATAGAAGGTTAGTAGTGCATTTTACTCGTCATTTCAAGCGCTTTAAGATGCCGCCTAGACCAATATACTATCTGAAATAGCAGCTACTTAAATTGAACAAATGTGATAGAATTGCGCTGAATGCTTATATTAACCATAATATAAAATGATCTAATTGGGTCTCTGATGGCCGTATCCGAGAAGGATAGTAGTGCATTTTATTCGCCATTTCATGCGCTTTAAGAGGCCGTCTAGCTCAATACGATATCTGGTGTAGGAGCGACGTAAATTGACCAAATGTGATAGAATTACCCAGAATTCTTATATTAACCCTAATATAATATGATATATTCGGATCTCTGATTGCCCTATCATAGAAGTTTAATAGTGCATTTTACTCGTCATTTCATGCGCTTTAAGATGCCGCCTAGCCCAACACGCTATCTGAAATAGGAGCGACGTAAATTGAACAAATGTGATAGAATTACGCAGAATTCTTATATTAACCATAATATAATATGATCTACTTGGATCTCTGATTGCCCTATCATGGAAGGTTAGTAGTGCATTTTACTCGCTATTCCGCGCGCTTTAAGGTGCCGCCTAGCCCAATACGCTATCTGAAATAGGAGCGACGTAAATTGAAAAAATGTGATAGAATTTCGCTGGATTCTTATATTAACCATAATATAATATGATCTATTTGGGTCTCTGATTTCCCTATCGTGGAAGGTTAGTAGTGCATTTTGCTCGTCATTCCACGCACTTTAAGATGCCGCCTAGCCCAATACGCTATCTGAAATAGGACCGACGTAAATTGAACAAATGTGATAGAATTAAGCAGAATTCTTATGTTAACCATAATTTAAAATAACCTAATCGGATCTCTGATTGCCCTATCCGAGAAGTTTAGCTGTGCATTTTACTCGCCATTCCACGCGCGTTAAGATGCCGCCTAGCCCAACACGCTATCTGAAATAGGAGCGACGTAAATTGAACAAATGTGATAGAATTACGCAGAATTCTTATATTAACCATAATATAATATGATCTACTTGGATCTCTGATTGCCCTATCATGGAAGTTTAGTACTGCATTTTACTCGTCATTCCATGCGCTTTAAGGTGCCGCTTAGCCCAATACGCTATCTGAAATAGGAGCGACGTAAATTGAACAAATGTGATAGAATTACGCAGAATTCTTATATTAACCATAATATAATATGATCTACTTGGATCTCTGATTGCCCTATCATGGAACGTTAGTAGTGCATTTTACTCGCTATTCCACGCGCTTTAAGGTGCCGCCTAGCCCAATATACTATCTGAAATAGGAGCGATGTAATTTGAACAAATGTGATAGAATTACGCTGAATTCTTATATTAATCATAATATAAGAAGACCTAATCGGGTCTTTGATTACCCTATCCGAGAAGTTTAGTAGTGCATTTTGCTCGACATGTCATGCGCTTTAAGATGTCGCCTCGCCCTATACGCTATCTGAAATAGGAGCGACGTAAATTGACCAAATGTGATAGAATTACGCAGAATTCTTATATTAATCATAATATAAGGCGACCTAATCGGGTCTCTGATTGCCCTGTCCGAGAAGTTTAGCACTGCATTTTACTCGTCATTTCATGCGCTTTAAGATGCCGCCTCGCCCAATACGCTATCTGAAATAGGAGCGACGTAAATTGAACAAATGTGATAGAATTACGCAGAATTCTTATATTAACCATAATTTAAAATGACCTAATCGGGTCTCTGATTGCCCTATCCGAGAAGTTTAGTAGTGCATTCTGCTCGACATTTCATGCGCATTAAGATGCCGCCGCGCCCAATGCGCTATCTGAAATAGGAGCGACGTAAAGTGAACAAATGTGATAGAATTACGCAGAATTCTTATATTAACCATAATATAAAATGATCTAATCGGGTCTCTGTTTGCCCTATCATTGAAGGTTAGGTGTGCATTTTACTCGTCATTCCACGCTCTTTAAGATTCCGCCTAGCCCAATATACTATCTGAAATAGGAGCGACGTAATTTGAACAAATGTGATAGAATTACGCTGAATTCTTATATTAATCATAATATAAGAAGACCTAATCGGGTCTCTGATTGCCCTATCCGAGAAGTTTAGTAGTGCATTCTGCTCGACATTTCATGCGCTTTAAGATGCCGCCACGCCCAATGCGCTATCTGAAATAGGAGCGACGTAAATTGGACAAATGTGATAGAATCTCGCTGAATTCTCATATTTACCATAATATAAAATGATCTAATCGGGCCTCTGATTGCCCTATCATAGAAGTTTAGTAGTGCATTTTACTCGCCATTTCATGCGCTTTAAGGGGCCGCCCAGCCAAATGCGCTATCTGAAATTGGAGCTACGTAAACTGAACAAACGTGTTAGAAGTACGCAGAATTCTTATATTAACCATAATCTAAAATGATCTAATCGGGTCTCTGATTGCCCTATCCTAGAAGTTTAATAGTGCATTTTACTCGCCATTTCATGCGCTTTAAAATGCCGCCTATCTCAATACGATATCGCGTGTAGGAGCGACGTGAATTGGACAAATGTGATAGAGTTACGATGAATACTTAAATTAACAATAATATAAGATGATCTAATCGGGATTCTGATTGCCCTATCCTAGAAGTTTAGTAGTGCATTTTACTCGATATTCCATGCGCTTTAAGGTGCCGCCTAGTACAAAACGCTATCTGAAATAGGTGCGACGTAAATTGAACAAATGTGATAGAATTTCGCTGAATTCTTATATTAACCAAAATATAAAATGATCTAATCGGGTCTCTGATTGCCCTATCCGAGAAGTTTAGTAGTGCATTTTACTCGTCATTTCATGCGTTTTAAGATGCCGCCCAGCCCAATACGTTATCTGAAATTGAAGCGTCGTAAATTGAACAAATGTGATAGAATTACGCAGAATTCTTATATTAACCATAATTTAAGATGATCTAATCGGGTCTCTGATTGCCCTATCACAGAAGTTCAGTAGTGCATTTTACTCGACATTTCATGCGCTTTAAGGTGCCGTCTAGCCCAAACCGCTATCTGAAATAGGAGCGACATAAATTGAACAAATGTGGTAGAGTTACGCATAATTCTTATATTAACCATAATATAATATGATCTCTTCGGGTCTCTGATTGCCCTATCATAGAAGTTTAATAGTGCATTTCACTCGTCATTTCATGCGCTATAATGTGCCGCCTAGCCCAGTACGCTATCTGAAATAGGAGCTACGTAAGTTGAACAAATGTCACAGAATTACGCTGAATTCTTATATTAACCGTAATATAAAATGATCTAATCGGGTCTCTGTTTGCCTTATCCTAGAAGTTTAATAGTGCATTTTACTCGTCAATTCATGCGCTTTGCGATGCCGCTTAGCCCAATAAGCTATCTGAAATAGGAGCGACGTAAATTGAACAAATGTGATAGAATTTCGCTGAATTCTTATATTAACCAAAATATAAAATGATCTGATCGGGTCTCTGATTGCCCTATCATAGAAGTTTAACAGTGCATTTTACTCGCCATTCCACGCGCTTTAAGTTGCCGCCTAACCCAGCACGCTATCTGAAATAGGAGTTACGTAAGTTGAACAAATGTCACAGAATTACGCTGAATTCTTATATTAACCGTAATATAAAATGATCTAATCGGGTCTCTGTTTGCCTTATCCTAGAAGTTTAATAGTGCATTTTACTCGCCATTTCATGCGCTTTGAGATGCCGCTTAGCCCAGTGCACTATCTGAAATAGGAGCGACGTAAATTGAAAAAATGTGATAGAATTTCCCTGAAATGTTATAGTAAACAAAATATAAAATGATCTATTCGTAACTCTGATTGCCCTATCATAGAAGTTTAGAAGTGCATTTTACTCGCCCTTCCATGCGCTTTAAGATGCCGCCTAGCCCAGTACGCTATCTGAAATAGGAGCGACGTTAGTTGAACAAATGTGATAGAATTACGCTGAATTCTTATATTAACCGTAATATAAAATGATCTATTCGGGTGTCTGTTCGCCCTACCCTAGAAGTTTAATAGTGCATTTCACTCGCCATTCCATGCGCTTTGAGATGCCGCTTAGCCCAATACGCTATCTGAAATAGGAGCGACGTTAATTGAACAAATGTGATAGAATTTCGCTGAATTCTTATATTATCCAAAATATGAAATGATCTTATCGGGTCTCTGATTGCCCTACCCTAGAAGTTTAATAGTGCATTTTACTCGCCCTTTCGTGCGCTGTGAGATGCCGCTTAGCCCAATACGCTATCTGAAATAGGAGCGACGTAAATTGAACAAATGTGATAGAATTTCGCTGGATTCTTATATTAACCAAAATATAAAATGATCTAATCGGGTCTCTGATTGCCCTATCATAGAAGTTTAATAGTGCATTTTACTCGCCATTCCACGCGCTTTAAGTTGCCGCCTAGCCCAGTACGCTATCTGAAATAGGAGCTACGTAAGTTGAACAAATGTCACAGAATTACGCTGAATTCTTATGTTAACCGTAATATAAAATGATCTAATCGGGTCTCTGTTTGCCTTATCCTAGAAGTTTAAGAGTGCATTTTACTCGCCATTTCATGCGCTTTGAGATGCCGCTTAGCCCAATACGCTATCTGAAATAGGAGCGACGTAAATTGAACAAATGTGATAGAATTTCGCTGAATTCTTATATTAACCAAAATATAAAATGATCTAATCGGGTCTCTGATTGCCCTACCCTAGAAGTTTAATAGTGCACTTTACTCACCATTTCATGCGCTTTGAGATGCCGCTTATCCCAATACGCTATCTGAAATTGGAGCGACGTAAATTGAACAAATGTGATAGAATTTCGCTGAATTCTTATATTAACCAAAATATAAAATGATCTAATCGGGTCTCTGATTGCCCTACCCTAGAAGTTTAATAGTGCATTTTACTCGCCATTTCATGCGCTTTGAGATGCCGCTTAGACCAATACGCTATCTGAAATAGGAGCGACGTAAATTAAACAAATCTGATAGAACTTCGCTGAATTCTTATATTAACCATAATATAATATGATCTAATCGGGTCTCTGATTGCCCTACCCTAGAAGTTTAATAGTGCATTTTACTCACCATTCCACGCGCTTTAAGTTGCCGCCTAGCCCAGTACGCTATCTGAAATAGGAGCTACGTAAGTTGAACAAATGTCACAGAATTACGCTGAATTCTTATATTAACGGTAATATAAAATGATCTAATCGGGTCTCTGTTTGCCTTATCCTAGAAGTTTAATAGTGCATTTTACTCGTCAATTCATGCGCTTTGCGATGCCGCTTAGCCCAATAAGCTATCTGAAATAGGAGCGACGTAAATTGAACAAATGTGATAGAATTTCGCTGAATTCTTATATTAACCAAAATATAAAATGATCTGATCGGGTCTCTGATTGCCCTATCATAGAAGTTTAACAGTGCATTTTACTCGCCATTCCACGCGCTTTAAGTTGCCGCCTAACCCAGCACGCTATCTGAAATAGGAGTTACGTAAGTTGAACAAATGTCACAGAATTACGCTGAATTCTTATATTAACCGTAATATAAAATGATCTAATCGGGTCTCTGTTTGCCTTATCCTAGAAGTTTAATAGTGCATTTTACTCGCCATTTCATGCGCTTTGAGATGCCGCTTAGCCCAGTGCACTATCTGAAATAGGAGCGACGTAAATTGAAAAAATGTGATAGAATTTCCCTGAAATGTTATAGTAAACAAAATATAAAATGATCTATTCGTAACTCTGATTGCCCTATCATAGAAGTTTAGAAGTGCATTTTACTCGCCCTTCCATGCGCTTTAAGATGCCGCCTAGCCCAGTACGCTATCTGAAATAGGAGCGACGTTAGTTGAACAAATGTGATAGAATTACGCTGAATTCTTATATTAACCGTAATATAAAATGATCTATTCTGGTGTCTGTTCGCCCTACCCTAGAAGTTTAATAGTGCATTTCACTCGCCATTCCATGCGCTTTGAGATGCCGCTTAGCCCAATACGCTATCTGAAATAGGAGCGACGTTAATTGAACAAATGTGATAGAATTTCGCTGAATTCTTATATTATCCAAAATATGAAATGATCTTATCGGGTCTCTGATTGCCCTACCCTAGAAGTTTAATAGTGCATTTTACTCGCCCTTTCGTGCGCTGTGAGATGCCGCTTAGCCCAATACGCTATCTGAAATAGGAGCGACGTAAATTGAACAAATGTGATAGAATTTCGCTGGATTCTTATATTAACCAAAATATAAAATGATCTAATCGGGTCTCTGATTGCCCTATCATAGAAGTTTAATAGTGCATTTTACTCGCCATTCCACGCGCTTTAAGTTGCCGCCTAGCCCAGTACGCTATCTGAAATAGGAGCTAAGTAAGTTGAACAAATGTCACAGAATTACGCTGAATTCTTATGTTAACCGTAATATAAAATGATCTAATCGGGTCTCTGTTTGCCTTATCCTAGAAGTTTAAGAGTGCATTTTACTCGCCATTTCATGCGCTTTGAGATGCCGCTTAGCCCAATACGCTATCTGAAATAGGAGCGACGTAAATTGAACAAATGTGATAGAATTTCACTGAATTCTTATATTAACCAAAATATAAAATGATCTAATCGGGTCTCTGATTGCCCTATCATAGAAGTTTAACAGTGCATTTTACTCGCCATTTCATGCGCTTTGAGATGCCGCTTAGACCAATACGCTATCTGAAATAGGAGCGACGTTAATTAAACAAATGTGATAGAACTTCGCTGAATTCTTATATTAACCATAATATAAAATGATCTAATCGGGTCTCTGATTGCCCTACCCTAGAAGTTTAATAGTGCATTTTACTCACCATTCCACGCGCTTTAACTTGCCGCCTAGCCCAGTACGCTATCTGAAATAGGAGCGACGTAAATTGAACAAATGTGATAGAATTTCGCTGAATTCTTATATTAACCAAAATATAAAATGATCTAATGGGGTCTCTGTTTGCCCTACCCTAGAAGTTTAATAGTGCATTTTACTCGCCATTTCTTGCGCTTTGAGATGCCACTTAGCACAAGTCGCTATCTGAAATAGGAGCGATGTAAATTGAACAAATGTGATAGAATTTCGCTGAATTCTTATATTAACCTTAATGTAAAACGATCTAATCGGGTCTATGTTCGCCCTACCCAAGAAGTTTAATAGTGCATTTCACTCGTCATTTCATGCGCTTTGCGATGCCGCTTAGCCCAATAAGCTATCTGAAATTGGAGCGACGTATATTGAACAAATGTGATAGAATTTCGCTGAATTCTTATATTAACCAAAATATAAAATGATCTAATCGGGTCTCTGATTGCCCTATCATAGAAGTTTAATTGTGCATTTTACTCGCCATTCCACGCGCTTTAAGATGCCGCCTAGCCCAGTACGCTATCTGAAATAGGAGCTACGTAAGTTGAACGAATGTGGCACAATTACGCTGATTTCTTATATTAACCGTAATATAAAATGATCTAATCGGGTCTCTGTTTGCCTTATCCTAGAAGTTTAATAGTGCATTTTACTCGCCATTTCATGCGCTTTGAGATGCCTCTTAGCCCAATACGCTATCTGAAATAGGAGCGACGTAAATTGAACAAATGTGATAGAATTTCGCTGAATTCTTATATTAACCAAAATATGAAATGATCTAATCCGGTCTCTGTTTGCCCTACCCTAGATGTTTAATAGTGCATTTTACGAGCCATTTCTTGCGCTTTGAGATGCAGCTTAGCCCAATACGCTATCTGAAATAGGAGCGACGTAAATTGAACAAATGTGATAGAATTTCGCTGAATTCTTATATTAACCAAAATATGAAATGATCTTATCGGGTCTCTGATTGCCCTACCCTAGAAGTTTAATAGTGCATTTTACTCGCCCTTTCGTGCGCTGTGAGATGCCGCTTAGCCCAATACGCTATCTGAAATAGGAGCGACGTAAATTGAACAAATGTGATAGAATTTCGCTGGATTCTTATATTAACCAAAATATAAAATGATCTAATCGGGTCTCTGATTGCCCTATCGTAGAAGTTTAATAGTGCATTTTACTCGGCATTCCACGCGCTTTAAGTTGCCGCCTAGCCCAGTACGCTATCTGAAATAGGAGCTACGTAAGTTGAACAAATGTCACAGAATTACGCTGCATTCTTATGTTAACCGTAATATAAAATGATCTAATTGGGTCTCTGTTTGCCTTATCCTAGAAGTTTAAGAGTGCATTTTACTCGCCATTTCATGCGCTTTGAGATGCCGCTTAGCCCAATACGCTATCTGAAATAGGAGCGACGTAAATTAAACAAATGTGATAGAACTTCGCTGAATTCTTATATTAACCATAATATAAAATGATCTAATCGGGTCTCTGATTCCCCTACCCTAGAAGTTTAATAGTGCATTTTACTCACCATTCCACGCGCTTTAAGTTGCCGCCTAGCCCAGTACGCTATCTGAAATAGGAGCTACGTAAGTTGAACAAATGTCACAGAATTACGCTGAATTCTTATATTAACCGTAATATAAAATGATCTAATCGGGTCTCCGTTTGCCTTATCCTAGAAGTTTAATAGTGCATTTTACGCGCCATTTCATGCGCTTTGAGATGCCGCTTAGCCCAATACGCTATCTGAAATAGGAGCGACGTAAATTGAACAAATGTGATAGAATTTCACTGAATTCTTATATTAACCAAAATATAAAATGATCTAATCGGGTCTCTGATTGCCCTATCATAGAAGTTTAACAGTGCATTTTACTCGCCATTTCATGCGCTTTGAGATGCCGCTTAGACCAATACGCTATCTGAAATAGGAGCGACGTTAATTAAACAAATGTGATAGAACTTCGCTGAATTCTTATATTAACCATAATATAAAATGATCTAATCGGGTCTCTGATTGCCCTACCCTAGAAGTTTAATAGTGCATTTTACTCACCATTCCACGCGCTTTAAGTTGCCGCCTAGCCCAGTACGCTATCTGAAATAGGAGCGACGTAAATTGAACAAATGTGATAGAATTTCGCTGAATTCTTATATTAACCAAAATATGAAATGATCTTATCGGGTCTCTGATTGCCCTACCCTAGAAGTTTAATAGTGCATTTTACTCGCCCTTTCGTGCGCCGTGAGATGCCGCTTAGCCCAATACGCTATCTGAAATAGGAGCGACGTAAATTGAACAAATGTGATAGAATTTCGCTGGATTCTTATATTAACCAAAATATAAAATGATCTAATCGGGTCTCTGATTGCCCTATCGTAGAAGTTTAATAGTGCATTTTACTCGCCATTCCACGCGCTTTAAGTTGCCGCCTAGCCCAGTACGCTATCTGAAATAGGAGCTACGTCAGTTGAACAAATGTCACAGAATTACGCTGCATTCTTATGTTAACCGTAATATAAAATGATCTAATCGGGTCTCTGTTTGCCTTATCCTAGAAGTTTAAGAGTGCATTTTACTCGCCATTTCATGCGCTTTGAGATGCCGCTTAGCCCAATACGCTATCTGAAATAGGAGCGACGTAAATTAAACA
The DNA here is from genome assembly GCA_916610135.2 of Macropis europaea. Lineage (NCBI taxonomy): Eukaryota > Metazoa > Arthropoda > Insecta > Hymenoptera > Melittidae > Macropis > Macropis europaea. The sequence goes on along the minus strand of CAKAJE020001194.1, from coordinate 528,511 downwards.
AATGTGATAGAACTTCGCTGAATTCTTATATTTACCATAATATAAAATGATCTAATCGGGTCTCTGATTGCCCTACCCTAGAAGTTTAATAGTGCATTTTACTCACCATTCCACGCGCTTTAAGTTGCCGCCTAGCCCAGTACGCTATCTGAATTGGAGCTACGTAAGTTGAACAAATGTCACAGAATTACGCTGAATTCTTATATTAACCGTAATATAAAATGATCTAATCGGGTCTCCGTTTGCCTTATCCTAGAAGTTTAATAGTGCATTTTACTCGCCATTTCATGCGCTTTGAGATGCCGCTTAGCCCAATACGCTATCTGAAATAGGAGCGACGTAAATTGAACAAATGTGATAGAATTTCGCTGAATTCTTATATTAACCAAAATATAAAATGATCTAATGGGGTCTCTGTTTGCCCTACCCTAGAAGTTTAATAGTGCATTTTACTCGCCATTTCTTGCGCTTTGAGATGCCACTTAGCACAAGTCGCTATCTGAAATAGGAGCGATGTAAATTGAACAAATGTGATAGAATTTCGCTGAATTCTTATATTAACCTTAATGTAAAATGATCTAATCGGGTCTTTGTTCGCCCTACCCAAGAAGTTTAATAGTGCATTTCACTCGTCATTTCATGCGCTTTGCGATGCCGCTTAGCCCAATAAGCTATCTGAAATTGGAGCGACGTATATTGAACAAATGTGATAGAATTTCGCTGAATTCTTATATTAACCAAAATATAAAATGATCTAATCGGGTCTCTGATTGCCCTATCATAGAAGTTTAATAGTGCATTTTACTCGCCATTCCACGCGCTTTAAGATGCCGCCTAGCCCAGTACGCTATCTGAAATAGGAGCTACGTAAGTTGAACGAATGTGGCACAATTACGCTGATTTCTTATATTAACCGTAATATAAAATGATCTAATCGGGTCTCTGTTTGCCTTATCCTAGAAGTTTAATAGTGCATTTTACTCGCCATTTCATGCGCTTTGAGATGCCTCTTAGCCCAATACGCTATCTGAAATAGGAGCGACGTAAATTGAACAAATGTGATAGAATTTCGCTGAATTCTTATATTAACCAAAATATGAAATGATCTAATCCGGTCTCTGTTTGCCCTACCCTAGAAGTTTAATAGTGCATTTTACGAGCCATTTCTTGCGCTTTGAGATGCAGCTTAGCCCAATACGCTATCTGAAATAGGAGCGACGTAAATTGAACAAATGTGATAGAATTTCGCTGAATTCTTATATTAACCAAAATATGAAATGATCTTATCGGGTCTCTGATTGCCCTACCCTAGAAGTTTAATAGTGCATTTTACTCGCCCTTTCGTGCGCTGTGAGATGCCGCTTAGCCCAATACGCTATCTGAAATAGGAGCGACGTAAATTGAACAAATGTGATAGAATTTCGCTGGATTCTTATATTAACCAAAATATAAAATGATCTAATCGGGTCTCTGATTGCCCTATCGTAGAAGTTTAATAGTGCATTTTACTCGGCATTCCACGCGCTTTAAGTTGCCGCCTAGCCCAGTACGCTATCTGAAATAGGAGCTACGTAAGTTGAACAAATGTCACAGAATTACGCTGAATTCTTATGTTAACCGTAATATAAAATGATCTTATTGGGTCTCTGTTTGCCTTATCCTAGAAGTTTAAGAGTGCATTTTACTCGCCATTTCATGCGCTTTGAGATGCCGCTTAGCCCAATACGCTATCTGAAATAGGAGCGACGTAAATTAAACAAATGTGATAGAATTTCGCTGAATTCTTATATTAACCATAATATAAAATGATCTAATCGGGTCTCTGATTGCCCTACCCTAGAAGTTTAATAGTGCATTTTACTCACCCTTCCACGCGCTTTAAGTTGCCGCCTAGCCCAGTACGCTATCTGAAATAGGAGCTACGTAAGTTGAACAAATGTCACAGAATTACGCTGAATTCTTATATTAACCGTAATATAAAATGATCTAATCGGGTCTCTGTTTGCCTTATCCTAGAAGTTTAATAGTGCATTTTACTCGTCAATCCATGCGCTTTGCGATGCCGCTTAGCCCAATACGCTATCTGAAATAGGAGCGACGTAAATTAAACAAATGTGATAGAACTTCGCTGAATTCTTATATTAACCATAATATAAAATGATCTAATCGGGTCTCTGATTGCCCTACCCTAGAAGTTTAACAGTGCATTTTACTCGCCATTCCACGCGCTTTAAGTTGCCGCCTAGCCCAGCACGCTATCTGAAATAGGAGCTACGTAAGTTGAACAAATGTCACAGAATTACGCCGAATTCTTATATTAACCGTAATATAAAATGATCTAATCGGGTCTCCGTTTGCCTTATCCTAGAAGTTTAATAGTGCATTTTACTCGCCATTTCATGCGCTTTGAGATGCCGCTTAGCCCAATACGCTATCTGAAATAGGAGCGTCGTAAATTGAACAAATGTGATAGAATTTCGCTGAATTCTTATATTAACCAAAATATAAAATGATCTAATCGGGTCTCTGTTTGCCCTACCCTAGAAGTTTAATAGTGCATTTTACTCGCCATTTCTTGCGCTTTGAGATTCCACTTAGCACAAGTCGCTATCTGAAATAGGAGCGACGTAAATTGAACAAATGTGATAGAATTTCGCTGAATCCTTAAATTAACCATAATATGAAATGACCTAATCGGGTCTCTGTTTGCCGTACCCTAGAAGTTTAATAGTGCATTTTACTCGCCATTTCTTGCGCTTTGTGATGCCGCTTAGCACAAGTCGCTATCTGAAATAGGAGCGATGTAAATTGAACAAATGTGATAGAATTTCGCTGAATTCTTATATTAACCTTAATGTAAAATGATCTAATCGGGTCTTTGTTCGCCCTACCCAAGAAGTTTAATAGTGCATTTCACTCGTCAGTTCATGCGCTTTGCGATGCCGCTTAGCCCAATAAGCTATCTGAAATTGGAGCGACGTATATTGAACAAATGTGATAGAATTTCGCTGAATTCTTATATTAACCAAAATATAAAATGATCTGATCGGGTCTCTGATTGCCCTATCATAGAAGTTTAATAGTGCATTTTACTCGCCATTCCACGCGCTTTAAGATGCCGCCTAGCCCAGTACGCTATCTGAAATAGGAGCAACGTAAGTTGAACGAATGTGACAGAATTACGCTGATTTCTTATATTAACCGTAATATAAAATGATCTAATTGGGTCTCTGTTTAACTTATCCTAGAAGTTTAATAGTGCATTTTACTCGCCATTTCATGCGCTTTGAGATGCCTCATCGCCCAATACGCTATCTGAAATAGGAGCGACGTAAATTGAACAAATGTGATAGAATTTCGCTGAATTCTTATATTAACCGAAGTATAAAATGATCTAATCCGGTCTCTGTTTGCCCTACCCTAGAAGTTTAATAGTGCATTTTACGAGCCATTTCTTGCGCTTTGAGATGCAGCTTAGCCCAATACGCTATCTGAAATAGGAGCGACGTAAATTGAACAAATGTGATAGAATTTCGCTGAATTCTTATTTTAACCTTAATGTAAAATGATCTAATCGGGTCTTTGTTCGCCCTACCCTAGAAGTTTAACAGTGCATTTCACTCGTCTTTCATGCGCTCTGAGTTGCCGCTTAGCCCAATAAGCAATCTGAAATAGGAGCGACGTAAATTGAACAAATGTGGTAGAACTTCGCTGAATTCTTATATTAACCGTAATATAAAATGATCTGATCGGGTCTCTGCTTGCCCCACCCTAGAAGTTTAATAGTGCATTTTACTCGCCCTTTCGTGCGCTGCGAGATGCCGCTTAGCCCAATACGCTATCTGAAATAGGAGCGACGTAAATTGAACAAATGTGATAGAATTTCGCTGAATTCTTAAATTAACCATAATATAAAATGATCTAATCGGGTCTCTGTTTGCCCTACCCTAGAAGTTTAATAGTGCATTTTACTCGCCATTTCTTGCGCTTTGCGATGCAGCTTAGCCCAATACGCTATCTGAAATAGGAGCGACGTAAATTGAACAAATGTGATAGAATTTCGCTGAATTCTTATTTTAACCTTAATGTAAAATGATCTAATCGGGTCTTTGTTCGCCCTACCCTAGAAGTTTAACAGTGCATTTCACTCGTCTTTCATGCGCTCTGAGTTGCCGCTTAGCCCAATAAGCAATCTGAAATAGGAGCGACGTAAATTGAACAAATGTGATAGAACTTCGCTGAATTCTTATATTAACCGTAATATAAAATGATCTGATCGGGTCTCTGCTTGCCCCACCCTAGAAGTTTAATAGTGCATTTTACTCGCCCTTTCGTGCGCTGCGAGATGCCGCTTAGCCCAATACGCTATCTGAAATAGGAGCGACGTAAATTGAACAAATGTGATAGAATTTCGCTGAATTCTTAAATTAACCATAATATAAAATGATCTAATGGGGTCTCTGTTTGCCCTACCCTAGAAGTTTAATAGTGCATTTTACTCGCCATTTCTTGCGCTTTGCGATGCAGCTTAGCCCAATACGCTATCTGAAATAGGAGCGACGTAAATTGAACAAATGTGATAGAATTTCGCTGAATTCTTATTTTAACCTTAATGTAAAATGATCTAATCGGGTCTTTGTTCGCCCTACCCTAGAAGTTTAACAGTGCATTTCACTCGTCTTTCATGCGCTCTGAGTTGCCGCTTAGCCCAATAAGCTATCTGAAATAGGAGCGACGTAAATTGAACAAATGTGATAGAACTTCGCTGAATTATTATATTAACCGTAATATAAAATGATCTGATCGGGTCTCTGCTTGCCCCACCCTAGAAGTTTAATAGTGCATTTTACTCGCCTTTTCGTGCGCATTGAGATGCCGCTTAGCCCAATACGCTATCTGAAATATCAGCGACGTAAATTGAACAAATGTGATAGAATTACGCTGAATTCTTATATTAACCGTAATATAAAATGATCTGATCGGGTCTCTGTTTGCCTTATCCTAGAAGTTCAATAGTGCATTTCACTCGTCATTCAATGCGCTTTGAGATGCCGCTTATCCCAATACGCTATCTGAAATAGGGGCGACGTAAATTGAACAAATGTGATAGAATTTCCCTGAATTCTTATATTAACCCAAATATAAATTGATCTAATCGGGTCTCTGATTGCCCTATCATCGATGTTAAATAGTGAATTTCACTCGCCATTCCACGCGCATTAAGATGCCGCCTAGCCCAGTACCCTATCTGAAATAGGAGCGACGTAAATTGAACAAATGTGACAGAATTTTGCTGAATTCTTAAATTAACCATAATATAAAATGATCTAATCGGGTCTCTGTTTGCCCTACCGTAGAAGTTTAATAGTGCATTTTACTCGCCATTTCATGCGCTTTGAGATGTCGCTTAGCCCGATACGCTATCTTAAATAGGAGCGACGTAAATAGAACAAATGTGGTAGAATTTCGCTGAATTCTCAAATTAACTATAATATAAAAGTATCTAATCGGGTCTCTGTTTGCCCTACCATAGAAGTTTAATAGTGCATTTTATTCGCCATTTCATGCGCTTTGAGATGCCGCTTAGCCCAATACGCTATCTGAAATAGGAGCGACGTAAATTGAACAAATGTGATAGAATTTCCCTGAAATGTTATAGTAAACAAAATATAAAATGATCTATTCGGAACTCTGATTGCCCTATCATAGAAGTTTAGTAGTGCATTTTACTCGCCGTTCCACGCGCTTTAAGATGCCGCCTAGCGCAGTACGCTATCTGAAATAGGAGCGACGTTAGTTGAACAAATGTGATAGAATTACGCTGAATTCTTATATTAACCGTAATATAAAATGATCTAATCGGGTCTCTGATTGCCCTACCCTAGAAGTTTAATAGTGCATTTTACTGACCATTCCACGCGCTTTAAGATGCCGCCTATCCGAGTACGCTATCTGAAATAGGAGCGACGTAAATTGAACAAATGTGATAGAATTTCGCTGAATTCTTATATTAACCAAAATATAAAATGATGTAATCGGGTCTCTGATTGCCCTATCATAGAAGTTTAACAGTGTATTTTACTCGCCATTCCACGCGCTTTAAGATGCCGCCTAGCCCAGTATGCCATCTGAAATAGGAACGACGTAAATTGAACAAATGTGATAGAATTTTTCTGAATTGTTAAACTAACCATAATATAAAATGATCTAATCTGGTCTCTGATTGCCCTACCCTAGAAGTTTAATAGTGCATTTTACTCGCCATTTCTTGCGCTTTGAGATGCCGCTTAGCCCAATACGCTATCTGAAATAGGAGCGACGTAAATTGAACAAATGTGATAGAATTTCGCTGAATTCTTATATTAACCAAAATATAAAATGATCTAATCGGGCCTCTGATTGCCCTATCATAGATGTTTAAGAGTGCATTTTACTCGCCATTCCACGCGCTTTGAGATGCCGCCTAGCCCAGTACGCTATCTGAAATAGGAGCGACGTAAGTTGAACAAATGTGTTAGAATTACGCTGAATTCTTATATTAACCGTAATATAAAATGGTCTAATCGGATCTCCGTTTGCCTTATCCTAGAAGTGTATTAGTGCATTTTACACGTCATTCCATGCGCTTTGAGATGCCGCTGAGCCCAATACGCTATCTGAAATAGGAGCGACGTAAATTGAACAAATGTGATAGAATTTCGCTGAATTCTTATTTTAACCTTAATGTAAAATGATCTAATCGGGTCTTTGTTCGCCCTACCCTAGAAGTTTAACAGTGCATTTCTCTCGTCTTTCATGCGCTCTGAGTTGCCGCTTAGCCCAATAAGCTATCTGAAATAGGAGCGACGTAAATTGAACAAATGTGATAGAACTTCGCTGAATTCTTATATTAACCGTAATATAAAATGATCTGATCGAGTCTCTGCTTGCCCCACCCTAGAAGTTTAATAGTGCATTTTACTCGCCTTTTCGTGCGCTTTGAGATGCCGCTTAGCCCAATACGCTGTCTGAAATAGGAGCGACGTAAATTGAACAAATGTGATAGAATTTCGCTGGATTCTTATATTAACCAAAATATAAAATGAACTAATCGGGTCTCTGATTGCCCTATCATAGAAGTTTAATAGTGCATTTTACTCGCCATTCCACGCGGTTTAAGCTGCCGCCTAGCCCAGTACGCTATCTGAAATAGGAGCTACGTAACTTGAACAAATGTGACAGAATTACGCTGAATTCTTATATTAACCGTAATATAAAATGATCTAATCGGGTCTCTGTTTGCCTTATCCTAGAAGTTTAATAGTGGATTTTACTCGCCATTTCATGCGCTTTGAGATGCCGCTTAGCCCAATAAGCTATCTGAAATAGGAGCGATGTAACTTGAACAAATGTGATAGAATTTCGCTGAATTCTTAAATTAACCATAATATAAAATGATGTAATCGGGTCTCTGTTCGCCCTACCCAAGAAGTTTAATAGTGCATTTCTCTCGTCATTTCATGCGCTTTGAGATGCCGCATAGCCCAATACGCTATCTGAAATTGGAGCGACGTAAATTGAACAAATGTGATAGAATTTCGCTGAATTCTTATATTAACCGTAATATAAAATGATCTAATCGGGTCTCTGATTGCCCTATCATAGAAGATTAATAGTGCATTTTACTCGCCATTCCACGCGCTTTAAGATGCCGCCCAGCCCAGTATGCTATCTGAAATAGGAACGACGTAAATAGAACAAATGTGATAGAATTTTGCTGAATTCTTAAATTAACCATAATATAAAATGATCTAATCGGGTCTCTGATTGAACTACCCTAGAAGTTTAATAGTGCATTTTACTCGTCATTTCATGCGCTTTGAGATGCCGCTTAGCCCAATAAGCTGTCTGACATAGGAGCGACGTAAATTGAACAAATGTGATAGAAGTTCCCTGAATACTTATATTAACCTTAATGTAAAATGATCTAATGGGGTCTCTGTTCGCCCTGCCCTCGAAGTTTAATAGTGCATTTTACTCCCCATTTCATGCGCTTTGAAATGCCGCTTAGCCCAATACGCTATCTGAAATAGGAGCGACGTAAAATGAACAAATGTGATACGATTTCGCTGAATTCTTAAATTAACCATAATATAAAATGATCTAATCGGATCTCTATGTGCCCAGCCCTAGAAGTTTAATAGTGCATTTTACTCGCCATTCCACGCGCTTTAGAATGCCGCCTATCAGATTACGCTATCTGAAATAGGAGCGACGTAAGTTGAACAAATGTGTTAGAATTACGCTGAATTCTTATATTAACCGTAATATAAAATGGTCTAATCGGATCTCCGTTTGCCTCATCCTAGAAGTTTATTAGTGCATTTTACACGTCATTCCATGCGCTTTGAGATGCCGCTGAGCCCAATACGCTATCTGAAATAGGAGCGACGTAAATTGAACAAATGTGATAGAACTTCGCTGAATTCTTATATTAACCATAATATAAAATGATCTAATCGGTTCTCTGATTGCCCTACCCTAGAAGTTTAATAGTGCATTTTACTCACCATTCCACGCGCTTTAAGTTGCCGCCTAGCCCAGTACGCTATCTGAAATAGGAGCTACGTCAGTTGAACAAATGTCACAGAATTACGCTGCATTCTTATGTTAACCGTAATATAAAATGATCTAATCGGGTCTCTGTTTGCCTTATCCTAGAAGTTTAAGAGTGCATTTTACTCGCCATTTCATGCGCTTTGAGATGCCGCTTAGCCCAATACGCTATCTGAAATAGGAGCGACGTAAATTAAACAAATGTGATAGAACTTCGCTGAATTCTTATATTAACCATAATATAAAATGATCTAATCGGGTCTCTGATTGCCCTACCCTAGAAGTTTAATAGTGCATTTTACTCACCATTCCACGCGCTTTAAGTTGCCGCCTAGCCCAGTACGCTATCTGAAATAGGAGCTACGTAAGTTGAACAAATGTCACAGAATTACGCTGAATTCTTATATTAACCGTAATATAAAATGATCTAATCGGGTCTCCGTTTGCCTTATCCTAGAAGTTTAATAGTGCATTTTACTCGCCATTTCATGCGCTTTGAGATGCCGCTTAGCCCAATACGCTATCTGAAATAGGAGCGACGTAAATTGAACAAATGTGATAGAATTTCGCTGAATTCTTATATTAACCAAAATATAAAATGATCTAATGGGGTCTCTGTTTGCCCTACCCTAGAAGTTTAATAGTGCATTTTACTCGCCATTTCTTGCGCTTTGAGATGCCACTTAGCACAAGTCGCTATCTGAAATAGGAGCGATGTAAATTGAACAAATGTGATAGAATTTCGCTGAATTCTTATATTAACCTTAATGTAAAACGATCTAATCGGGTCTATGTTCGCCCTACCCAAGAAGTTTAATAGTGCATTTCACTCGTCATTTCATGCGCTTTGCGATGCCGCTTAGCCCAATAAGCTATCTGAAATTGGAGCGACGTATATTGAACAAATGTGATAGAATTTCGCTGAATTCTTATATTAACCAAAATATAAAATGATCTAATCGGGTCTCTGATTGCCCTATCATAGAAGTTTAATAGTGCATTTTACTCGCCATTCCACGCGCTTTAAGATGCCGCCTAGCCCAGTACGCTATCTGAAATAGGAGCTACGTAAGTTGAACGAATGTGGCACAATTACGCTGATTTCTTATATTAACCGTAATATAAAATGATCTAATCGGGTCTCTGTTTGCCTTATCCTAGAAGTTTAATAGTGCATTTTACTCGCCATTTCATGCGCTTTGAGATGCCTCTTAGCCCAATACGCTATCTGAAATAGGAGCGACGTAAATTGAACAAATGTGATAGAATTTCGCTGAATTCTTATATTAACCAAAATATGAAATGATCTAATCCGGTCTCTGTTTGCCCTACCCTAGAAGTTTAATAGTGCATTTTACGAGCCATTTCTTGCGCTTTGAGATGCAGCTTAGCCCAATACGCTATCTGAAATAGGAGCGACGTAAATTGAACAAATGTGATAGAATTTCGCTGAATTCTTATATTAACCAAAATATGAAATGATCTTATCGGGTCTCTGATTGCCCTACCCTAGAAGTTTAATAGTGCATTTTACTCGCCATTTCGTGCGCTGTGAGATGCCGCTTAGCCCAATACGCTATCTGAAATAGGAGCGACGTAAATTGAACAAATGTGATAGAATTTCGCTGGATTCTTATATTAACCAAAATATAAAATGATCTAATCGGGTCTCTGATTGCCCTATCGTAGAAGTTTAATAGTGCATTTTACTCGGCATTCCACGCGCTTTAAGTTGCCGCCTAGCCCAGTACGCTATCTGAAATAGGAGCTACGTAAGTTGAACAAATGTCACAGAATTACGCTGAATTCTTATGTTAACCGTAATATAAAATGATCTAATTGGGTCTCTGTTTGCCTTATCCTAGAAGTTTAATAGTGCATTTTACTCGCCATTTCATGCGCTTTGAGATGCCGCTTAGCCCAATACGCTATCTGAAATAGGAGCGACGTAAATTAAACAAATGTGATAGAACTTCGCTGAATTCTTATATTAACCATAATATAAAATGATCTAATCGGGTCTCTGATTCCCCTACCCTAGAAGTTTAATAGTGCATTTTACTCACCATTCCACGCGCTTTAAGTTGCCGCCTAGCCCAGTACGCTATCTGAAATAGGAGCTACGTAAGTTGAACAAATGTCACAGAATTACGCTGAATTCTTATATTAACCGTAATATAAAATGATCTAATCGGGTCTCCGTTTGCCTTATCCTAGAAGTTTAATAGTGCATTTTACGCGCCATTTCATGCGCTTTGAGATGCCGCTTAGCCCAATACGCTATCTGAAATAGGAGCGACGTAAATTGAACAAATGTGATAGAATTTCACTGAATTCTTATATTAACCAAAATATAAAATGATCTAATCAGGTCTCTGATTGCCCTATCATAGAAGTTTAACAGTGCATTTTACTCGCCATTTCATGCGCTTTGAGATGCCGCTTAGCCCAATACGCTATCTGAAATAGGAGCGACGTTAATTAAACAAATGTGATAGAACTTCGCTGAATTCTTATATTAACCATAATATAAAATGATCTAATCGGGTCTCTGATTGCCCTACCCTAGAAGTTTAATAGTGCATTTTACTCACCATTCCACGCGCTTTAAGTTGCCGCCTAGCCCAGTACGCTATCTGAAATAGGAGCGACGTAAATTGAACAAATGTGATAGAATTTCGCTGAATTCTTATATTAACCAAAATATGAAATGATCTTATCGGGTCTCTGATTGCCCTACCCTAGAAGTTTAATAGTGCATTTTACTCGCCCTTTCGTGCGCCGTGAGATGCCGCTTAGCCCAATACGCTATCTGAAATAGGAGCGACGTAAATTGAACAAATGTGATAGAATTTCGCTGGATTCTTATATTAACCAAAATATAAAATGATCTAATCGGGTCTCTGATTGCCCTATCGTAGAAGTTTAATAGTGCATTTTACTCGGCATTCCACGCGCTTTAAGTTGCCGCCTAGCCCAGTACGCTATCTGAAATAGGAGCTACGTCAGTTGAACAAATGTCACAGAATTACGCTGCATTCTTATGTTAACCGTAATATAAAATGATCTAATCGGGTCTCTGTTTGCCTTATCCTAGAAGTTTAAGAGTGCATTTTACTCGCCATTTCATGCGCTTTGAGATGCCGCTTAGCCCAATACGCTATCTGAAATAGGAGCGACGTAAATTAAACAAATGTGATAGAACTTCGCTGAATTCTTATATTAACCATAATATAAAATGATCTAATCGGGTCTCTGATTGCCCTACCCTAGAAGTTTAATAGTGCATTTTACTCACCATTCCACGCGCTTTAAGTTGCCGCCTAGCCCAGTACGCTATCTGAATTGGAGCTACGTAAGTTGAACAAATGTCACAGAACTACGCTGAATTCTTATATTAACCGTAATATAAAATGATCTAATCGGGTCTCCGTTTGCCTTATCCTAGAAGTTTAATAGTGCATTTTACTCGCCATTTCATGCGCTTTGAGATGCCGCTTAGCCCAATACGCTATCTGAAATAGGAGCGACGTAAATTGAACAAATGTGATAGAATTTCGCTGAATTCTTATATTAACCAAAATATAAAATGATCTAATGGGGTCTCTGTTTGCCCTACCCTAGAAGTTTAATAGTGCATTTTACTCGCCATTTCTTGCGCTTTGAGATGCCACTTAGCACAAGTCGCTATCTGAAATAGGAGCGATGTAAATTGAACAAATGTGATAGAATTTCGCTGAATTCTTATATTAACCTTAATGTAAAACGATCTAATCGGGTCTATGTTCGCCCTACCCAAGAAGTTTAATAGTGCATTTCACTCGTCATTTCATGCGCTTTGCGATGCCGCTTAGCCCAATAAGCTATCTGAAATTGGAGCGACGTAAATTGAACAAATGTGATAGAATTTCGCTGAATTCTTATATTAACCAAAATATAAAATGATCTAATCGGGTCTCTGATTGCCCTATCATAGAAGTTTAATAGTGCATTTTACTCGCCATTCCACGCGCTTTAAGATGCCGCCTAGCCCAGTACGCTATCTGAAATAGGAGCTACGTAAGTTGAACGAATGTGGCACAATTACGCTGATTTCTTATATTAACCGTAATATAAAATGATCTAATCGGGTCTCTGTTTGCCTTATCCTAGAAGTTTAATAGTGCATTTTACTCGCCATTTCATGCGCTTTGAGATGCCTCTTAGCCCAATACGCTATCTGAAATAGGAGCGACGTAAATTGAACAAATGTGATAGAATTTCGCTGAATTCTTATATTAACCAAAATATGAAATGATCTAATCCGGTCTCTGTTTGCCCTACCCTAGAAGTTTAATAGTGCATTTTACGAGCCATTTCTTGCGCTTTGAGATGCAGCTTAGCCCAATACGCTATCTGAAATAGGAGCGACGTAAATTGAACAAATGTGATAGAATTTCGCTGAATTCTTATATTAACCAAAATATGAAATGATCTTATCGGGTCTCTGATTGCCCTACCCTAGAAGTTTAATAGTGCATTTTACTCGCCCTTTCGTGCGCTGTGAGATGCCGCTTAGCCCAATACGCTATCTGAAATAGGAGCGACGTAAATTGAACAAATGTGATAGAATTTCGCTGGATTCTTATATTAACCAAAATATAAAATGATCTAATCGGGTCTCTGATTGCCCTATCGTAGAAGTTTAATAGTGCATTTTACTCGGCATTCCACGCGCTTTAAGTTGCCGCCTAGCCCAGTACGCTATCTGAAATAGGAGCTACGTAAGTTGAACAAATGTCACAGAATTACGCTGCATTCTTATGTTAACCGTAATATAAAATGATCTAATTGGGTCTCTGTTTGCCTTATCCTAGAAGTTTAAGAGTGCATTTTACTCGCCATTTCATGCGCTTTGAGATGCCGCTTAGCCCAATACGCTATCTGAAATAGGAGCGACGTAAATTAAACAAATGTGATAGAACTTCGCTGAATTCTTATATTAACCATAATATAAAATGATCTAATCGGGTCTCTGATTCCCCTACCCTAGAAGTTTAATAGTGCATTTTACTCACCATTCCACGCGCTTTAAGTTGCCGCCTAGCCCAGTACGCTATCTGAAATAGGAGCTACGTAAGTTGAACAAATGTCACAGAATTACGCTGAATTCTTATATTAACCGTAATATAAAATGATCTAATCGGGTCTCTGTTTGCCTTATCCTAGAAGTTTAATAGTGCATTTTACTCGTCAATCCATGCGCTTTGCGATGCCGCTTAGCCCAATACGCTATCTGAAATAGGAGCGACGTAAATTAAACAAATGTGATAGAACTTCGCTGAATTCTTATATTAACCATAATATAAAATGATCTAATCGGGTCTCTGATTCCCCTACCCTAGAAGTTTAACAGTGCATTTTACTCGCCATTCCACGCGCTTTAAGTTGCCGCCTAGCCCAGCACGCTATCTGAAATAGGAGCTACGTAAGTTGAACAAATGTCACAGAATTACGCCGAATTCTTATATTAACCGTAATATAAAATGATCTAATCGGGTCTCCGTTTGCCTTATCCTAGAAGTTTAATAGTGCATTTTACTCGCCATTTCATGCGCTTTGAGATGCCGCTTAGCCCAATACGCTATCTGAAATAGGAGCGTCGTAAATTGAACAAATGTGATAGAATTTCGCTGAATTCTTATATTAACCAAAATATAAAATGATCTAATCGGGTCTCTGTTTGCCCTACCCTAGAAGTTTAATAGTGCATTTTACTCGCCATTTCTTGCGCTTTGAGATTCCACTTAGCACAAGTCGCTATCTGAAATAGGAGCGACGTAAATTGAACAAATGTGATAGAATTTCGCTGAATTCTTAAATTAACCATAATATGAAATGACCTAATCGGGTCTCTGTTTGCCGTACCCTAGAAGTTTAATAGTGCATTTTACTCGCCATTTCTTGCGCTTTGTGATGCCGCTTAGCACAAGTCGCTATCTGAAATAGGAGCGATGTAAATTGAACAAATGTGATAGAATTTCGCAGAATTCTTATATTAACCTTAATGTAAAATGACCTAATCGGGTCTTTGTTCGCCCTACCCAAGAAGTTTAATAGTGCATTTCACTCGTCAGTTCATGCGCTTTGCGATGCCGCTTAGCCCAATAAGCTATCTGAAATTGGAGCGACGTATATTGAACAAATGTGATAGAATTTCGCTGTATTCTTATATTAACCAAAATATAAAATGATCTAATCGGGTCTCTGATTGCCCTATCATAGAAGTTTAATAGTGCATTTTACTCGCCATTCCACGCGCTTTAAGATGCCGCCTAGCCCAGTACGCTATCTGAAATAGGAGCAACGTAAGTTGAACGAATGTGACAGAATTACGCTGATTTCTTATATTAACCGTAATATAAAATGATCTAATTGGGTCTCTGTTTAACTTATCCTAGAAGTTTAATAGTGCATTTTACTCGCCATTTCATGCGCTTTGAGATGCCTCATCGCCCAATACGCTATCTGAAATAGGAGCGACGTAAATTGAACAAATGTGATAGAATTTCGCTGAATTCTTATATTAACCAAAGTATAAAATGATCTAATCCGGTCTCTGTTTGCCCTACCCTAGAAGTTTAATAGTGCATTTTACGAGCCATTTCTTGCGCTTTGAGATGCAGCTTAGCCCAATACGCTATCTGAAATAGGAGCGACGTAAATTGAACAAATGTGATAGAATTTCGCTGAATTCTTATTTTAACCTTAATGTAAAATGATCTAATCGGGTCTTTGTTCGCCCTACCCTAGAAGTTTAACAGTGCATTTCACTCGTCTTTCATGCGCTCTGAGTTGCCGCTTAGCCCAATAAGCAATCTGAAATAGGAGCGACGTAAATTGAACAAATGTGGTAGAACTTCGCTGAATTCTTATATTAACCGTAATATAAAATGATCTGATCGGGTCTCTGCTTGCCCCGCCCTAGAAGTTTAATAGTGCATTTTACTCGCCCTTTCGTGCGCTGCGAGATGCCGCTTAGCCCAATACGCTATCTGAAATAGGAGCGACGTAAATTGAACAAATGTGATAGAATTTCGCTGAATTCTTAAATTAACCATAATATAAAATGATCTAATGGGGTCTCTGTTTGCCCTACCCTAGAAGTTTAATAGTGCATTTTACTCGCCATTTCTTGCGCTTTGCGATGCAGCTTAGCCCAATACGCTATCTGAAATAGGAGCGACGTAAATTGAACAAATGTGATAGAATTTCGCTGAATTCTTATTTTAACCTTAATGTAAAATGATCTAATCGGGTCTTTGTTCGCCCTACCCTAGAAGTTTAACAGTGCATTTCACTCGTCTTTCATGCGCTCTGAGTTGCCGCTTAGCCCAATAAGCAATCTGAAATAGGAGCGACGTAAATTGAACAAATGTGATAGAACTTCGCTGAATTCTTATATTAACCGTAATATAAAATGATCTGATCGGGTCTCTGCTTGCCCCACCCTAGAAGTTTAATAGTGCATTTTACTCGCCCTTTCGTGCGCTGCGAGATGCCGCTTAGCCCAATACGCTATCTGAAATAGGAGCGACGTAAATTGAACAAATGTGATAGAATTTCGCTGAATTCTTAAATTAACCATAATATAAAATGATCTAATGGGGTCTCTGTTTGCCCTACCCTAGAAGTTTAATAGTGCATTTTACTCGCCATTTCTTGCGCTTTGCGATGCAGCTTAGCCCAATACGCTATCTGAAATAGGAGCGACGTAAATTGAACAAATGTGATAGAATTTCGCTGAATTCTTATTTTAACCTTAATGTAAAATGATCTAATCGGGTCTTTGTTCGCCCGACCCTAGAAGTTTAACAGTGCATTTCACTCGTCTTTCATGCGCTCTGAGTTGCCGCTTAGCCCAATAAGCTATCTGAAATAGGAGCGACGTAAATTGAACAAATGTGATAGAACTTCGCTGAATTATTATATTAACCGTAATATAAAATGATCTGATCGGGTCTCTGCTTGCCCCACCCTAGAAGTTTAATAGTGCATTTTACTCGCCTTTTCGTGCGCATTGAGATGCCGCTTAGCCCAATACGCTATCTGAAATATCAGCGACGTAAATTGAACAAATGTGATAGAATTACGCTGAATTCTTATATTAACCGTAATATAAAATGATCTGATCGGGTCTCTGTTTGCCTTATCCTAGAAGTTCAATAGTGCATTTCACTCGTCATTCAATGCGCTTTGAGATGCCGCTTATCCCAATACGCTATCTGAAATAGGGGCGACGTAAATTGAACAAATGTGATAGAATTTCCCTGAATTCTTATATTAACCCAAATATAAATTGATCTAATCGGGTCTCTGATTGCCCTATCATCGATGTTAAATAGTGCATTTCACTCGCCATTCCACGCGCATTAAGATGCCGCCTAGCCCAGTACCCTATCTGAAATAGGAGCGACGTAAATTGAACAAATGTGACAGAATTTTGCTGAATTCTTAAATTAACCATAATATAAAATGATCTAATCGGGTCTCTGTTTGCCCTACCGTAGAAGTTTAATAGTGCATTTTACTCGCCATTTCATGCGCTTTGAGATGTCGCTTAGCCCGATACGCTACCTTAAATAGGAGCGACGTAAATAGAACAAATGTGGTAGAATTTCGCTGAATTCTCAAATTAACTATAATATAAAAGTATCTAATCGGGTCTCTGTTTGCCCTACCATAGAAGTTTAATAGTGCATTTTATTCGCCATTTCATGCGCTTTGAGATGCCGCTTAGCCCAATACGCTATCTGAAATAGGAGCGACGTAAATTGAACAAATGTGATAGAATTTCCCTGAAATGTTATAGTAAACAAAATATAAAATGATCTATTCGGAACTCTGATTGCCCTATCATAGAAGTTTAGTAGTGCATTTTACTCGCCGTTCCACGCGCTTTAAGATGCCGCCTAGCGCAGTACGCTATCTGAAATAGGAGCGACGTTAGTTGAACAAATGTGATAGAATTACGCTGAATTCTTATATTAACCGTAATATAAAATGATCTAATCGGGTCTCTGATTGCCCTACCCTAGAAGTTTAATAGTGCATTTTACTCACCATTCCACGCGCTTTAAGATGCCGCCTATCCGAGTACGCTATCTGAAATAGGAGCGACGTAAATTGAACAAATGTGATAGAATTTCGCTGAATTCTTATATTAACCAAAATATAAAATGATGTAATCGGGTCTCTGATTGCCCTATCATAGAAGTTTAACAGTGTATTTTACTCGCCATTCCACGCGCTTTAAGATGCCGCCTAGCCCAGTATGCCATCTGAAATAGGAACGACGTAAATTGAACAAATGTGATAGAATTTTTCTGAATTGTTAAATTAACCATAATATAAAATGATCTAATCTGGTCTCTGATTGCCCTACCCTAGAAGTTTAATAGTGCATTTTACTCGCCATTTCTTGCGCTTTGAGATGCCGCTTAGCCCAATACGCTATCTGAAATAGGAGCGACGTAAATTGAACAAATGTGATAGAATTTCGCTGAATTCTTATATTAACCAAAATATAAAATGATCTAATCGGGCCTCTGATTGCCCTATCATAGATGTTTAAGAGTGCATTTTACTCGCCATTCCACGCGCTTTGAGATGCCGCCTAGCCCAGTACGCTATCTGAAATAGGAGCGACGTAAGTTGAACAAATGTGTTAGAATTACGCTGAATTCTTATATTAACCGTAATATAAAATGGTCTAATCGGATCTCCGTTTGCCTTATCCTAGAAGTGTATTAGTGCATTTTACACGTCATTCCATGCGCTTTGAGATGCCGCTGAGCCCAATACGCTATCTGAAATAGGAGCGACGTAAATTGAACAAATGTGATAGAATTTCGCTGAATTCTTATTTTAACCTTAATGTAAAATGATCTAATCGGGTCTTTGTTCGCCCTACCCTAGAAGTTTAACAGTGCATTTCTCTCGTCTTTCATGCGCTCTGAGTTGCCGCTTAGCCCAATAAGCTATCTGAAATAGGAGCGACGTAAATTGAACAAATGTGATAGAACTTCGCTGAATTCTTATATTAACCGTAATATAAAATGATCTGATCGAGTCTCTGCTTGCCCCACCCTACAAGTTTAATAGTGCATTTTACTCGCCTTTTCGTGCGCTTTGAGATGCCGCTTAGCCCAATACGCTGTCTGAAATAGGAGCGACGTAAATTGAACAAATGTGATAGAATTTCGCTGGATTCTTATATTAACCAAAATATAAAATGAACTAATCGGGTCTCTGATTGCCCTATCATAGAAGTTTAATAGTGCATTTTACTCGCCATTCCACGCGGTTTAAGCTGCCGCCTAGTCCAGTACGCTATCTGAAATAGGAGCTACGTAACTTGAACAAATGTGACAGAATTACGCTGAATTCTTATATTAACCGTAATATAAAATGATCTAATCGGGTCTCTGTTTGCCTTATCCTAGAAGTTTAATAGTGGATTTTACTCGCCATTTCATGCGCTTTGAGATGCCGCTTAGCCCAATAAGCTATCTGAAATAGGAGCGATGTAACTTGAACAAATGTGATAGAATTTCGCTGAATTCTTAAATTAACCATAATATAAAATGATGTAATCGGGTCTCTGTTCGCCCTACCCAAGAAGTTTAATAGTGCATTTCTCTCGTCATTTCATGCGCTTTGAGACGCCGCATAGCCCAATACGCTATCTGAAATAGGAGCGACGTAAATTGAACAAATGTGATAGAATTTCGCTGAATTCTTATATTAACCGTAATATAAAATGATCTAATCGGGTCTCTGATTGCCCTATCATAGAAGATTAATAGTGCATTTTACTCGCCATTCCACGCGCTTTAAGATGCCGCCCAGCCCAGTATGCTATCTGAAATAGGAACGACGTAAATAGAACAAATGTGATAGAATTTTGCTGAATTCTTAAATTAACCATAATATAAAATGATCTAATCGGGTCTCTGATTGAACTACCCTAGAAGTTTAATAGTGCATTTTACTCGTCATTTCATGCGCTTTGAGATGCCGCTTAGCCCAATAAGCTGTCTGACATAGGAGCGACGTAAATTGAACAAATGTGATAGAAGTTCCCTGAATACTTATATTAACCTTAATGTAAAATGATCTAATGGGGTCTCTGTTCGCCCTGCCCTCGAAGTTTAATAGTGCATTTTACTCCCCATTTCATGCGCTTTGAAATGCCGCTTAGCCCAATACGCTATCTGAAATAGGAGCGACGTAAAATGAACAAATGTGATACGATTTCGCTGAATTCTTAAATTAACCATAATATAAAATGATCTAATCGGATCTCTATGTGCCCAGCCCTAGAAGTTTAATAGTGCATTTTACTCGCCATTCCACGCGCTTTAGAATGCCGCCTATCAGATTACGCTATCTGAAATAGGAGCGACGTAAGTTGAACAAATGTGTTAGAATTACGCTAAATTCTTATATTAACCGTAATATAAAATGGTCTAATCGGATCTCCGTTTGCCTCATCCTAGAAGTTTATTAGTGCATTTTACACGTCATTCCATGCGCTTTGAGATGCCGCTGAGCCCAATACGCTATCTGAAATAGGAGCGACGTAAATTGAACAAATGTGATAGAATTTCACTGAATTCTTATATTAACCAAAATATAAAATGATCTAATCGGGTCTCTGATTGCCCTACCCTAGAAGTTTAATAGTGCACTTTACTCACCATTTCATGCGCTTTGAGATGCCGCTTATCCCAATACGCTATCTGAAATTGGAGCGACGTAAATTGAACAAATGTGATAGAATTTCGCTGAATTCTTATATTAACCAAAATATAAAATGATCTAATCGGGTCTCTGATTGCCCTACCCTAGAAGTTTAATAGTGCATTTTACTCGCCATTTCATGCGCTTTGAGATGCCGCTTAGACCAATACGCTATCTGAAATAGGAGCGACGTAAATTAAACAAATCTGATAGAACTTCGCTGAATTCTTATATTAACCATAATATAAAATGATCTAATCGGGTCTCTGATTGCCCTACCCTAGAAGTTTAATAGTGCATTTTACTCACCATTCCACGCGCTTTAAGTTGCCGCCTAGCCCAGTACGCTATCTGAAATAGGAGCTACGTAAGTTGAACAAATGTCACAGAATTACGCTGAATTCTTATATTAACCGTAATATAAAATGATCTAATCGGGTCTCTGTTTGCCTTATCCTAGAAGTTTAATAGTGCATTTTACTCGTCAATTCATGCGCTTTGCGATGCCGCTTAGCCCAATAAGCTATCTGAAATAGGAGCGACGTAAATTGAACAAATGTGATAGAATTTCGCTGAATTCTTATATTAACCAAAATATAAAATGATCTGATCGGGTCTCTGATTACCCTATCATAGAAGTTTAACAGTGCATTTTACTCGCCATTCCACGCGCTTTAAGTTGCCGCCTAGCCCAGCACGCTATCTGAAATAGGAGTTACGTAAGTTGAACAAATGTCACAGAATTACGCTGAATTCTTATATTAACCGTAATATAAAATGATCTAATCGGGTCTCTGTTTGCCTTATCCTAGAAGTTTAATAGTGCATTTTACTCGCCATTTCATGCGCTTTGAGATGCCGCTTAGCCCAGTACACTATCTGAAATAGGAGCGTCGTAAATTGAAAAAATGTGATAGAATTTCCCTGAAATGTTATAGTAAACAAAATATAAAATGATCTATTCGTAACTCTGATTGCCCTATCATAGAAGTTTAGAAGTGCATTTTACTCGCCCTTCCATGCGCTTTAAGATGCCGCCTAGCCCAGTACGCTATCTGAAATAGGAGCGACGTTAGTTGAACAAATGTGATAGAATTACGCTGAATTCTTATATTAACCGTAATATAAAATGATCTATTCGGGTGTCTGTTCGCCCTACCCTAGAAGTTTAATAGTGCATTTCACTCGCCATTCCATGCGCTTTGAGATGCCGCTTAGCCCAATACGCTATCTGAAATAGGAGCGACGTTAATTGAACAAATGTGATAGAATTTCGCTGAATTCTTATATTATCCAAAATATGAAATGATCTTATCGGGTCTCTGATTGCCCGACCCTAGAAGTTTAATAGTGCATTTTACTCGCCCTTTCGTGCGCTGTGAGATGCCGCTTAGCCCAATACGCTATCTGAAATAGGAGCGACGTAAATTGAACAAATGTGATAGAATTTCGCTGGATTCTTATATTAACCAAAATATAAAATGATCTAGTCGGGTCTCTGATTGCCCTATCATAGAAGTTTAATAGTGCATTTTACTCGCCATTCCACGCGCTTTAAGTTGCCGCCTAGCCCAGTACGCTATCTGAAATAGGAGCTACGTAAGTTGAACAAATGTCACAGAATTACGCTGAATTCTTATGTTAACCGTAATATAAAATGATCTAATCGGGTCTCTGTTTGCCTTATCCTAGAAGTTTAATAGTGCATTTTACTCGCCATTTCATGCGCTTTGAGATGCCGCTTAGCCCAATACGCTATCTGAAATAGGAGCGACGTAAATTGAACAAATGTGATAGAATTTCACTGAATTCTTATATTAACCAAAATATAAAATGATCTAATCGGGTCTCTGATTGCCCTATCATAGAAGTTTAACAGTGCATTTTACTCGCCATTTCATGCGCTTTGAGATGCCGCTTAGACCAATACGCTATCTGAAATAGGAGCGACGTTAATTAAACAAATGTGATAGAACTTCGCTGAATTCTTATATTAACCATAATATAAAATGATCTAATCGGGTCTCTGATTACCCTACCCTAGAAGTTTAATAGTGCATTTTACTCACCATTCCACGCGCTTTAAGTTGCCGCCTAGCCCAGTACGCTATCTGAAATAGGAGCGACGTAAATTGAACAAATGTGATAGAATTTCGCTGAATTCTTATATTAACCAAAATATGAAATGATCTTATCGGGTCTCTGATTGCCCTACCCTAGAAGTTTAATAGTGCATTTTACTCGCCCTTTCGTGCGCCGTGAGATGCCGCTTAGCCCAATACGCTACCTGAAATAGGAGCGACGTAAATTGAACAAATGTGATAGAATTTCGCTGGATTCTTATATTAACCAAAATATAAAATGATCTAATCGGGTCTCTGATTGCCCTATCGTAGAAGTTTAATAGTGCATTTTACTCGGCATTCCACGCGCTTTAAGTTGCCGCCTAGCCCAGTACGCTATCTGAAATAGGAGCTACGTCAGTTGAACAAATGTCACAGAATTACGCTGCATTCTTATGTTAACCGTAATATAAAATGATCTAATCGGGTCTCTGTTTGCCTTATCCTAGAAGTTTAAGAGTGCATTTTACTCGCCATTTCATGCGCTTTGAGATGCCGCTTAGCCCAATACGCTATCTGAAATAGGAGCGACGTAAATTAAACAAATGTGATAGAACTTCGCTGAATTCTTATATTAACCATAATATAAAATGATCTAATCGGGTCTCTGATTGCCCTACCCTAGAAGTTTAATAGTGCATTTTACTCACCATTCCACGCGCTTTAAGTTGCCGCCTAGCCCAGTACGCTATCTGAAATAGGAGCTACGTAAGTTGAACAAATGTCACAGAATTACGCTGAATTCTTATATTAACCGTAATATAAAATGATCTAATCGGGTCTCCGTCTGCCTTATCCTAGAAGTTTAATAGTGCATTTTACTCGCCATTTCATGCGCTTTGAGATGCCGCTTAGCCCAATACGCTATCTGAAATAGGAGCGACGTAAATTGAACAAATGTGATAGAATTTCGCTGAATTCTTATATTAACCAAAATATAAAATGATCTAATGGGGTCTCTGTTTGCCCTACCCTAGAAGTTTAATAGTGCATTTTACTCGCCATTTCTTGCGCTTTGAGATGCCACTTAGCACAAGTCGCTATCTGAAATAGGAGCGATGTAAATTGAACAAATGTGATAGAATTTCGCTGAATTCTTATATTAACCTTAATGTAAAACGATCTAATCGGGTCTATGTTCGCCCTACCCAAGAAGTTTAATAGTGCATTTCACTCGTCATTTCATGCGCTTTGCGATGCCGCTTAGCCCAATAAGCTATCTGAAATTGGAGCGACGTATATTGAACAAATGTGATAGAATTTCGCTGAATTCTTATATTAACCAAAATATAAAATGATCTAATCGGGTCTCTGATTGCCCTATCATAGAAGTTTAATAGTGCATTTTACTCGCCATTCCACGCGCTTTAAGATGCCGCCTAGCCCAGTACGCTATCTGAAATAGGAGCTACGTAAGTTGAACGAATGTGGCACAATTACGCTGATTTCTTATATTAACCAAAATATAAAATGATCTAATCGGGTCTCTGTTTGCCTTATCCTAGAAGTTTAATAGTGGATTTTACTCGCCATTTCATGCGCTTTGAGATGCCGGTTAGCCCAATAAGCTATCTGAAATAGGAGCGATGTAACTTGAACAAATGTGATAGAATTTCGCTGAATTCTTAAATTAACCATAATATAAAATGATGTAATCGGGTCTCTGTTCGCCCTACCCAAGAAGTTTAATAGTGCATTTCTCTCGTCATTTCATGCGCTTTGAGATGCCGCATAGCCCAATACGCTATCTGAAATAGGAGCGACGTAAATTGAACAAATGTGATAGAATTTCGCTGAATTCTTATATTAACCAAAATATGAAATGATCTTATCGGGTCTCTGATTGCCCTACCCTAGAAGTTTAATAGTGCATTTTACTCGCCCTTTCGTGCGCCGTGAGATGCCGCTTAGCCCAATACGCTATCTGAAATAGGAGCGACGTAAATTGAACAAATGTGATAGAATTTCGCTGGATTCTTATATTAACCAAAATATAAAATGATCTAATCGGGTCTCTGATTGCCCTATCGTAGAAGTTTAATAGTGCATTTTACTCGGCATTCCACGCGCTTTAAGTTGCCGCCTAGCCCAGTACGCTATCTGAAATAGGAGCTACGTAAGTTGAACAAATGTCACAGAATTACGCTGCATTCTTATGTTAACCGTAATATAAAATGATCTAATTGGGTCTCTGTTTGCCTTATCCTAGAAGTTTAAGAGTGCATTTTACTCGCCATTTCATGCGCTTTGAGATGCCGCTTAGCCCAATACGCTATCTGAAATAGGAGCGACGTAAATTAAACAAATGTGATAGAACTTCGCTGAATTCTTATATTAACCATAATATAAAATGATCTAATCGGGTCTCTGATTCCCCTACCCTAGAAGTTTAATAGTGCATTTTACTCACCATTCCACGCGCTTTAAGTTGCCGCCTAGCCCAGTACGCTATCTGAAATAGGAGCTACGTAAGTTGAACAAATGTCACAGAATTACGCTGAATTCTTATATTAACCGTAATATAAAATGATCTAATCGGGTCTCCGTTTGCCTTATCCTAGAAGTTTAATAGTGCATTTTACGCGCCATTTCATGCGCTTTGAGATGCCGCTTAGCCCAATACGCTATCTGAAATAGGAGCGACGTAAATTGAACAAATGTGATAGAATTTCACTGAATTCTTATATTAACCAAAATATAAAATGATCTAATCGGGTCTCTGATTGCCCTATCATAGAAGTTTAACAGTGCATTTTACTCGCCATTTCATGCGCTTTGAGATGCCGCTTAGACCAATACGCTATCTGAAATAGGAGCGACGTTAATTAAACAAATGTGATAGAACTTCGCTGAATTCTTATATTAACCATAATATAAAATGATCTAATCGGGTCTCTGATTGCCCTACCCTAGAAGTTTAATAGTGCATTTTACTCACCATTCCACGCGCTTTAAGATGCCGCCTAGCCCAGTACGCTATCTGAAATAGGAGCGACGTAAATTGAACAAATGTGATAGAATTTCGCTGAATTCTTATATTAACCAAAATATGAAATGATCTTATCGGGTCTCTGATTGCCCTACCCTAGAAGTTTAATAGTGCATTTTACTCGCCCTTTCGTGCGCCGTGAGATGCCGCTTAGCCCAATACGCTATCTGAAATAGGAGCGACGTAAATTGAACAAATGTGATAGAATTTCGCTGGATTCTTATATTAACCAAAATATAAAATGATCTAATCGGGTCTCTGATTGCCCTATCGTAGAAGTTTAATAGTGCATTTTACTCGGCATTCCACGCGCTTTAAGTTGCCGCCTAGCCCAGTACGCTATCTGAAATAGGAGCTACGTCAGTTGAACAAATGTCACAGAATTACGCTGCATTCTTATGTTAACCGTAATATAAAATGATCTAATCGGGTCTCTGTTTGCCTTATCCTAGAAGTTTAATAGTGCATTTTAGTCGCCATTTCATGCGCTTTGAGATGCCGCTTAGCCCAATACGCTATCTGAAATAGGAGCGACGTAAATTAAACAAATGTGATAGAACTTCGCTGAATTCTTATATTAACCATAATATAAAATGATCTAATCGGGTCTCTGATTGCCCTACCCTAGAAGTTTAATAGTGCATTTTACTCACCATTCCACGCGCTTTAAGTTGCCGCCTAGCCCAGTACGCTATCTGAATTGGAGCTACGTAAGTTGAACAAATGTCACAGAATTACGCTGAATTCTTATATTAACCGTAATATAAAATGATCTAATCGGGTCTCCGTTTGCCTTATCCTAGAAGTTTAATAGTGCATTTTACTCGCCATTTCATGCGCTTTGAGATGCCGCTTAGCCCAATACGCTATCTGAAATAGGAGCGACGTAAATTGAACAAATGTGATAGAATTTCGCTGAATTCTTATATTAACCAAAATATAAAATGATCTAATGGGGTCTCTGTTTGCCCTACCCTAGAAGTTTAATAGTGCATTTTACTCGCCATTTCTTGCGCTTTGAGATGCCACTTAGCACAGTCGCTATCTGAAATAGGAGCGATGTAAATTGAACAAATGTGATAGAATTTCGCTGAATTCTTATATTAACCTTAATGTAAAACGATCTAATCGGGTCTATGTTCGCCCTACCCAAGAAGTTTAATAGTGCATTTCACTCGTCATTTCATGCGCTTTGCGATGCCGCTTAGCCCAATAAGCTATCTGAAATTGGAGCGACGTATATTGAACAAATGTGATAGAATTTCGCTGAATTCTTATATTAACCAAAATATAAAATGATCTAATCGGGTCTCTGATTGCCCTATCATAGAAGTTTAATAGTGCATTTTACTCGCCATTCCACGCGCTTTAAGATGCCGCCTAGCCCAGTACGCTATCTGAAATAGGAGCTACGTAAGTTGAACGAATGTGGCACAATTACGCTGATTTCTTATATTAACCGTAATAAAAAATGATCTAATCGGGTCTCTGTTTGCCTTATCCTAGAAGTTTAATAGTGCATTTTACTCGCCATTTCATGCGCTTTGAGATGCCTCTTAGCCCAATACGCTATCTGAAATAGGAGCGACGTAAATTGAACAAATGTGATAGAATTTCGCTGAATTCTTATATTAACCAAAATATGAAATGATCTAATCCGGTCTCTGTTTGCCCTACCCTAGAAGTTTAATAGTGCATTTTACGAGCCATTTCTTGCGCTTTGAGATGCAGCTTAGCCCAATACGCTATCTGAAATAGGAGCGACGTAAATTGAACAAATGTGATAGAATTTCGCTGAATTCTTATATTAACCAAAATATGAAATGATCTTATCGGGTCTCTGATTGCCCTACCCTAGAAGTTTAATAGTGCATTTTACTCGCCCTTTCGTGCGCTGTGAGATGCCGCTTAGCCCAATACGCTATCTGAAATAGGAGCGACGTAAATTGAACAAATGTGATAGAATTTCGCTGGATTCTTATATTAACCAAAATATAAAATGATCTAATCGGGTCTCTGATTGCCCTATCGTAGAAGTTTAATAGTGCATTTTACTCGGCATTCCACGCGCTTTAAGTTGCCGCCTAGCCCAGTACGCTATCTGAAATAGGAGCTACGTAAGTTGAACAAATGTCACAGAATTACGCTGCATTCTTATATTAACCGTAATATAAAATGATCTAATTGGGTCTCTGTTTGCCTTATCCTAGAAGTTTAAGAGTGCATTTTACTCGCCATTTCAAGCGCTTTGAGATGCCGCTTAGCCCAATACGCTATCTGAAATAGGAGCGACGTAAATTAAACAAATGTGATAGAACTTCGCTGAATTCTTATATTAACCATAATATAAAATGATCTAATCGGGTCTCTGATTCCCCTACCCTAGAAGTTTAATAGTGCATTTTACTCACCCTTCCACGCGCTTTAAGTTGCCGCCTAGCCCAGTACGCTATCTGAAATAGGAGCTACGTAAGTTGAACAAATGTCACAGAATTACGCTGAATTCTTATATTAACCGTAATATAAAATGATCTAATCGGGTCTCTGTTTGCCTTATCCTAGAAGTTTAATAGTGCATTTTACTCGTCAATCCATGCGCTTTGCGATGCCGCTTAGCCCAATACGCTATCTGAAATAGGAGCGACGTAAATTGAACAAATGTGATAGAACTTCGCTGAATTCTTATATTAACCATAATATAAAATGATCTAATCGGGTCTCTGATTCCCCTACCCTAGAAGTTTAACAGTGCATTTTACTCGCCATTCCACGCGCTTTAAGTTGCCGCCTAGCCCAGCACGCTATCTGAAATAGGAGCTACGTAAGTTGAACAAATGTCACAGAATTACGCCGAATTCTTATATTAACCGTAATATAAAATGATCTAATCGGGTCTCCGTTTGCCTTATCCTAGAAGTTTAATAGTGCATTTTACTCGCCATTTCATGCGCTTTGAGATGCCGCTTAGCCCAATACGCTATCTGAAATAGGAGCGTCGTAAATTGAACAAATGTGATAGAATTTCGCTGAATTCTTATATTAACCAAAATATAAAATGATCTAATGGGGTCTCTGTTTGCCCTACCCTAGAAGTTTAATAGTGCATTTTACTCGCCATTTCTTGCGCTTTGAGATTCCACTTAGCACAAGTCGCTATCTGAAATAGGAGCGACGTAAATTGAACAAATGTGATAGAATTTCGCTGAATCCTTAAATTAACCATAATATGAAATGACCTAATCGGGTCTCTGTTTGCCGTACCCTAGAAGTTTAATAGTGCATTTTACTCGCCATTTCTTGCGCTTTGTGATGCCGCTTAGCACAAGTCGCTATCTGAAATAGGAGCGATGTAAATTGAACAAATGTGATAGAATTTCGCTGAATTCTTATATTAACCTTAATGTAAAATGATCTAATCGGGTCTTTGTTCGCCCTACCCAAGAAGTTTAATAGTGCATTTCACTCGTCAGTTCATGCGCTTTGCGATGCCGCTTAGCCCAATAAGCTATCTGAAATTGGAGCGACGTATATTGAACAAATGTGATAGAATTTCGCTGAATTCTTATATTAACCAAAATATAAAATGATCTGATCGGGTCTCTGATTGCCCTATCATAGAAGTTTAATAGTGCATTTTACTCGCCATTCCACGCGCTTTAAGATGCCGCCTAGCCCAGTACGCTATCTGAAATAGGAGCAACGTAAGTTGAACGAATGTGACAGAATTACGCTGATTTCTTATATTAACCGTAATATAAAATGATCTAATTGGGTCTCTGTTTAACTTATCCTAGAAGTTTAATAGTGCATTTTACTCGCCATTTCATGCGCTTTGAGATGCCTCATCGCCCAATACGCTATCTGAAATAGGAGCGACGTAAATTGAACAAATGTGATAGAATTTCGCTGAATTCTTATATTAACCAAAGTATAAAATGATCTAATCCGGTCTCTGTTTGCCCTACCCTAGAAGTTTAATAGTGCATTTTACGAGCCATTTCTTGCGCTTTGAGATGCAGCTTAGCCCAATACGCTATCTGAAATAGGAGCGACGTAAATTGAACAAATGTGATAGAATTTCGCTGAATTCTTATTTTAACCTTAATGTAAAATGATCTAATCGGGTCTTTGTTCGCCCTACCCTAGAAGTTTAACAGTGCATTTCACTCGTCTTTCATGCGCTCTGAGTTTCCGCTTAGCCCAATAAGCAATCTGAAATAGGAGCGACGTAAATTGAACAAATGTGATAGAACTTCGCTGAATTCTTATATTAACCGTAATATAAAATGATCTGATCGGGTCTCTGCTTGCCCCACCCTAGAAGTTTAATAGTGCATTTTACTCGCCCTTTCGTGCGCTGCGAGATGCCGCTTAGCCCAATACGCTATCTGAAATAGGAGCGACGTAAATTGAACAAATGTGATAGAATTTCGCTGAATTCTTAAATTAACCATAATATAAAATGATCTAATGGGGTCTCTGTTTGCCCTACCCTAGAAGTTTAATAGTGCATTTTACTCGCCATTTCTTGCGCTTTGCGATGCAGCTTAGCCCAATACGCTATCTGAAATAGGAGCGACGTAAATTGAACAAATGTGATAGAATTTCGCTGAATTCTTATTTTAACCTTAATGTAAAATGATCTAATCGGGTCTTTGTTCGCCCTACCCTAGAAGTTTAACAGTGCATTTCACTCGTCTTTCATGCGCTCTGAGTTGCCGCTTAGCCCAATAAGCAATCTGAAATAGGAGCGACGTAAATTGAACAAATGTGATAGAACTTCGCTGAATTCTTATATTAACCGTAATATAAAATGATCTGATCGGGTCTCTGCTTGCCCCACCCTAGAAGTTTAATAGTGCATTTTACTCGCCCTTTCGTGCGCTGCGAGATGCCGCTTAGCCCAATACGCTATCTGAAATAGGAGCGACGTAAATTGAACAAATGTGATAGAATTTCGCTGAATTCTTAAATTAACCATAATATAAAATGATCTAATGGGGTCTCTGTTTGCCCTACCCTAGAAGTTTAATAGTGCATTTTACTCGCCATTTCTTGCGCTTTGCGATGCAGCTTAGCCCAATACGCTATCTGAAATAGGAGCGACGTAAATTGAACAAATGTGATAGAATTTCGCTGAATTCTTATTTTAACCTTAATGTAAAATGATCTAATCGGGTCTTTGTTCGCCCTACCCTAGAAGTTTAACAGTGCATTTCACTCGTCTTTCATGCGCTCTGAGTTGCCGCTTAGCCCAATAAGCTATCTGAAATAGGAGCGACGTAAATTGAACAAATGTGATAGAACTTCGCTGAATTATTATATTAACCGTAATATAAAATGATCTGATCGGGTCTCTGCTTGCCCCACCCTAGAAGTTTAATAGTGCATTTTACTCGCCTTTTCGTGCGCATTGAGATGCCGCTTAGCCCAATACGCTATCTGAAATATCAGCGACGTAAATTGAACAAATGTGATAGAATTACGCTGAATTCTTATATTAACCGTAATATAAAATGATCTGATCGGGTCTCTGTTTGCCTTATCCTAGAAGTTCAATAGTGCATTTCACTCGTCATTCAATGCGCTTTGAGATGCCGCTTATCCCAATACGCTATCTGAAATAGGGGCGACGTAAATTGAACAAATGTGATAGAATTTCCCTGAATTCTTATATTAACCCAAATATAAATTGATCTAATCGGGTCTCTGATTGCCCTATCATCGATGTTAAATAGTGCATTTCACTCGCCATTCCACGCGCATTAAGATGCCGCCTAGCCCAGTACCCTATCTGAAATAGGAGCGACGTAAATTGAACAAATGTGACAGAATTTTGCTGAATTCTTAAATTAACCATAATATAAAATGATCTAATCGGGTCTCTGTTTGCCCTACCGTAGAAGTTTAATAGTGCATTTTACTCGCCATTTCATGCGCTTTGAGATGTCGCTTAGCCCGATACGCTATCTTAAATAGGAGCGACGTAAATAGAACAAATGTGGTAGAATTTCGCTGAATTCTCAAATTAACTATAATATAAAAGTATCTAATCGGGTCTCTGTTTGCCCTACCATAGAAGTTTAATAGTGCATTTTATTCGCCATTTCATGCGCTTTGAGATGCCGCTTAGCCCAATACGCTATCTGAAATAGGAGCGACGTAAATTGAACAAATGTGATAGAATTTCCCTGAAATGTTATAGTAAACAAAATATAAAATGATCTATTCGGAACTCTGATTGCCCTATCATAGAAGTTTAGTAGTGCATTTTACTCGCCGTTCCACGCGCTTTAAGATGCCGCCTAGCGCAGTACGCTATCTGAAATAGGAGCGACGTTAGTTGAACAAATGTGATAGAATTACGCTGAATTCTTATATTAACCGTAATATAAAATGATCTAATCGGGTCTCTGATTGCCCTACCCTAGAAGTTTAATAGTGCATTTTACTCACCATTCCACGCGCTTTAAGATGCCGCCTATCCGAGTACGCTATCTGAAATAGGAGCGACGTAAATTGAACAAATGTGATAGAATTTCGCTGAATTCTTATATTAACCAAAATATAAAATGATGTAATCGGGTCTCTGATTGCCCTATCATAGAAGTTTAACAGTGTATTTTACTCGCCATTCCACGCGCTTTAAGATGCCGCCTAGCCCAGTATGCCATCTGAAATAGGAACGACGTAAATTGAACAAATGTGATAGAATTTTTCTGAATTGTTAAACTAACCATAATATAAAATGATCTAATCTGGTCTCTGATTGCCCTACCCTAGAAGTTTAATAGTGCATTTTACTCGCCATTTCTTGCGCTTTGAGATGCCGCTTAGCCCAATACGCTATCTGAAATAGGAGCGACGTAAATTGAACAAATGTGATAGAATTTCGCTGAATTCTTATATTAACCAAAATATAAAATGATCTAATCGGGCCTCTGATTGCCCTATCATAGATGTTTAAGAGTGCATTTTACTCGCCATTCCACGCGCTTTGAGATGCCGCCTAGCCCAGTACGCTATCTGAAATAGGAGCGACGTAAGTTGAACAAATGTGTTAGAATTACGCTGAATTCTTATATTAACCGTAATATAAAATGGTCTAATCGGATCTCCGTTTGCCTTATCCTAGAAGTGTATTAGTGCATTTTACACGTCATTCCATGCGCTTTGAGATGCCGCTGAGCCCAATACGCTATCTGAAATAGGAGCGACGTAAATTGAACAAATGTGATAGAATTTCGCTGAATTCTTATTTTAACCTTAATGTAAAATGATCTAATCGGGTCTTTGTTCGCCCTACCCTAGAAGTTTAACAGTGCATTTCTCTCGTCTTTCATGCGCTCTGAGTTGCCGCTTAGCCCAATAAGCTATCTGAAATAGGAGCGACGTAAATTGAACAAATGTGATAGAACTTCGCTGAATTCTTATATTAACCGTAATATAAAATGATCTGATCGAGTCTCTGCTTGCCCCACCCTAGAAGTTTAATAGTGCATTTTACTCGCCTTTTCGTGCGCTTTGAGATGCCGCTTAGCCCAATACGCTGTCTGAAATAGGAGCGACGTAAATTGAACAAATGTGATAGAATTTCGCTGGATTCTTATATTAACCAAAATATAAAATGAACTAATCGGGTCTCTGATTGCCCTATCATAGAAGTTTAATAGTGCATTTTACTCGCCATTCCACGCGGTTTAAGCTGCCGCCTAGCCCAGTACGCTATCTGAAATAGGAGCTACGTAACTTGAACAAATGTGACAGAATTACGCTGAATTCTTATATTAACCGTAATATAAAATGATCTAATCGGGTCTCTGTTTGCCTTATCCTAGAAGTTTAATAGTGGATTTTACTCGCCATTTCATGCGCTTTGAGATGCCGCTTAGCCCAATAAGCTATCTGAAATAGGAGCGATGTAACTTGAACAAATGTGATAGAATTTCGCTGAATTCTTAAATTAACCATAATATAAAATGATGTAATCGGGTCTCTGTTCGCCCTACCCAAGAAGTTTAATAGTGCATTTCTCTCGTCATTTCATGCGCTTTGAGATGCCGCATAGCCCAATACGCTATCTGAAATTGGAGCGACGTAAATTGAACAAATGTGATAGAATTTCGCTGAATTCTTATATTAACCGTAATATAAAATGATCTAATCGGGTCTCTGATTGCCCTATCATAGAAGATTAATAGTGCATTTTACTCGCCATTCCACGCGCTTTAAGATGCCGCCCAGCCCAGTATGCTATCTGAAATAGGAACGACGTAAATAGAACAAATGTGATAGAATTTTGCTGAATTCTTAAATTAACCATAATATAAAATGATCTAATCGGGTCTCTGATTGAACTACCCTAGAAGTTTAATAGTGCATTTTACTCGTCATTTCATGCGCTTTGAGATGCCGCTTAGCCCAATAAGCTGTCTGACATAGGAGCGACGTAAATTGAACAAATGTGATAGAAGTTCCCTGAATACTTATATTAACCTTAATGTAAAATGATCTAATGGGGTCTCTGTTCGCCCTGCCCTCGAAGTTTAATAGTGCATTTTACTCCCCATTTCATGCGCTTTGAAATGCCGCTTAGCCCAATACGCTATCTGAAATAGGAGCGACGTAAAATGAACAAATGTGATACGATTTCGCTGAATTCTTAAATTAACCATAATATAAAATGATCTAATCGGATCTCTATGTGCCCAGCCCTAGAAGTTTAATAGTGCATTTTACTCGCCATTCCACGCGCTTTAGAATGCCGCCTATCAGATTACTCTATCTGAAATAGGAGCGACGTAAATTGAACAAATGTGATAGAATTTCGCTGAATTCTTATATTAACCAAAATATGAAATGATCTTATCGGGTCTCTGATTGCCCTACCCTAGAAGTTTAATAGTGCATTTTACTCGCCCTTTCGTGCGCTGTGAGATGCCGCTTAGCCCAATACGCTATCTGAAATAGGAGCGACGTAAATTGAACAAATGTGATAGAATTTCGCTGGATTCTTATATTAACCAAAATATAAAATGATCTAATCGGGTCTCTGATTGCCCTATCGTAGAAGTTTAATAGTGCATTTTACTCGGCATTCCACGCGCTTTAAGTTGCCGCCTAGCCCAGTACGCTATCTGAAATAGGAGCTACGTAAGTTGAACAAATGTCACAGAATTACGCTGCATTCTTATGTTAACCGTAATATAAAATGATCTAATTGGGTCTCTGTTTGCCTTATCCTAGAAGTTTAAGAGTGCATTTTACTCGCCATTTCATGCGCTTTGAGATGCCGCTTAGCCCAATACGCTATCTGAAATAGGAGCGACGTAAATTAAACAAATGTGATAGAACTTCGCTGAATTCTTATATTAACCATAATATAAAATGATCTAATCGGGTCTCTGATTCCCCTACCCTAGAAGTTTAATAGTGCATTTTACTCACCATTCCACGCGCTTTAAGTTGCCGCCTAGCCCAGTACGCTATCTGAAATAGGAGCTACGTAAGTTGAACAAATGTCACAGAATTACGCTGAATTCTTATATTAACCGTAATATAAAATGATCTAATCGGGTCTCCGTTTGCCTTATCCTAGAAGTTTAATAGTGCATTTTACGCGCCATTTCATGCGCTTTGAGATGCCGCTTAGCCCAATACGCTATCTGAAATAGGAGCGACGTAAATTGAACAAATGTGATAGAATTTCACTGAATTCTTATATTAACCAAAATATAAAATGATCTAATCAGGTCTCTGATTGCCCTATCATAGAAGTTTAACAGTGCATTTTACTCGCCATTTCATGCGCTTTGAGATGCCGCTTAGACCAATACGCTATCTGAAATAGGAGCGACGTTAATTAAACAAATGTGATAGAACTTCGCTGAATTCTTATATTAACCATAATATAAAATGATCTAATCGGGTCTCTGATTGCCCTACCCTAGAAGTTTAATAGTGCATTTTACTCACCATTCCACGCGCTTTAAGTTGCCGCCTAGCCCAGTACGCTATCTGAAATAGGAGCGACGTAAATTGAACAAATGTGATAGAATTTCGCTGAATTCTTATATTAACCAAAATATGAAATGATCTTATCGGGTCTCTGATTGCCCTACCCTAGAAGTTTAATAGTGCATTTTACTCGCCCTTTCGTGCGCCGTGAGATGCCGCTTAGCCCAATACGCTATCTGAAATAGGAGCGACGTAAATTGAACAAATGTGATAGAATTTCGCTGAATTCTTATATTAACCAAAATATGAAATGATCTAATCCGGTCTCTGTTTGCCCTACCCTAGAAGTTTAATAGTGCATTTTACGAGCCATTTCTTGCGCTTTGAGATGCAGCTTAGCCCAATACGCTATCTGAAATAGGAGCGACGTAAATTGAACAAATGTGATAGAATTTCGCTGAATTCTTATATTAACCAAAATATGAAATGATCTTATCGGGTCTCTGATTGCCCTACCCTAGAAGTTTAATAGTGCATTTTACTCGCCCTTTCGTGCGCTGTGAGATGCCGCTTAGCCCAATACGCTATCTGAAATAGGAGCGACGTAAATTGAACAAATGTGATAGAATTTCGCTGGATTCTTATATTAACCAAAATATAAAATGATCTAATCGGGTCTCTGATTGCCCTATCGTAGAAGTTTAATAGTGCATTTTACTCGGCATTCCACGCGCTTTAAGTTGCCGCCTAGCCCAGTACGCTATCTGAAATAGGAGCTACGTAAGTTGAACAAATGTCACAGAATTACGCTGCATTCTTATGTTAACCGTAATATAAAATGATCTAATTGGGTCTCTGTTTGCCTTATCCTAGAAGTTTAATAGTGCATTTTACTCGCCATTTCATGCGCTTTGAGATGCCGCTTAGCCCAATACGCTATCTGAAATAGGAGCGACGTAAATTAAACAAAAGTGATAGAACTTCGCTGAATTCTTATATTAACCATAATATAAAATGATCTAATCGGGTCTCTGATTCCCCTACCCTAGAAGTTTAATAGTGCATTTTACTCACCATTCCACGCGCTTTAAGTTGCCGCCTAGCCCAGTACGCTATCTGAAATAGGAGCTACGTAAGTTGAACAAATGTCACAGAATTACGCTGAATTCTTATATTAACCGTAATATAAAATGATCTAATCGGGTCTCTGTTTGCCTTATCCTAGAAGTTTAATAGTGCATTTTACTCGTCAATCCATGCGCTTTGCGATGCCGCTTAGCCCAATACGCTATCTGAAATAGGAGCGACGTAAATTAAACAAATGTGATAGAACTTCGCTGAATTCTTATATTAACCATAATATAAAATGATCTAATCGGGTCTCTGATTCCCCTACCCTAGAAGTTTAACAGTGCATTTTACTCGCCATTCCACGCGCTTTAAGTTGCCGCCTAGCCCAGCACGCTATCTGAAATAGGAGCTACGTAAGTTGAACAAATGTCACAGAATTACGCCGAATTCTTATATTAACCGTAATATAAAATGATCTAATCGGGTCTCCGTTTGCCTTATCCTAGAAGTTTAATAGTGCATTTTACTCGCCATTTCATGCGCTTTGAGATGCCGCTTAGCCCAATACGCTATCTGAAATAGGAGCGTCGTAAATTGAACAAATGTGATAGAATTTCGCTGAATTCTTATATTAACCAAAATATAAAATGATCTAATGGGGTCTCTGTTTGCCCTACCCTAGAAGTTTAATAGTGCATTTTACTCGCCATTTCTTGCGCTTTGAGATTCCACTTAGCACAAGTCGCTATCTGAAATAGGAGCGACGTAAATTGAACAAATGTGATAGAATTTCGCTGAATCCTTAAATTAACCATAATATGAAATGACCTAATCGGGTCTCTGTTTGCCGTACCCTAGAAGTTTAATAGTGCATTTTACTCGCCATTTCTTGCGCTTTGTGATGCCGCTTAGCACAAGTCGCTATCTGAAATAGGAGCGATGTAAATTGAACAAATGTGATAGAATTTCGCAGAATTCTTATATTAACCTTAATGTAAAATGACCTAATCGGGTCTTTGTTCGCCCTACCCAAGAAGTTTAATAGTGCATTTCACTCGTCAGTTCATGCGCTTTGCGATGCCGCTTAGCCCAATAAGCTATCTGAAATTGGAGCGACGTATATTGAACAAATGTGATAGAATTTCGCTGTATTCTTATATTAACCAAAATATAAAATGATCTGATCGGGTCTCTGATTGCCCTATCATAGAAGTTTAATAGTGCATTTTACTCGCCATTCCACGCGCTTTAAGATGCCGCCTAGCCCAGTACGCTATCTGAAATAGGAGCAACGTAAGTTGAACGAATGTGACAGAATTACGCTGATTTCTTATATTAACCGTAATATAAAATGATCTAATTGGGTCTCTGTTTAACTTATCCTAGAAGTTTAATAGTGCATTTTACTCGCCATTTCATGCGCTTTGAGATGCCTCATCGCCCAATACGCTATCTGAAATAGGAGCGACGTAAATTGAACAAATGTGATAGAATTTCGCTGAATTCTTATATTAACCAAAGTATAAAATGATCTAATCCGGTCTCTGTTTGCCCTACCCTAGAAGTTTAATAGTGCATTTTACGAGCCATTTCTTGCGCTTTGAGATGCAGCTTAGCCCAATACGCTATCTGAAATAGGAGCGACGTAAATTGAACAAATGTGATAGAATTTCGCTGAATTCTTATTTTAACCTTAATGTAAAATGATCTAATCGGGTCTTTGTTCGCCCTACCCTAGAAGTTTAACAGTGCATTTCACTCGTCTTTCATGCGCTCTGAGTTGCCGCTTAGCCCAATAAGCAATCTGAAATAGGAGCGACGTAAATTGAACAAATGTGGTAGAACTTCGCTGAATTCTTATATTAACCGTAATATAAAATGATCTGATCGGGTCTCTGCTTGCCCCACCCTAGAAGTTTAATAGTGCATTTTACTCGCCCTTTCGTGCGCTGCGAGATGCCGCTTAGCCCAATACGCTATCTGAAATAGGAGCGACGTAAATTGAACAAATGTGATAGAATTTCGCTGAATTCTTAAATTAACCATAATATAAAATGATCTAATGGGGTCTCTGTTTGCCCTACCCTAGAAGTTTAATAGTGCATTTTACTCGCCATTTCTTGCGCTTTGCGATGCAGCTTAGCCCAATACGCTATCTGAAATAGGAGCGACGTAAATTGAACAAATGTGATAGAATTTCGCTGAATTCTTATTTTAACCTTAATGTAAAATGATCTAATCGGGTCTTTGTTCGCCCTACCCTAGAAGTTTAACAGTGCATTTCACTCGTCTTTCATGCGCTCTGAGTTGCCGCTTAGCCCAATAAGCAATCTGAAATAGGAGCGACGTAAATTGAACAAATGTGATAGAACTTCGCTGAATTCTTATATTAACCGTAATATAAAATGATCTGATCGGGTCTCTGCTTGCCCCACCCTACAAGTTTAATAGTGCATTTTACTCGCCTTTTCGTGCGCTGCGAGATGCCGCTTAGCCCAATACGCTATCTGAAATAGGAGCGACGTAAATTGAACAAATGTGATAGAATTTCGCTGAATTCTTAAATTAACCATAATATAAAATGATCTAATGGGGTCTCTGTTTGCCCTACCCTAGAAGTTTAATAGTGCATTTTACTCGCCATTTCTTGCGCTTTGCGATGCAGCTTAGCCCAATACGCTATCTGAAATAGGAGCGACGTAAATTGAACAAATGTGATAGAATTTCGCTGAATTCTTATTTTAACCTTAATGTAAAATGATCTAATCGGGTCTTTGTTCGCCCTACCCTAGAAGTTTAACAGTGCATTTCACTCGTCTTTCATGCGCTCTGAGTTGCCGCTTAGCCCAATAAGCTATCTGAAATAGGAGCGACGTAAATTGAACAAATGTGATAGAACTTCGCTGAATTATTATATTAACCGTAATATAAAATGATCTGATCGGGTCTCTGCTTGCCCCACCCTAGA
Organism: Macropis europaea; assembly: GCA_916610135.2. Classification (NCBI taxonomy): domain Eukaryota; kingdom Metazoa; phylum Arthropoda; class Insecta; order Hymenoptera; family Melittidae; genus Macropis; species Macropis europaea. The sequence goes on along the minus strand of CAKAJE020001194.1, from coordinate 489,024 downwards.
AGTTTAATAGTGCATTTTACTCGCCTTTTCGTGCGCATTGAGATGCCGCTTAGCCCAATACGCTATCTGAAATATCAGCGACGTAAATTGAACAAATGTGATAGAATTTCGCTGAATTCTTATATTAACCAAAATATAAAATGATCTAATCGGGCCTCTGATTGCCCTATCATAGATGTTTAAGAGTGCATTTTACTCGCCATTCCACGCGCTTTGAGATGCCGCCTAGCCCAGTACGCTATCTGAAATAGGAGCGACGTAAGTTGAACAAATGTGTTAGAATTACGCTGAATTCTTATATTAACCGTAATATAAAATGGTCTAATCGGATCTCCGTTTGCCTTATCCTAGAAGTGTATTAGTGCATTTTACACGTCATTCCATGCGCTCTGAGTTGCCGCTTAGCCCAATAAGCTATCTGAAATAGGAGCGACGTAAATTGAACAAATGTGATAGAATTTCGCTGAATTCTTATATTAACCGTAATATAAAATGATCTGATCGAGTCTCTGATTGCCCTATCATAGAAGATTAATAGTGCATTTTACTCGCCATTCCACGCGCTTTAAGATGCCGCCCAGCCCAGTATGCTATCTGAAATAGGAACGACGTAAATAGAACAAATGTGATAGAATTTTGCTGAATTCTTAAATTAACCATAATATAAAATGATCTAATCGGGTCTCTGATTGAACTACCCTAGAAGTTTAATAGTGCATTTTACTCGTCATTTCATGCGCTTTGAGATGCCGCTTAGCCCAATAAGCTGTCTGACATAGGAGCGACGTAAATTGAACAAATGTGATAGAAGTTCCCTGAATACTTATATTAACCTTAATGTAAAATGATCTAATGGGGTCTCTGTTCGCCCTGCCCTCGAAGTTTAATAGTGCATTTTACTCCCCATTTCATGCGCTTTGAAATGCCGCTTAGCCCAATACGCTATCTGAAATAGGAGCGACGTAAAATGAACAAATGTGATACGATTTCGCTGAATTCTTAAATTAACCATAATATAAAATGATCTAATCGGATCTCTATGTGCCCAGCCCTAGAAGTTTAATAGTGCATTTTACTCGCCATTCCACGCGCTTTAGAATGCCGCCTATCAGATTACGCTATCTGAAATAGGAGCGACGTAAGTTGAACAAATGTGTTAGAATTACGCTAAATTCTTATATTAACCGTAATATAAAATGGTCTAATCGGATCTCCGTTTGCCTCATCCTAGAAGTTTATTAGTGCATTTTACACGTCATTCCATGCGCTTTGAGATGCCGCTGAGCCCAATACGCTATCTGAAATAGGAGCGACGTAAATTGAACAAATGTGATAGAATTTCACTGAATTCTTATATTAACCAAAATATAAAATGATCTAATCGGGTCTCTGATTGCCCTACCCTAGAAGTTTAATAGTGCACTTTACTCACCATTTCATGCGCTTTGAGATGCCGCTTATCCCAATACGCTATCTGAAATTGGAGCGACGTAAATTGAACAAATGTGATAGAATTTCGCTGAATTCTTATATTAACCAAAATATAAAATGATCTAATCGGGTCTCTGATTGCCCTACCCTAGAAGTTTAATAGTGCATTTTACTCGCCATTTCATGCGCTTTGAGATGCCGCTTAGACCAATACGCTATCTGAAATAGGAGCGACGTAAATTAAACAAATCTGATAGAACTTCGCTGAATTCTTATATTAACCATAATATAAAATGATCTAATCGGGTCTCTGATTGCCCTACCCTAGAAGTTTAATAGTGCATTTTACTCACCATTCCACGCGCTTTAAGTTGCCGCCTAGCCCAGTACGCTATCTGAAATAGGAGCTACGTAAGTTGAACAAATGTCACAGAATTACGCTGAATTCTTATATTAACCGTAATATAAAATGATCTAATCGGGTCTCTGTTTGCCTTATCCTAGAAGTTTAATGGTGCATTTTACTCGTCAATTCATGCGCTTTGCGATGCCGCTTAGCCCAATAAGCTATCTGAAATAGGAGCGACGTAAATTGAACAAATGTGATAGAATTTCGCTGAATTCTTATATTAACCAAAATATTAAATGATCTGATCGGGCCTCTGATTACCCTATCATAGAAGTTTAACAGTGCATTTTACTCGCCATTCCACGCGCTTTAAGTTGCCGCCTAGCCCAGCACGCTATCTGAAATAGGAGTTACGTAAGTTGAACAAATGTCACAGAATTACGCTGAATTCTTATATTAACCGTAATATAAAATGATCTAATCGGGTCTCTGTTTGCCTTATCCTAGAAGTTTAATAGTGCATTTTACTCGCCATTTCATGCGCTTTGAGATGCCGCTTAGCCCAGTACACTATCTGAAATAGGAGCGTCGTAAATTGAAAAAATGTGATAGAATTTCCCTGAAATGTTATAGTAAACAAAATATAAAATGATCTATTCGTAACTCTGATTGCCCTATCATAGAAGTTTAGAAGTGCATTTTACTCGCCCTTCCATGCGCTTTAAGATGCCGCCTAGCCCAGTACGCTATCTGAAATAGGAGCGACGTTAGTTGAACAAATGTGATAGAATTACGCTGAATTCTTATATTAACCGTAATATAAAATGATCTATTCGGGTGTCTGTTCGCCCTACCCTAGAAGTTTAATAGTGCATTTCACTCGCCATTCCATGCGCTTTGAGATGCCGCTTAGCCCAATACGCTATCTGAAATAGGAGCGACGTTAATTGAACAAATGTGATAGAATTTCGCTGAATTCTTATATTATCCAAAATATGAAATGATCTTATCGGGTCTCTGATTGCCCGACCCTAGAAGTTTAATAGTGCATTTTACTCGCCCTTTCGTGCGCTGTGAGATGCCGCTTAGCCCAATACGCTATCTGAAATAGGAGCGACGTAAATTGAACAAATGTGATAGAATTTCGCTGGATTCTTATATTAACCAAAATATAAAATGATCTAGTCGGGTCTCTGATTGCCCTATCATAGAAGTTTAATAGTGCATTTTACTCGCCATTCCACGCGCTTTAAGTTGCCGCCTAGCCCAGTACGCTATCTGAAATAGGAGCTACGTAAGTTGAACAAATGTCACAGAATTACGCTGAATTCTTATGTTAACCGTAATATAAAATGATCTAATCGGGTCTCTGTTTGCCTTATCCTAGAAGTTTAATAGTGCATTTTACTCGCCATTTCATGCGCTTTGAGATGCCGCTTAGCCCAATACGCTATCTGAAATAGGAGCGACGTAAATTGAACAAATGTGATAGAATTTCACTGAATTCTTATATTAACCAAAATATAAACTGATCTAATCGGGTCTCTGTTTGCCTTATCCTAGAAGTTTAATAGTGGATTTTACTCGCCATTTCATGCGCTTTGAGATGCCGGTTAGCCCAATAAGCTATCTGAAATAGGAGCGATGTAACTTGAACAAATGTGATAGAATTTCGCTGAATTCTTAAATTAACCATAATATAAAATGATGTAATCGGGTCTCTGTTCGCCCTACCCAAGAAGTTTAATAGTGCATTTCTCTCGTCATTTCATGCGCTTTGAGATGCCGCATAGCCCAATACGCTATCTGAAATAGGAGCGACGTAAATTGAACAAATGTGATAGAATTTCGCTGAATTCTTATATTAACCAAAATATGAAATGATCTTATCGGGTCTCTGATTGCCCTACCCTAGAAGTTTAATAGTGCATTTTACTCGCCCTTTCGTGCGCCGTGAGATGCCGCTTAGCCCAATACGCTATCTGAAATAGGAGCGACGTAAATTGAACAAATGTGATAGAATTTCGCTGGATTCTTATATTAACCAAAATATAAAATGATCTAATCGGGTCTCTGATTGCCCTATCGTAGAAGTTTAATAGTGCATTTTACTCGGCATTCCACGCGCTTTAAGTTGCCGCCTAGCCCAGTACGCTATCTGAAATAGGAGCTACGTCAGTTGAACAAATGTCACAGAATTACGCTGCATTCTTATGTTAACCGTAATATAAAATGATCTAATCGGGTCTCTGTTTGCCTTATCCTAGAAGTTTAAGAGTGCATTTTACTCGCCATTTCATGCGCTTTGAGATGCCGCTTAGCCCAATACGCTATCTGAAATAGGAGCGACGTAAATTAAACAAATGTGATAGAACTTCGCTGAATTCTTATATTAACCATAATATAAAATGATCTAATCGGGTCTCTGATTGCCCTACCCTAGAAGTTTAATAGTGCATTTTACTCACCATTCCACGCGCTTTAAGTTGCCGCCTAGCCCAGTACGCTATCTGAAATAGGAGCTACGTAAGTTGAACAAATGTCACAGAATTACGCTGAATTCTTATATTAACCGTAATATAAAATGATCTAATCGGGTCTCCGTCTGCCTTATCCTAGAAGTTTAATAGTGCATTTTACTCGCCATTTCATGCGCTTTGAGATGCCGCTTAGCCCAATACGCTATCTGAAATAGGAGCGACGTAAATTGAACAAATGTGATAGAATTTCGCTGAATTCTTATATTAACCAAAATATAAAATGATCTAATGGGGTCTCTGTTTGCCCTACCCTAGAAGTTTAATAGTGCATTTTACTCGCCATTTCTTGCGCTTTGAGATGCCACTTAGCACAAGTCGCTATCTGAAATAGGAGCGATGTAAATTGAACAAATGTGATAGAATTTCGCTGAATTCTTATATTAACCTTAATGTAAAACGATCTAATCGGGTCTATGTTCGCCCTACCCAAGAAGTTTAATAGTGCATTTCACTCGTCATTTCATGCGCTTTGCGATGCCGCTTAGCCCAATAAGCTATCTGAAATTGGAGCGACGTATATTGAACAAATGTGATAGAATTTCGCTGAATTCTTATATTAACCAAAATATAAAATGATCTAATCGGGTCTCTGATTGCCCTATCATAGAAGTTTAATAGTGCATTTTACTCGCCATTCCACGCGCTTTAAGATGCCGCCTAGCCCAGTACGCTATCTGAAATAGGAGCTACGTAAGTTGAACGAATGTGGCACAATTACGCTGATTTCTTATATTAACCGTAATATAAAATGATCTAATCGGGTCTCTGTTTACCTTATCCTAGAAGTTTAATAGTGCATTTTACTCGCCATTTCATGCGCTTTGAGATGCCTCTTAGCCCAATACGCTATCTGAAATAGGAGCGACGTAAATTGAACAAACGTGATAGAATTTCGCTGAATTCTTATATTAACCAAAATATGAAATGATCTAATCCGGTCTCTGTTTGCCCTACCCTAGAAGTTTAATAGTGCATTTTACGAGCCATTTCTTGCGCTTTGAGATGCAGCTTAGCCCAATACGCTATCTGAAATAGGAGCGACGTAAATTGAACAAATGTGATAGAATTTCGCTGAATTCTTATATTAACCAAAATATGAAATGATCTTATCGGGTCTCTGATTGCCCTACCCTAGAAGTTTAATAGTGCATTTTACTCGCCCTTTCGTGCGCTGTGAGATGCCGCTTAGCCCAATACGCTATCTGAAATAGGAGCGACGTAAATTGAACAAATGTGATAGAATTTCGCTGGATTCTTATATTAACCAAAATATAAAATGATCTAATCGGGTCTCTGATTGCCCTATCGTAGAAGTTTAATAGTGCATTTTACTCGGCATTCCACGCGCTTTAAGTTGCCGCCTAGCCCAGTACGCTATCTGAAATAGGAGCTACGTAAGTTGAACAAATGTCACAGAATTACGCTGCATTCTTATGTTAACCGTAATATAAAATGATCTAATTGGGTCTCTGTTTGCCTTATCCTAGAAGTTTAAGAGTGCATTTTACTCGCCATTTCATGCGCTTTGAGATGCCGCTTAGCCCAATACGCTATCTGAAATAGGAGCGACGTAAATTAAACAAATGTGATAGAACTTCGCTGAATTCTTATATTAACCATAATATAAAATGATCTAATCGGGTCTCTGATTCCCCTACCCTAGAAGTTTAATAGTGCATTTTACTCACCATTCCACGCGCTTTAAGTTGCCGCCTAGCCCAGTACGCTATCTGAAATAGGAGCTACGTAAGTTGAACAAATGTCACAGAATTACGCTGAATTCTTATATTAACCGTAATATAAAATGATCTAATCGGGTCTCTGTTTGCCTTATCCTAGAAGTTTAATAGTGCATTTTACTCGTCAATCCATGCGCTTTGCGATGCCGCTTAGCCCAATACGCTATCTGAAATAGGAGCGACGTAAATTAAACAAATGTGATAGAACTTCGCTGAATTCTTATATTAACCATAATATAAAATGATCTAATCGGGTCTTTGATTCCCCTACCTTAGAAGTTTAACAGTGCATTTTACTCGCCATTCCACGCGCTTTAAGTTGCCGCCTAGCCCAGCACGCTATCTGAAATAGGAGCTACGTAAGTTGAACAAATGTCACAGAATTACGCCGAATTCTTATATTAACCGTAATATAAAATGATCTAATCGGGTCTCCGTTTGCCTTATCCTAGAAGTTTAATAGTGCATTTTACTCGCCATTTCATGCGCTTTGAGATGCCGCTTAGCCCAATACGCTATCTGAAATAGGAGCGTCGTAAATTGAACAAATGTGATAGAATTTCGCTGAATTCTTATATTAACCAAAATATAAAATGATCTAATGGGGTCTCTGTTTGCCCTACCCTAGAAGTTTAATAGTGCATTTTACTCGCCATTTCTTGCGCTTTGAGATTCCACTTAGCACAAGTCGCTATCTGAAATAGGAGCGATGTAAATTGAACAAATGTGATAGAATTTCGCTGAATTCTTATATTAACCTTAATGTAAAATGATCTAATCGGGTCTTTGTTCGCCCTACCCAAGAAGTTTAATAGTGCATTTCACTCGTCATTTCATGCGCTTTGCGATGCCGCTTAGCCCAATACGCTGTCTGAAATAGGAGCGACGTAAATTGAACAAATGTGATAGAATTTCGCTGGATTCTTATATTAACCAAAATATAAAATGAACTAATCGGGTCTCTGATTGCCCTATCATAGAAGTTTAATAGTGCATTTTACTCGCCATTCCACGCGGTTTAAGCTGCCTCCTAGCCCAGTACGCTATCTGAAATAGGAGCTACGTAACTTGAACAAATGTGACAGAATTACGCTGAATTCTTATATTAACCGTAATATAAAATGATCTAATCGGGTCTCTGTTTGCCTTATCCTAGAAGTTTAATAGTGGATTTTACTCGCCATTTCATGCGCTTTGAGATGCCGCTTAGCCCAATAAGCTATCTGAAATAGGAGCGATGTAACTTGAACAAATGTGATAGAATTTCGCTGAATTCTTAAATTAACCATAATATAAAATGATGTAATCGGGTCTCTGTTCGCCCTACCCAAGAAGTTTAGTAGTGCATTTCTCTCGTCATTTCATGCGCTTTGAGATGCCGCATAGCCCAATACGCAATCTGAAATAGGAGCGACGTAAATTGAACAAATGTGATAGAATTTCGCTGAATTCTTATATTAACCGTAATATAAAATGATCTAATCGGGTCTCTGATTGCCCTACCCTAGAAGTTTAATAGTGCATTTTACTCGTCATTTCATGCGCTTTGAGATGCCGCTTAGCCAATAAGCTGTCTGACATAGGAGCGACGTAAATTGAACAAATGTGATAGAAGTTCCCTGAATACTTATATTAACCTTAATGTAAAATGATCTAATCGGGTCTCTGTTCGCCCTGCCCTCGAAGTTTAATAGTGCATTTTACTCCCCATTTCATGCGCTTTGAAATGCCGCTTAGCCCAATACGCTATCTGAAATAGGAGCGACGTAAAATGAACAAATGTGATACGATTTCGCTGAATTCTTAAATTAACCATAATATAAAATGATCTAATCGGATCTCTATGTGCCCAGCCCTAGAAGCTTAATAGTGCATTTTACTCGCCATTTCTTGCTCTTTGAGATGCCGCTTAGCCCAATACGCTATCTGAAATAGGAGCGACGCAAATTGAACAAATGTGATAGAATTTCGCTGGATTCTTATATTAACCAAAATATAAAATGATCTAATCGGGTGTCTGATTGCCCTACCCTAGAAGTTTAATAGTGCATTTTACTCGCCATTCCACGCGCTTTAGAATGCCGCCTATCAGATTACGCTATCTGAAATAGGAGCGACGTAAGTTGAACAAATGTGTTAGAATTACGCTGAATTCTTATATTAACCGTAATATAAAATGGTCTAATCGGATCTCCGTTTGCCTCATCCTAGAAGTTTATTAGTGCATTTTACACGTCATTCCATGCGCTTTGAGATGCCGCTGAGCCCAATACGCTATCTGAAATAGGAGCGACGTAAATTGAACAAATGTGATAGAATTTCACTGAATTCTTATATTAACCAAATATAAAATGATCTAATCGGGTCTCTGATTGCCCTACCCTAGAAGTTTAATAGTGCACTTTACTCACCATTTCATGCGCTTTGAGATGCCGCTTATCCCAATACGCTATCTGAAATTGGAGCGACCTAAATTGAACAAATGTGATAGAATTTCGCTGAATTCTTATATTAACCAAAATATAAAATGATCTAATCGGGTCTCTGATTGCCCTACCCTAGAAGTTTAATAGTGCATTTTACTCGCCATTTCATGCGATTTGAGATGCCGCTTAGACCAATACGCTATCTGAAATAGGAGCGACGTAAATTAAACAAATCTGATAGAACTTCGCTGAATTCTTATATTAACCATAATATAAAATGATCTAATCGGGTCTCTGATTGCCCTACCCTAGAAGTTTAATAGTGCATTTTACTCACCATTCCACGCGCTTTAAGTTGCCGCCTAGCCCAGTACGCTATCTGAAATAGGAGCTACGTAAGTTGAACAAATGTCACAGAATTACGCTGAATTCTTATATTAACCGTAATATAAAATGATCTAATCGGGTCTCTGTTTGCCTTATCCTAGAAGTTTAATGGTGCATTTTACTCGTCAATTCATGCGCTTTGCGATGCCGCTTAGCCCAATAAGCTATCTGAAATAGGAGCGACGTAAATTGAACAAATGTGATAGAATTTCGCTGAATTCTTATATTAACCAAAATATTAAATGATCTGATCGGGCCTCTGATTACCCTATCATAGAAGTTTAACAGTGCATTTTACTCGCCATTCCACGCGCTTTAAGTTGCCGCCTAGCCCAGCACGCTATCTGAAATAGGAGTTACGTAAGTTGAACAAATGTCACAGAATTACGCTGAATTCTTATATTAACCGTAATATAAAATGATCTAATCGGGTCTCTGTTTGCCTTATCCTAGAAGTTTAATAGTGCATTTTACTCGCCATTTCATGCGCTTTGAGATGCCGCTTAGCCCAGTACACTATCTGAAATAGGAGCGTCGTAAATTGAAAAAATGTGATAGAATTTCCCTGAAATGTTATAGTAAACAAAATATAAAATGATCTATTCGTAACTCTGATTGCCCTATCATAGAAGTTTAGAAGTGCATTTTACTCGCCCTTCCATGCGCTTTAAGATGCCGCCTAGCCCAGTACGCTATCTGAAATAGGAGCGGCGTTAGTTGAACAAATGTGATAGAATTACGCTGAATTCTTATATTAACCGTAATATAAAATGATCTATTCGGGTGTCTGTTCGCCCTACCCTAGAAGTTTAATAGTGCATTTCACTCGCCATTCCATGCGCTTTGAGATGCCGCTTAGCCCAATACGCTATCTGAAATAGGAGCGACGTTAATTGAACAAATGTGATAGAATTTCGCTGAATTCTTATATTATCCAAAATATGAAATGATCTTATCGGGTCTCTGATTGCCCGACACTAGAAGTTTAATAGTGCATTTTACTCGCCCTTTCGTGCGCTGTGAGATGCCGCTTAGCCCAATACGCTATCTGAAATAGGAGCGACGTAAATTGAACAAATGTGATAGAATTTCGCTGGATTCTTATATTAACCAAAATATAAAATGATCTAGTCGGGTCTCTGATTGCCCTATCATAGAAGTTTAATAGTGCATTTTACTCGCCATTCCACGCGCTTTAAGTTGCCGCCTTGCCCAGTACGCTATCTGAAATAGGAGCTACGTAAGTTGAACAAATGTCACAGAATTACGCTGAATTCTTATGTTAACCGTAATATAAAATGATCTAATCGGGTCTCTGTTTGCCTTATCCTAGAAGTTTAATAGTGCATTTTACTCGCCATTTCATGCGCTTTGAGATGCCGCTTAGCCCAATACGCTATCTGAAATAGGAGCGACGTAAATTGAACAAATGTGATAGAATTTCACTGAATTCTTATATTAACCAAAATATAAAATGATCTAATCGGGTCTCTGATTGCCCTATCATAGAAGTTTAACAGTGCATTTTACTCACCATTCCACGCGCTTTAAGTTGCCGCCTAGCCCAGTACGCTATCTGAAATAGGAGCTACGTAAGTTGAACAAATGTCACAGAATTACGCTGAATTCTTATATTAACCGTAATATAAAATGATCTAATCGGGTCTCCGTCTGCCTTATCCTAGAAGTTTAATAGTGCATTTTACTCGCCATTTCATGCGCTTTGAGATGCCGCTTAGCCCAATACGCTATCTGAAATAGGAGCGACGTAAATTGAACAAATGTGATAGAATTTCGCTGAATTCTTATATTAACCAAAATATAAAATGATCTGATGGGGTCTCTGTTTGCCCTACCCTAGAAGTTTAATAGTGCATTTTACTCGCCATTTCTTGCGCTTTGAGATGCCACTTAGCACAAGTCGCTATCTGAAATAGGAGCGATGTAAATTGAACAAATGTGATAGAATTTCGCTGAATTCTTATATTAACCTTAATGTAAAACGATCTATTCGGGTCTATGTTCGCCCTACCCAAGAAGTTTAATAGTGCATTTCACTCGTCATTTCATGCGCTTTGCGATGCCGCTTAGCCCAATAAGCTATCTGAAATTGGAGCGACGTATATTGAACAAATGTGATAGAATTTCGCTGAATTCTTATATTAACCAAAATATAAAATGATCTAATCGGGTCTCTGATTGCCCTATCATAGAAGTTTAATAGTGCATTTTACTCGCCATTCCACGCGCTTTAAGATGCCGCCTAGCCCAGTACGCTATCTGAAATAGGAGCTACGTAAGTTGAACGAATGTGGCACAATTACGCTGATTTCTTATATTAACCGTAATATAAAATGATCTAATCGGGTCTCTGTTTGCCTTATCCTAGAAGTTTAATAGTGCATTTTACTCGCCATTTCATGCGCTTTGAGATGCCTCTTAGCCCATACGCTATCTGAAATAGGAGCGACGTAAATTGAACAAATGTGATAGAATTTCGCTGAATTCTTATATTAACCAAAATATGAAATGATCTAATCCGGTCTCTGTTTGCCCTACCCCTAGAAGTTTAATAGTGCATTTTACGAGCCATTTCTTGCGCTTTGAGATGCAGCTTAGCCCAATACGCTATCTGAAATAGGAGCGACGTAAATTGAACAAATGTGATAGAATTTCGCTGAATTCTTATATTAACCAAAATATGAAATGATCTTATCGGGTCTCTGATTGCCCTACCCTAGAAGTTTAATAGTGCATTTTACTCGCCCTTTCGTGCGCTGTGAGATGCCGCTTAGCCCAATACGCTATCTGAAATAGGAGCGACGTAAATTGAACAAATGTGATAGAATTTCGCTGGATTCTTATATTAACCAAAATATAAAATGGTCTAATCGGGTCTCTGATTGCCCTATCGTAGAAGTTTAATAGTGCATTTTACTCGGCATTCCACGCGCTTTAAGTTGCCGCCTAGCCCAGTACGCTATCTGAAATAGGAGCTACGTAAGTTGAACAAATGTCACAGAATTACGCTGCATTTTATGTTAACCGTAATATAAAATGATCTAATTGGGTCTCTGTTTGCCTTATCCTAGAAGTTTAAGAGTGCATTTTACTCGCCATTTCAAGCGCTTTGAGATGCCGCTTAGCCCAATACGCTATCTGAAATAGGAGCGACGTAAATTAAACAAATGTGATAGAACTTCGCTGAATTCTTATATTAACCATAATATAAAATGATCTAATCGGGTCTCTGATTCCCCTACCCTAGAAGATTAATAGTGCATTTTACTCACCATTCCACGCGCTTTAAGTTGCCGCCTAGCCCAGTACGCTATCTGAAATAGGAGGTACGTAAGTTGAACAAATGTCACAGAATTACGCTGAATTCTTATATTAACCGTAATTTAAAATGATCTAATCGGGTCTCTGTTTGCCTTATCCTAGAAGTTTAATAGTGCATTTTACTCGTCAATCCATGCGCTTTGCGATTCCGCTTAGCCCAATACGCTATCTGAAATAGGAGCGACGTAAATTAAACAAATGTGATAGAACTTCGCTGAATTCTTATATTAACCATAATATAAAATGATCTAATCGGGTCTCTGATTCCCCTACCCTAGAAGTTTAACAGTGCATTTTACTCGCCATTCCACGGGCTTTAAGTTGCCGCCTAGCCCAGCACGCTATCTGAAATAGGAGCTACGTAAGTTGAACAAATGTCACAGAATTACGCCGAATTCTTATATTAACCGTAATATAAAATGATCTAATCGGGTCTCCGTTTGCCTTATCCTAGAAGTTTAATAGTGCATTTTACTCGCCATTTCATGCGCTTTGAGATGCCGCTTAGCCCAATACGCTATCTGAAATAGGAGCGTCGTAAATTGAACAAATGTGATAGAATTTCGCTGAATTCTTATATTAACCAAAATATAAAATGATCTAATGGGGTCTCTGTTTGCCCTACCCTAGAAGTTTAATAGTGCATTTTACTCGCCATTTCTTGCGCTTTGAGATTCCACTTAGCACAAGTCGCTATCTGAAATAGGAGCGATGTAAATTGAACAAATGTGATAGAATTTCGCTGAATTCTTATATTAACCTTAATGAAAAATGATCTAATCGGGTCTTTGTTCGCCCTACCCAAGAAGTTTAATAGTGCATTTCACTCGTCATTTCATGCGCTTTGCGATGCCGCTTAGCCCAATAAGCTATCTGAAATTGGAGCGACGTATATTGAACAAATGTGATAGAATTTCGCTGAATTCTTATATTAACCAAAATATAAAATGATCTAATCGGGTCTCTGATTGCCCTATCATAGAAGTTTAAGAGTGCATTTTACTCGCCCTTTCGTGCGCTGTGAGATGCCGCTTAGCCCAATACGCTATCTGAAATAGGAGCGACGTAAATTGAACAAATGTGATAGAATTTCGCTGAATTCTTATATTAACCAAAATATAAAATGATCTGATCGGGTCTCTGATTGCCCTATCATAGAAGTTTAACAGTGCATTTTACTCGCCATTCCACGCGCTTTAAGTTGCCGCCTAGCCCAGCACGCTATCTGAAATAGGAGCTACGTAAGTTGAACAAATGTCACAGAATTACGCTGAATTCTTATATTAACCGTAATATAAAATGATCTAAGCGGGTCTCTGTTTGCCTTATCCTAGAAGTTTAATAGTGCATTTTACTCGCCATTTCATGCGCTTTGAGATGCCGCTTAGCCCAATAGCTATCTGAAATAGGAGCGACGTAAATTGAACAAATGTGATAGAATTTCCCTGAAATCTTATATTAACCGTAATATAAAATGATCTAATCGGGTCTCTGTTTGCATTACCCTCGAAGTTTAATAGTGCATTTTACTCGTCATTCCATGCGCTTTGAGATGCCGCTTAGCCCAATACGCTATCTGAAATAGGAGCGATGTAAATTGAACAAATGTGATAGAATTTTGCTGAATTCTTAAATTAACCATAATATAAAATGATGTAATCGGGTCTCTGTTCGCCCTACCCAAGAAGTTTAATAGTGCATTTCTCTCGTCATTTCATGCGCTTTGAGATGCCGCTTAGCCCAATAGCTATCTGAAATAGGAGCGACGTAAATTGAACAAATGTGATAGAATTTCCCTGAAATCTTATATTAAAGAAAATATAAAATGATCTAAACGGGACTCTGATTGCCCTATCATAGACGTTTAGTAGTGCATTTTACTCGCCCTTCCACGCGCTTTAAGATGCCGCCTAGCCCAGTACACTATCTGAAATAGGAGCGACGTAAATTGAAAAAATGTGATAGAGTTTCTCTGAATTCTTATATTAACCAAAATATAAAATGATCTAATGCGGTCTCTGTTTGCCCTACCCTAGAAGTTTAATAGTGAATTTTACTCGCCATTTCTTGCACTTTGAGATGCCGCTTAGCCCAATACGCTATCTGAAATAGGAGCGACGTAAAATAAACAAATGTGATAGGATTTCGCTGAATTCTTAAATTAACCATAATATAAAATGATCTAATCGGGTCTATATGTGCCCAACCCTAGAAGCTTAATAGTGCATTTTACTCGCCATTTCTTGCGCTTTGAGATGCCGCTTAGCCCAATACGCTATCTGAAATAGGAGCGACGTAAATTGAACAAATGTGATAGAATTTCCCTGAAATGTTATAGTAAACAAAATATAAAATGATCTATTCGTAACTCTGATTGCCCTATCATAGAAGTTTAGAAGTGCATTTTACTCGCCCTTCCACGCGCTTTAAGATGCCGCCTAGCCCAGTACGCTATCTGAAATAGGAGCGACGTTAGTTGAACAAATGTGATAGAATAACGCTGAATTCTTATATTAACCGTAATATAAAATGATCTATTCGAGTGTCTGTTCGCCCTACCCTAGAAGTTTAATAGTGCATTTTACTCGCCATTTCATGCGCTTTGAGATGCCGCTTAGCCCAATACGCTATCTGAAATAGGAGCGACGTAAATTGAACAAATGTGATAGAATTTCGCTGAATTCTTATATTAACCAAAATATAAAATGATCTAATCGGGTCTCTGATTGCCCTATCATAGAAGATTAATAGTGCATCTTACTCGCCATTCCACGCGCTTTAAGATGCCGCCCAGCCCAGTATGCTATCTGAAATAGGAACGACGTAAATTGAACAAATGTGATAGAAGTTCCCTGAATACTTATATTAACCTTAATGTAAAATGATCTAATCGGGTCTCTGTTCGCCCTGCCCTAGAAGTTTAATAGTGCATTTTACTCGCCATATCATGCGCTTTGAAATGCCGCTTAGCCCAATACGCTATCTGAAATAGGAGCGACGTAAATTGAACAAATGTGATAGAATTTCGCTGAATTCTTATATTAACCAAAATATGAAATGATCTTATCGGGTCTCTGATTGCCCTACCCTAGAAGTTTAATAGTGCATTTTACTCGCCCTTTCGTGCGCTGTGAGATGCCGCTTAGCCCAATACGCTATCTGAAATAGGAGCGACGTAAATTGAAATAAATGTGATAGAATTTCGCTGAATCCTTAAATTAACCATAATATGAAATGACCTAATCGGGTCTCTGTTTGCCGTACCCTAGAAGTTTAATAGTGCATTTTACTCGCCATTTCTTGCGCTTTGTGATGCCGCTTAGCACAAGTCGCTATCTGAAATAGGAGCGATGTAAATTGAACAAATGTGATAGAATTTCGCTGAATTCTTATATTAACCTTAATGTAAAATGATCTAATCGGGTCTTTGTTCGCCCTACCCAAGAAGTTTAATAGTGCATTTCACTCGTCAGTTCATGCGCTTTGCGATGCCGCTTAGCCCAATAAGCTATCTGAAATTGGAGCGACGTATATTGAACAAATGTGATAGAATTTCGCTGAATTCTTATATTAACCAAAATATAAAATGATCTGATCGGGTCTCTGATTGCCCTATCATAGAAGTTTAATAGTGCATTTTACTCGCCATTCCACGCGCTTTAAGATGCCGCCTAGCCCAGTACGCTATCTGAAATAGGAGCAACGTAAGTTGAACGAATGTGACAGAATTACGCTGATTTCTTATATTAACCGTAATATAAAATGATCTAATTGGGTCTCTGTTTAACTTATCCTAGAAGTTTAATAGTGCATTTTACTCGCCATTTCATGCGCTTTGAGATGCCTCATCGCCCAATACGCTATCTGAAATAGGAGCGACGTAAATTGAACAAATGTGATAGAATTTCGCTGAATTCTTAAATTAACCATAATATAAAATGATCTAATGGGGTCTCTGTTTGCCCTACCCTAGAAGTTTAATAGTGCATTTTACGAGCCATTTCTTGCGCTTTGAGATGCAGCTTAACCCAATACGCTATCTGAAATAGGAGCGACGTAAATTGAACAAATGTGATAGAATTTCGCTGAATTCTTATTTTAACCTTAATGTAAAATGATCTAATCGGGTCTTTGTTCGCCCTACCCTAGAAGTTTAACAGTGCATTTCACTCGTCTTTCATGCGCTCTGAGTTGCCGCTTAGCCCAATAAGCAATCTGAAATAGGAGCGACGTAAATTGAACAAATGTGGTAGAACTTCGCTGAATTCTTATATTAACCGTAATATAAAATGATCTGATCGGGTCTCTGCTTGCCCCACCCTAGAAGTTTAATAGTGCATTTTACTCGCCCTTTCGTGCGCTGCGAGATGCCGCTTAGCCCAATACGCTATCTGAAATAGGAGCGACGTAAATTGAACAAATGTGATAGAATTTCGCTGAATTCTTAAATTAACCATAATATAAAATGATCTAATGGGGTCTCTGTTTGCCCTACCCTAGAAGTTTAATAGTGCATTTTACTCGCCATTTCTTGCGCTTTGCGATGCAGCTTAGCCCAATACGCTATCTGAAGTAGGAGCGACGTAAATTGAACAAATGTGATAGAATTTCGCTGAATTCTTATTTTAACCTTAATGTAAAATGATCTAATCGGGTCTTTGTTCGCCCTACCCTAGAAGTTTAACAGTGCATTTCACTCGTCTTTCATGCGCTTTGAGATGCCGCTTAGCCCAATAAGCTATCTGAAATAGGAGCGATGTAACTTGAACAAATGTGATAGAATTTCGCTGAATTCTTAAATTAACCATAATATAAAATGATGTAATCGGGTCTCTGTTCGCCCTACCCAAGAAGTTTAATAGTGCATTTCTCTCGTCATTTCATACGCTTTGAGATGCCGCTTAGCCCAATACGCTATCTGAAATAGGAGCGACGTAAATTGAACGAATGTGATAGAATTTCCCTGAAATCTTATATTAAACAATACATAAAATGATCTAAACGGGACTCTGAATGCCCTACCATAGAAGTTTAGTAGTGCATTTTACTCGCCCTACCACGCGCTTTAAGATGCCGCCTAGCCCAGTACACTATCTGAAATAGGAGCGACGCATGTTGAACAAATGTGATAGAATTACGCTGAATTCTTATATTAACAGTAATATAAAATGATGTAATCGGGTCTCTGTTTGCCTTACCCTAGAAGTTTAATAGTGCATTTTACTCGCCATTTCATGCGCTTTGAGATGCCGCTTAGCCCAATACGCTATCTGAAATAGGAGCGACGTAAATTGAACAAATGTGATAGAATTACGCTGAATCCTTATATTAACCAAAATATAAAATGATCTAATCGGGTCTCTGATTGCCCTATCATAGAAGTTTAATAGTGCATTTTACTCGCCATTCCACGCGCTTTAAGATGCCGCATAGCCCAGTATGCTATCTGAAATAGGAACGACGTAAATTGAACAAATGTGATAGAAGTTCCCTGAATACTTATATTAACCTTAATGTAAAATGATCTAATCGGGTCTCTGTTCGCCCTGCCCTAGAAGTTTAATAGTGCATTTTACTCGCCATTTCTTGCGCTTTGAGATGCCGCTTAGCCCAATACGCTATCTGAAATAGGAGCGACGTAAATTGAACAAATGTGATAGAATTTCCCTGAAATGTTATAGTAAACAATATATAAAATGATCTATTCGGAACTCTGATTGCCCTATCATAGAAGTTTAGTAGTGCATTTTACTCGCCGTTCCACGCGCTTTAAGATGCCGCCTAGCGCAGTACGCTATCTGAAATAGGAGCGACGTTAGTTCAACAAATGTGATAGAATTACGCTGAATTCTTATATTAACCGTAATATAAAATGATCTATTCGGGTCTCTGTTCGCCCTACCCTAGAAGTTTAATAGTGCATTTCACTCGCCATTCCATGCGCTTTGAGATGCCGCTTAGCCCAATACGCTATCTGAAATAGGAGCGACGTAAATTGAACAAATGTGATAGAATTTCGCTGGATTCTTATATTAACCAAAATATAAAATGATCTAATCGGGTGTCTGATTGCCCTACCCTAGAAGTTTAATAGTGCATTTTACTCGCCATTTCATGCGCTTTGAGATGCCGCTTAGCCCAATACGCTATCTGAAATAGGAGCGACGTAAATTAAACAAATGTGATAGAATTTCGCTGAATTCTTATATTAACCATA
The DNA here is from genome assembly GCA_916610135.2 of Macropis europaea. Classification (NCBI taxonomy): domain Eukaryota; kingdom Metazoa; phylum Arthropoda; class Insecta; order Hymenoptera; family Melittidae; genus Macropis; species Macropis europaea. The sequence continues at coordinate 470,593 of CAKAJE020001194.1, read as the reverse complement.
ATATAAAATGATCTAATCGGGTCTCTGATTGCCCTACCCTAGAAGTTTAATAGTGCATTTTACTCACCATTCCACGCGCTTTAAGATGCCGCCTATCCGAGTACGCTATCTGAAATAGGAGCGACGTAAATTGAACAAATGTGATAGAATTTCCCTGAAATCTTATATTAACCGCAATATAAAATCATCTAATCGGGTCTCTGTTTGCCTTACCCTAGAAGTTTAATAGTGCATTTTACTCGCCATTCCACGCGCTTTAGGATGCCGCCTATCAGAGTACGCTATCTGAAATAGGAGCGACGTAAGTTGAACAAATGTGATAGAATAACGCTGAATTCTTATATTAACCGTAATATAAAATGGTCTAATCGGGTCTCCGTTTGCCTTATCCTAGAAGTTTAATAGCGCATTTTACTCGCCATTTCATGCGCATTGAGATGCCGCTTAGCCCAATACGCTATTTGAATTAGGAGCGATGTAAATTGAACAAATGTGATAGAATTTCGCTGAATTCTGTAATTAACCATAATATGAAATGACCTAATACGGTCTCTGTTCGCCCTACCCAAGAAGTTTAATAGTTCATTTCTCTCGTCATTTCATACGCTTTGAGATGCCGCTTAGCCCAATACGCTATCTGAAATAGGAGCGACGTAAATTGAACAAATGTGATAGAATTTCCGTGAAATCTTATATTAAACAATACATAAAATGATCTAAACGGGACTCTGATTGCCCTACCATAGAAGTTTAGAAGTGAATTTTACTCGCCCTTCCACGCGCTTTAAGATGCCGCCTAGCCCAATACGCTATCTGAAATAGGAGCGACGTAAAATGAACAAATGTGATAGGATGTCGCTGAATTCTTAAATTAACCATAATATAAAATGATATAATCGGGTCTCTATGTGCCCAACCCTAGAAGCTTAATAGTGCATTTACTCGCCATTTCCTGCGCTTTGAGATGCCGCTTAGCCCAATACGCTATCTGAAATAGGAGCGACGTAAATTGAACAAATGTGATAGAATTTCACTGAAATGTTATAGTAAACAAAATATAAAATGATCTATTCGGAACTCTGATTGCCCTATCATAGAAGTTCAGTAGTGCATTTTACTCGCCCTTCCACGCGCTTTAAGATGCCGCCTAGCGCAGTACGCTATCTGAAATAGGAGCGACGTTAGTTGAGCAAATGTGATAGAATTACGCTGAATTCTTATATTAACCGCAATATAAAATGATCTATTCGGGTCTCTGTTCGCCCTACCCTATAAGTTTAATAGTGCCTTTCACTCGCCATTCCATGCGCTTTGAGATGCCGCTTAGCCCAAAACGCTATCTGAAATAGGAGCGACGTAAATAGAACAAATGTGATAGAATTTCGCTGAATTCTTATATTAACCAAAATATAAAATGATCTTATCGTGTCTCTGATTGCCCTACCCTAGAAGTTTAATAGTGCATTTTACTCGCCCTTTCGTGCGCTTTGAGATGCCGCTTAGCCTAATACGCTATCTGAAATAGGAGCGACGTAAATTGAACAAATGTGATAAAATTTCGCTGGATTCTTATAGTAACCAAAATATAAAATGATATAATCGGGTCTCTGATTGCCCTATCATAGAAGTTTAATAGTGCATTTTACTCGCCATTCCACGCGCTTTAAGTTGCCGCCTAGCCCAGTACGCTATCTGAAATAGGAACCACGTAAGTTGAACGAATGTCACAGAATTACGCTGAATTCTTATGTTAACCGTAATATAAAATGATCTAATCGGGTCTCTGTTTGCCTTATCCTAGAAGTTTAATAGTGCATTTTACACGCCATTTCATGCGCTTTGAGATGCCGCTTAGCCCAATACGCTATCTGAAATAGGAGCGACGTAAATTGAACAAATGTGATAGAATTTCGCTGAATTCTTATATTAACCAAAATATAAAATGATCTAATCGGGTCTCTGATTGCCCTACCCTAGAAGTTTAATAGTGCATTTTACTCCCCATTTCATGCGCTTTGAGATGCCGCTTAGCCCAATACGCTATCTGAAATAGGAGCGACGTAAATTAAACAAATGTGATAGAATTTCGCTGAATTCTTATATTAACCAAAATATAAAATGATCTAACCGGGTCTCTGATTGCCCTATCATAGAAGTTTAATAGTACATTTTACTCGCCACTCCACGCGCTTTAAGATGCCGCCTATCCGAGTACGCTATCTGAAATAGGAGGGACGTAAATTGAACAAATGTGTTAGAATTTTGCTGAATTCTTAAATTAACCATAATATAAAATGATATAATCGGGTCTCTGATTGCCCTACCCTAGAAGTTTAATAGTGCATTTTACACGCCATTTCATGCGCATTGAGATGCCGCTTAGCCCAATACGCTATCTGAAATATCAGCGACGTAAATTGAACAAATGTGATAGAATTTCGCTGAATTCTTATATTAACCAAAATATAAAATGATCTAATCGGCTCTCTGATTGCCCTATCATAGAAGTTTAGTAGTGCATTTTACTCGCCCTTCCACGCGATTTAAGATGCCGCCCAGCCCAGTACGCTATCTGAAATAGGAGCGACGTAAGTTGAACAAATGTGACAGAATCACGCTGAATTCTTATATTAACCGTAATATAAAATGATCTAATCGGGTCTCTGTTCGCCCTAGCGTAGAAGCTTAATAGCGCATTTTATTCGTCATTTCATGCGCTTTGAGATGCCGCTTAGCCCAATACGCTATCTGAAATGGGAGAAGTGTAAATTGAACAAATGTGATAGAATTTCGCTGAATTCTTTTATTAACCATAATGTTAAATGATCTAATCGGGTCTCTCTTCGCCCTAGCCTAGAAGCTTAATAGTGCATTTTATTCGCCATTTCATGCGCCTTGAGATGCCGCTTAGCCCAATACGCTATCTGAAATAGGAGCGACGTAAATTGAACAAATGTGATAGAATTTCGCTGAATTCTTATATTAACCAAAATATAAAATGATCTAATCGGGTCTCTGATTGCCCTATCATAGAAGTTTAATAGTGCATTTTACTCGCCATTCCACGCGCTTTAAGATGCCGCCTAGCCCAGTACGCCATCTGAAATAGGAGCGACGTAAATTGAACAAATGTGATAGAATTTTTCCGAATTCTTAAATTAACCATAATATAAAATGATGTAATCGGGTCTCTGTTCGCCCTACCCAAGAAGTTTAATAGTGCATTTCTCTCGCCCTTCCACGCGCTATGAGATGCCGCCTAGCCCAGTACACTATCTGAAATAGGAGCGATGTATGTTGAACGAATGTGATAGAATTACGCTGAATTCTTAAATTAACCATAATATAAAATGATGTAATCGGGTCTCTGTTCGCCCTACCCAAGAAGTTTAATAGTGCATTTCACTCGTCATTTCATGCGCTTTGAGATGCCGCTTAGCCCAATAAGCTATCTGAAATAGGAGCGACGTAAATTATAACAAATGTGATAGAATTTTTCTGAATTCTTAAATAAACCATAATATGAAATGATCTAATCGGGTCTCTGTTTGCCCTACCCTAGAAGTTTAACAGTGCATTTTGCTCGCCATTTCATGCGCTTTGAGATGCCGCTTAGACCAATACGCTATCTGAAATAGGAGCGACGTAAATTGAACAAACGTGATAGGATTTCCCTGAATTCTTATATTAACCAAAATATAAAATGATCTAATCGGGTCTCTGATTGCCCTACCCTAGAAGTTTAATAGTGCATTTTACTCCCCATTTCATGCGCTTTGAGATGCCGCTTAGCCCAATACGCTATCTGAAATAGGAGCGACGTAAATTGAACAAATGTGATAGAATTACGCTGAATCCTTATATTAACCAAAATATAAAATGATCTAATCGGGTCTCTGATTGCGCTATCATAGAAGTTTAATAGTGCATTTTACTCGCCATTCCACGCGCTTTAAGATGCCGTCTAGCCCAGTATGCTATCTGAAATAGGAACGACGTAAATTGAACAAATGTGATAGAATTTTGCTGAATTCTTAAATTAACCATAATATAAAATGATCTAATCTGGTCTCTGATTGCCCTACCCTAGAAGTTTAATAGTGCATTTTACGAGCCATTTCTTGCGCTTTGAGATGCAGCTTAGCCCAATACGCTATCTGAAATAGAAGCGACGTAAATTGAAGAAATGTGATAGAATTTTGCTGAATTCTTAAATTAACCATAATATAAAATGATGTAATCGGGTCTCTGTTCGCCCTACCCAAGAAGTTTAATAGTACATTTCTCTCGTCATTTCATGCGCTTTGAGATGCCGCTTAGCCCAATAGCTATCTGAAATAGGAGCGACGTAAATTGAACAAATGTGATAGAATTTCCCTGAAATCTTATATTAAAGAAAATATAAAATGATCTAAACGGGACTCTGATTGCCCTATCATAGAAGTTTAGTAGTGCATTTTACTCGCCCTTCCACGCGCTTTAAGATGCCGCCTAGCCCAGTACACTATCTGAAATAGGAGCGACGAAAATTGAAAAAATGTGATAGAATTTCGCTGAATTCTTATATTAACCAAAATATAAAATGATCTAATGGGGTCTCTGTTTGCCCTACCCTAGAAGTTTAATAGTGCATTTTACTCGCCCTTTCGTGCGCTTTGAGATGCCGCTTAGCCCAATACGCTATCTGAAATAGGAGCGACGTAAATTGAACAAATGTGATAGAATTTCACTGAAATGTTATAGTAAACAAAATATAAAATGATCTATTCGGAACTCTGATTGCCCTGTCATAGAAGTTTAGTAGTGCATTTTACTCGCCCTTCCACGCGCTTTAAGATGCCGCCTAGCGCAGTACGCTATCTGAAATAGGAGCGACGTTAGTTGAGCAAATGTGATAGAATTACGCTGAATTCTTATATTAACCGTAATATAAAATGATCTATTCGGGTCTCTGTTCGCCCTACCCTATAAGTTTAATAGTGCCTTTCACTCGCCATTCCATGCGCTTTGAGATGCCCCTTAGCCCAAAACGCTATCTGAAATAGGAGCGACGTAAATAGAACAAATGTGATAGAATTTCGCTGAATTCTTATATTAACCAAAATATAAAATGATCTTATCGGGTCTCTGATTGCCCTACCCTAGAAGTTTAATAGTGCATTTTACTCGCCCTTTCGTGCGCTTTGAGATGCCACTTAGCCTAATACGCTATCTGAAATAGGAGCGACGTGAATTGAACAAATGTGATAGAATTTCCCTGAAATGTTATAGTAAACAAAATATAAAATGATCTATTCGTAACTCTGATTGCCCTATCATAGAAGTTTAGAAGTGCATTTTACTCGCCCTCCACGCGCTTTAAGATGCCGCCTAGCCCAGTACGCTATCTGAAATAGGAGCGACGTTAGTTGAACAAATGTGATAGAATAACGCTGAATTCTTATATTAACCGTAATATAAAATGATCTATTCGGGTCTCTGTTCGCCCTACCCTATAAGTTTAATAGTGCCTTTCACTCGCCATTCCATGCGCTTTGAGATGCCGCTTAGCCCAATACGCTATCTGAAATAGGAGCGACGTAAATTGAACAAATGTGATAGAATTTCGCTGAATTTTTATATTAACCAAAATATGAAATGATCTTATCGGGTCTCTGATTGCCCTACCCTAGAAGTTTAATAGTGCATTTTACTCACCATTCCACGCGCTTTAAGTTGCCGCCTAGCCCAGTACGCTATCTGAAATAGGAGCTACGTAAGTTGATCAAATGTCACAGAATTACGCTGAATTCTTATATTAACCGTAATATAAAATGATCTAATCGGGTCTCTGTTTGCCTTATCCTAGAAGTTTAATAGTGCATTTTACTCGTCAATTCATGCACTTTGCGATGCCGCTTAGCCCAATACGCTATCTGAAATAGGAGCGACGTAAATTGAACAAATGTGATAGAATTTCACTGAAATGTTATAGTAAACAAAATATAAAATGATCTATTCGTAACTCTGATTGCCCTATCATAGAAGTTTAGAAGTGCATTTTACTCACCATTCCACGCGCTTTAAGTTGCCGCCCAGCCCAGTATGCTATCTGAAATAGGAACGACGTAAATTGAACAAATGTGATAGAAGTTCCCTGAATACTTATATTAACCTTAATGTAAAATGATCTAATCGGGTCTCTGTTCGCCCTGCCCTAGAAGTTTAATAGTGCATTTTACTCGCCATATCATGCGCTTTGAAATGCCGCTTAGCCCAATACGCTATCTGAAATAGGAGCGACGTAAATTGAACAAATGTGATAGAATTTCGCTGAATTCTTATATTAACCAAAATATGAAATGATCTTATCGGGTCTCTGATTGCCCTACCCTAGAAGTTTAATAGTGCATTTTACTCGCCCTTTCGTGCGCTGTGAGATGCCGCTTAGCCCAATACGCTATCTGAAATAGGAGCGACGTAAATTGAACAAATGTGATAGAATTTCCCTGAAATCTTATATTAAACAAAATATAAAATGATGTAAACGGGACTCTGATTGCCCTATCATAGAAGTTTAGTAGTGCATTTTACTCGCCCTTCCACGCGCTATGAGATGCCGCCTAGCCCAGTACACTATCTGAAATAGGAGCGATGTATGTTGAACGAATGTGATAGAATTACGCTGAATTCTTATATTAACCGTAATATAAAATGATCTAATCGGGTCTCTGCTCGCCCTACCCTAGAAGATTACTAGTGCATTTCACTCGTCATTTCATGCGCTTTGAGATGCCGCATAGCCCAATAAGCTATCTGAAATAGGAGCGACGTAAATTGAACAAATGTGATAGAATTACGCTGAATTCTTATATTAACCAAAATATAAAATGATCTAATCGGCTCTCTGATTGCCCTATCATAGAAGTTTAGTAGTGCATTTTACTCGCCATTCCACGCGCTTTAAGATGCCGCCTAGCCCAGTATGCTGTCTGAAATAGGAGCGACGTAGTTGAACAAATGTGATAGAATTACGCTGAATTCTTGTATTAACCGTAATATAAAATGATCTAATCGGCTCTCTGATTGCCCTATCATAGAAGTTTAGTAGTGCATTTTACTCGCCATTTCATGCGCATTGAGATGCCGCTTAGCCCAATACGCCATCTGAAATAGGAGCGACATAAATTGAACAAATGTGATAGAGTTTCGCTGAATTCTTAAATTAACCATAATATAAAATGATCTTATCGGGTCTCTGTTTGCCCTACCCTAGAAGTTTAATAGTGCATTTTACGTCGCCATTTCATGCGCTTTGAGATGCCGCTTAGCCCAATACGCTATCTGAAATATCAGCGACGTAAATTGAACAAATGTGATAGAATTACGCTGAATTCTTACATTAACCGTAATATAAAATGATCTGATCGGGTCTCTGTTTGCCCTATCCTAGAAGTTTAGTAGTGCATTTCACTCGTCATTTCATGCGCTTTGAGATGCCGCTGTAGCCCAATAAGCTATCTGAAATAGGAGCGACGTAAATTATAACAAATGTGATAGAATTTTTCTGAATTCTTAAATAAACCATAATATGAAATGATCTAATCGGGTCTCTGTTTGCCCTACCCTAGAAGTTTACACAGTGCATTTTGCTCGCCATTTCATGCGCTTTGAGATGCCGCTTAGACCAATACGCTATCTGAAATAGGAGCGACGTAAATTGAACAAACGTGATAGGATTTCCCTGAATTCTTATATTAACCTTAATGTAAAATGATCTAATCGGTTCTCTGTTCGCCCTACCCTAGAAGTTTAATAGTGCATTTTTATTCCCCATTTCATGCGCTTTGAGATGCCGCTTAGCCGAATACGCTATCTGGAATTGGAGCGACGTAAATTGAACAAACGTGATAGGATTTCGCTGAATTCTTATATTAACCAAAATATAAAATGATCTAATCGGGTCTCTGATTGCCCTATCATAGAAGGCTAATAGTGCATTTTACTCGCTATTCCACGCGCTTTAAGATGCCGGATAGCCCAGTAGGCTATCTGAAATAGGAGTGACGTAAATTGAACAAATGTGATAGAATTACTCTTAATTCTTTTATTAACCATAATGTAATATGATCTAATCGGGTCTCTGTTTGCCTTACCCTAGAAGTTTAGTAGTGCATTTTACTCGCCATTTCATCCGCTTTGAGATGCCGCTTAGCCCAATACGCTATCTGAAATAGGAGCGACGTAAATCGAACAAATGTGATAGAATTTCGTTGAATTCTTAAATTAACCATAATATACAATGATCTAATCGGGTCTCTGTTCGCCCTAGCCTAGACGTTTAATAGTGCATTTTACTCGCCCTTCCACGCGCTTTAAGATGCCGCCTAGCCCAGTACGCTATCTGAAATACGAGCGACGTAAGTTTAACAAATGTGATAGAATTACGCTGAATTCTTACATTAACCGTAATATAAAATGACCTAACCGGGTCACTGTTTGCCTTACCCTAGAATTTTAATAGTGCATTTTACTCGCCATTTCTTGCGCTTTGAGATGCCGCTTAGCCCAATAAGCTATCTGAAATAGGAGCGACGTAAATTATAACAAATGTGATAGAATTTTTCTGAATTCTTAAATAAACCATAATATGAAATGATCTTATCGGGTCTCTGTTTGCCCTACCCTAGAAGTTTAGTAGTGCATTTCACTCGTCATTTCATGCGCTTTGAGATGCCGCTTAGCCCAATAAGCTATCTGAAATAGGAGCGACGTAAATTATAACAAATGTGATAGAATTTTTTCTGAATTCTTAAATAAACCATAATATGAAATGATCTTATCGGGTCTCTGTTTGCCCTACCCTAGAAGTTTAATAGTGCATTTTACTCGCCATTTCTTGCGCTTTGAGATGCCGCTTAGCCCAATACGCTATCTGAAATATCAGCGGCGTAAGTTGAACAAATGTGATAGAATTTCGCTGAATCCTTATATTAACCAAAATATAAAATGATCTAATCGGCTCTCTGATTGCCCTATCATAGAAGTTTAGTAGTGCATTTTACTCGCCCTTCCACGCGATTTAAGATGCCGCCCAGCCCAGTACGCTATCTGAAATAGGTGCGACGTAAGTTGAACAAATGTGACAGAATCACGCTGAATTCTTATATTAACCGTAATATAAAATGGTCTAATCGGGTCTCTGTTCGCCCTAGCGTAGAAGCTTAATAGCGCATTTTATTCGTCATTTCATGCGCTTTGAGATGCCGCTTAGCCCAATACGCTATCTGAGATGGGAGAAGTGTAAATTGAACAAATGTGATAGAATTTCGCTGAATTCTTTTATTAACCATAATGTTAAACGATCTAATCGGGTCTCTCTTCGCCCTAGCCTAGAAGCTTAATAGTGCATTTTATTCGCCATTTCATGCGCCTTGAGATGCCGCTTAGCCCAATACGCTATCTGAAATAGGAGCGACGTAAATTGAACAAATGTGATAGAATTTCGCTGAATTCTTATATTAACCAAAATATAAAATGATCTAATCGGGTCTCTGATTGCCCTATCATAGAAGTTTAATAGTGCATTTTACTCGCCATTCCACGCGCTTTAAGATGCCGCCTAGCCCAGTACGCCATCTGAAATAGGAGCGACGTAAATTGAACAAATGTGATAGAATTTTTCCGAATTCTTAAATTAACCATAATATAAAAATGATGTAATCGGGGTCTCTGTTCGCCCTACCCAAGAAGTTTAATAGTGCATTTCTCTCGTCATTTCATGCGCTTTGAGATGCCGCTTAGCCCCAATACCGCTATCTGAAATAGGAGCGACGTAAATTGAACAAATGTGATAGAATTTCCCTGAAATCTTATATTAAACAAAATATAAAATGATGTAAACGGGACTCTGATTGCCCTATCATAGAAGTTTAGTAGTGCATTTTACTCGCCCTTCCACGCGCTATGAGATGCCGCCTAGCCCAGTACACTATCTGAAATAGGAGCGATGTATGTTGAACGAATGTGATAGAATTACGCTGAATTCTTATATTAACCGTAATAAAAATGATCTAATCGGGTCTCTGCTCGCCCTACCCTAGAAGATTACTAGTGCATTTCACTCGCCATTTCATGCGCTTTGAGATGCCGCATAGCCCAATAAGCTATCTGAAATAGGAGCGACGTAAATTGAACAAATGTGATAGAATTACGCTGAATTCTTATATTAACCAAAATATAAAATGATCTAATCGGCTCTCTGATTGCCGTATCATAGAAGTTTAGTAGTGCATTTTACTCGCCATTCCACGCGCTTTAAGATGCCGCCTAGCCCAGTATGCTGTCTGAAATAGGAGCGACGTAGTTGAACAAATGTGATAGAATTACGCTGAATTCTTGTATTAACCGTAATATAAAATGATCTAATCGGGTCTCTGTTTGCCTTATCCTAGAAGTTTAATAGTACATTTTACTCGCCATTTCATGCGCATTGAGATGCCGCTTAGCCCAATACGCCATCTGAAATAGGAGCGACATAAATTGAACAAATGTGATAGAGTTTCGCTGAATTCTTAAATTAACCATAATATAAAATGATCTTATCGGGTCTCTGTTTGCCCCTACCCTAGAAGTTTAATAGTGCATTTTACTCGCCATTTCTTGCGCTTTGAGATGCCGCTTAGCCCAATACGCTATCTGAAATATCAGCGACGTAAATTGAACAAATGTGATAGAATTACGCTGAATTCTTATATTAACCGTAATATAAAATGATCTGATCGGGTCTCTGTTTGCCCTATCCTAGAAGTTTAGTAGTGCATTTCACTCGTCATTTCATGCGCTTTGAGATGCCGCTTAGCCCAATAAGCTATCTGAAATAGGAGCGACGTAAATTATAACAAATGTGATAGAATTTTTCTGAATTCTTAAATAAACCATAATATGAAATGATCTAATCGGGTCTCTGTTTGCCCTACCCTAGAAGTTTAACAGTGCATTTTGCTCGCCATTTCATGCGCTTTGAGATGCCGCTTAGACCAATACGCTATCTGAAATAGGAGCGACGTAAATTGAACAAACGTGATAGGATTTCCCTGAATTCTTATATTAACCTTAATGTAAAATGATCTAATCGGTTCTCTGTTCGCCCTACCCTAGAAGTTTAATAGTGCATTTTATTCCCCATTTCATGCGCTTTGAGATGCCGCTTAGCCGAATACGCTATCTGGAATTGGAGCGACGTAAATTGAACAAACGTGATAGGATTTCGCTGAATTCTTATATTAACCAAAATATAAAATGATCTAATCGGGTCTCTGATTGCCCTATCATAGAAGGCTAATAGTGCATTTTACTCGCTATTCCACGCGCTTTAAGATGCCGGATAGCCCAGTCGGCTATCTGAAATAGGAGTGACGTAAATTGAACAAATGTGATAGAATTACTCTTAATTCTTTTATTAACCATAATGTAATATGATCTAATCGAGTCTCTGTTTGCCTTACCCTAGAAGTTTAGTAGTGCATTTTACTCGCCATTTCATCCGCTTGAGATGCCGCTTAGCCCCAATACGCTATCTGAAATAGGAGCGACGTAAATCGAACAAATGTGATAGAATTTCTTTGAATTCTTAAATTAACCATAATATACAATGATCTAATCGGGTCTCTGTTCGCCCTAGCCTAGACGTTTAATAGTGCATTTTACTCGCCCTTCCACGCGCTTTAAGATGCCGCCTAGCCCAGTACGCTATCTGAAATAGGAGCGACGTAAATTGAACAAATGTGATAGAATTTCGCTGAATTCTCATATTAACATTAATGTAAACTGATCTAATCGAGTCTCTGTTCGCCCTACCCTAGAAGTTTAATAGTGCATTTTACTCGCCATTCCACGCGCTTTAAGATGACGCCTAGCCCAGTACGCTATCTGAAATAGGAGCGACGTAAATTGAACAAATGTGATAGAATTTCGCTGAATCCTTATATTAACCAAAATATAAAATTATCTAATCGGGTCTCTTATTGCCCTATCATAGAAGTTTCATAGGGTATTTTACTCGCCATTCCACGCGCTTTAAGAAGCCGCCTAGCCCAGTGCGCTATCTGAAATAGGAACGACGTAAATTATAACAAATGTGATAGAATTTTTCTGAATTCTTAAATAAACCATAATATGAAATGATCTTATCGGGTCTCTGTTTGCCCTACCCTAGAAGTTTAATAGTGCATTTTACTCGCCATTTCATGCGCTTTGAGATGCCGCATAGCCCAGTACGCTATCTGAAATAGGAACGACGTAAATTGAACAAATGTGATAGGATTTCGCTGAATTCTTATATTAACCAAAATATAAAATGATCTAATCGGGTCTCTGATTGCCCTATCATAGAAGGCTAATAGTGCATTTTACTCGCTATTCCACGCGCTTTAAGATGCCGGCTAGCCCAGTAGGCTATCTGAAATAGGAGTGACGTAAATTGAACAAATGTGATAGAATTACTCTTAATTCTTTTATTAACCATAATGTAATATGATCTAATCGGGTCTCTGTTTGCCTTACCCTAGAAGTTTAATAGTGCATTTTACTCTCCATTTCATCCGCTTTGAGATGCCGCTTAGCCCAATATGCTATCTGAAATAGGAGCGACGTAAATTGAACAAATGTGATAGAATTCCGTTGAATTCTTATATTAACCAAAATATAAAATGATCTAATCGGGTCTCTGATTGCCCTATCATCGAAGTTTAATAGTGCATTTTACTCGCCCTTCCACGCGCTTTAAGATGCCGTCTAGCCCAGTACGCCATCTGAAATAGGAGCGACGTAAATTGAACAAATGTGATAGAATTTCGCTGATTTCTTATATTAACCAAAATATAAAATGATCTAATGGGGTCTCTGATTGCCCTACCCTAGAAGTGTAATGGTGCATTTTATTCGCCATTTCATGCGCTTTGAGATGCCGCTTAGTCCAATACGCTACCTGAAATAGGAGCGACGTAAATTGAACAAATGTGATAGAATTTCCCTGAAATCTTATATTGAACAAATTATAAAATGATCTAATTGGGGCTCTGATTGCCCTGTCATAGAAGTTTAGTAGAGCATTTTACTCGCCATTCCACGCGCTTTAAGATGCCGCCTAGCCCAGTACGCTATCTGAAATAGGAGCGACGCAAGTTGAACAAATGTGATAGAATTACGCTGAATTCTTATATTAACCGTAATATAAAATGATCTAACCGGGTCTCTGTTTGAATTATCCTAGAAGTTTGACAGTGCATTTCACTCGCCATTTCATGCGCTTTGAGATGCCGCTTAGCCCAATACGCTATCTGAAATAGGAGCGACGTAAATTGAACAAATGTGATAGAATTTCCTTGAAATCTTATATTAAACAAAATATAAAATGATCTAATCGGCTCTCTGATTGCCCTATCATGGAAGTTTAGTAGTGCATTTTGCTCGCCCTTCCACGCGCTGTAAGATGCCGTCTAGCCCAGTACGCTACCTGAAATAGGAGCGACGTAAGTTGAACAAATGTGATAGAATTACGCTGAATTCTTATATTAACCGTAATATAAAATGATCTAACCGGGACTCTGTTTGCCTTACCCTAGAAGTTTAATAGTGCATTGTACTCGCCATTTCATGCGCTTTGAGATGCCGCGTAGCCCAATACGCTATCTGAAATGGGAGCGACGTAAATTGAACAAATGTGATAGAATTTCGCTGAATTCTTAAATTAACCATAATATAAAATGATCTAATCGAGTCTCTGTTCGCCTTATCCTAGAAGTTTAGTATTGCATTTTACTCGCCATTTCATGCGCTTTGAGATGCCGCTTATCCAAATACGCTATCTGAAATAGGAGCTACGCAAATTGAACAAATGTGATAGAATTTCGCTGAATTCTTAAATTAACTATAATATAAAATGATCTAATCGGGTCACTGATTGCCTTATCATAGAAGTTTAATAGTGCATTTTACTCGCCATTCCACGCGCTTTAAGTTGCCGCGTAGCCCAGTACGCTATCTCAAATAGGAGCGACGTAAATTGAACAAATGTGATAGAATTTTGCTGAATTCTTAAATTAACCATAATATAAAATGATCTAATCGGGTCTCTGTTTGTCCTACCCTAGAAGTTTAATAGTGCATTTTACTCGCCATTTGATGCGCATTGAGATGCCGCTTAGCCCAATACGCTATCTGAAATAGGAGCGACGTAAATTGAACAAATGTGATAGAATTTCCCTGAAATCTTATATTAACCAAAATATAAAATGATCTAATCGGGTCTCTGATTGCCCTATCATCGAAGTTTAATAGTGCATTTTACTCGCCCTTCCACGCGCTTTAAGATGCCGTCTAGCCCAGTACGCCATCTGAAATAGGAGCGACGTAAATTGAACAAATGTGATAGAATTTCGCTGATTTCTTATATTAACCAAAATATAAAATGATCTAATGGGGTCTCTGATTGCCCTACCCTAGAAGTGTAATGGTGCATTTTATTCGCCATTTCATGCGCTTTGAGATGCCGCTTAGTCCAATACGCTACCTGAAATAGGAGCGACGTAAATTGAACAAATGTGATAGAATTTCCCTGAAATCTTATATTGAACAAATTATAAAATGATCTAATTGGGGCTCTGATTGCCCTGTCATAGAAGTTTAGTAGAGCATTTTACTCGCCATTCCACGCGCTTTAAGATGCCGCCTAGCCCAGTACGCTATCTGAAATAGGAGCGACGTAAGTTGAACAAATGTGATAGAATTACGCTGAATTCTTATATTAACCGTAATATAAAATGATCTAACCGGGTCTCTGTTTGAATTATCCTAGAAGTTTGACAGTGCATTTCACTCGCCATTTCATGCGCTTTGAGATGCCGCTTAGCCCAATACGCTATCTGAAATAGGAGCGACGTAAATTGAACAAATGTGATAGAATTTCCTTGAAATCTTATATTAAACAAAATATAAAATGATCTAATCGGCTCTCTGATTGCCCTATCATGGAAGTTTAGTAGTGCATTTTGCTCGCCCTTCCACGCGCTGTAAGATGCCGTCTAGCCCAGTACGCTACCTGAAATAGGAGCGACGTAAGTTGAACAAATGTGATAGAATTACGCTGAATTCTTATATTAACCGTAATATAAAATGATCTAACCGGGACTCTGTTTGCCTTACCCTAGAAGTTTAATAGTGCATTGTACTCGCCATTTCATGCGCTTTGAGATGCCGCGTAGCCCAATACGCTATCTGAAATGGGAGCGACGTAAATTGAACAAATGTGATAGAATTTCGCTGAATTCTTAAATTAACCATAATATAAAATGATCTAATCGAGTCTCTGTTCGCCCTACCCTAGAAGTTTAATAGTGCATTTCACTCGACATTTCATGCGCTTTGAGATGCCGCTTAGCCCAATAAGCTATCTGAAATAGGAGCGACGTAAATTGAACAAATGTGATAGAATTTCGCTGAATTCTCATATTAACATTAATGTAAACTGATCTAATCGAGTCTCTGTTCGCCCTACCCTAGAAGTTTAATAGTGCATTTTACTCGCCATTCCACGCGCTTTAAGATGACGCCTAGCCCAGTACGCTATCTGAAATAGGAGCGACGTAAATTGAACAAATGTGATAGAATTTCGCTGAATCCTTATATTAACCAAAATATAAAATGATCTAATCGGGTCTCTTATTGCCCTATCATAGAAGTTTCATAGGGTATTTTACTCGCCATTCCACGCGCTTTAAGAAGCCGCCTAGCCCAGTGCGCTATCTGAAATAGGAACGACGTAAATTGAACAAGTGTGATAGAATTTCGTTGAATTCTTAAATTAACCATAATATAAAATGATCAAATCGGGTCTCTGTCTGCCATACCCTAGAAGTTTAATAGTGCATTTTATTCGCCATTTCATGCGCTTTGAGATGCCGCATAGCCCAATACGCTATCTGAAATATCAGCGACGTAAATTGAACAAATGTGATAGAATTTCGCTGAATTCTTATATTAACCTTAATGTAAAATGATCTAATCGGGTCTCTGTTCGCCCTACCCTAGAAGTTTGATAGTGCATTTCTCTCGTCATTTCATGCGCTTTAAGGTGCCGCTTAGCACTGTAACCTATCTGAAATAGGAGCGATGTAAATTGAACAAATGTGATAGAATTTCCCTGAAGTCTTATATTAAACAAAATATAAAATGATCTAATCGGGTCTCTGATTGCCCTATCATAGAAGTTTAGTAGTGCATTTTACTCGCCATTCCACGCGCTTTAAGATGCCGCCTAGCCCAGTACGCTATCTAAAATAGGAGCGACGTAAGTTGAACAAATGTGATAGAATTACGCTTCATTCTTATATTAACCGTAATATAAAATGATCTAACCGGGACTCTGTTTGCCTTACCCTAGAAGTTTAATAGTGCATTGTACTCGCCATTTCATGCGCTTTGAGATGCCGCGTAGCCCAATACGCTATCTGAAATGGGAGCGACGTAAATTGAACAAATGTGATAGAATTTCGCTGAATTCTTAAATTAACCATAATATAAAATGATCTAATCGAGTCTCTGTTCGCCCTACCCTAGAAGTTTAATAGTGCATTTCACTCGACATTTCATGCGCTTTGAGATGCCGCTTAGCCCAATAAGCTATCTGAAATAGGAGCGACGTAAATTGAACAAATGTGATAGAATTTCGCTGAATTCTCATATTAACATTAATGTAAACTGATCTAATCGAGTCTCTGTTCGCCCTACCCTAGAAGTTTAATAGTGCATTTTACTCGCCATTCCACGCGCTTTAAGATGACGCCTAGCCCAGTACGCTATCTGAAATAGGAGCGACGTAAATTGAACAAATGTGATAGAATTTCGCTGAATCCTTATATTAACCAAAATATAAAATGATCTAATCGGGTCTCTTATTGCCCTATCATAGAAGTTTCATAGGGTATTTTACTCGCCATTCCACGCGCTTTAAGAAGCCGCCTAGCCCAGTGCGCTATCTGAAATAGGAACGACGTAAATTGAACAAGTGTGATAGAATTTCGTTGAATTCTTAAATTAACCATAATATAAAATGATCAAATCGGGTCTCTGTCTGCCATACCCTAGAAGTTTAATAGTGCATTTTATTCGCCATTTCATGCGCTTTGAGATGCCGCATAGCCCAATACGCTATCTGAAATATCAGCGACGTAAATTGAACAAATGTGATAGAATTTCGCTGAATTCTTATATTAACCTTAATGTAAAATGATCTAATCGGGTCTCTGTTCGCCCTACCCTAGAAGTTTGATAGTGCATTTCTCTCGTCATTTCATGCGCTTTAAGGTGCCGCTTAGCACTGTAACCTATCTGAAATAGGAGCGATGTAAATTGAACAAATGTGATAGAATTTCCCTGAAGTCTTATATTAAACAAAATATAAAATGATCTAATCGGGTCTCTGATTGCCCTATCATAGAAGTTTAGTAGTGCATTTTACTCGCCATTCCACGCGCTTTAAGATGCCGCCTAGCCCAGTACGCTATCTAAAATAGGAGCGACGTAAGTTGAACAAATGTGATAGAATTACGCTTCATTCTTATATTAACCGTAATATAAAATGATCTAACCGGGTCTCTGTTTGCCTTATCCTAGAAGTTTAGTATTGCATTTTACTCGCCATTTCATGCGCTTTGAGATGCCGCTTATCCAAATACGCTATCTGAAATAGGAGCTACGCAAATTGAACAAATGTGATAGAATTTCGCTGAATTCTTAAATTAACTATAATATAAAATGATCTAATCGGGTCACTGATTGCCTTATCATAGAAGTTTAATAGTGCATTTTACTCGCCATTCCACGCGCTTTAAGTTGCCGCGTAGCCCAGTACGCTATCTCAAATAGGAGCGACGTAAATTGAACAAATGTGATAGAATTTTGCTGAATTCTTAAATTAACCATAATATAAAATGATCTAATCGGGTCTCTGTTTGTCCTACCCTAGAAGTTTAATAGTGCATTTTACTCGCCATTTGATGCGCATTGAGATGCCGCTTAGCCCAATACGCTATCTGAAATAGGAGCGACGTAAATTGAACAAATGTGATAGAATTTCCCTGAAGTCTTATATTAACCCAAATATAAAATGATCTAATCGGGTCCCTGATTGCCCTATCATCGAAGTTAAATAGTGAATTTCACTCGCCATTCCACGCGCTTTAAGATGCCGCCTAGCCCAGTACGCTATCTGAAATAGGAGCGACGTAAATTGAACAAATTTGATAGAATTTCCCTGAATTCTTAAATTAACCATAATATAAAATGATCTAATCGGGTTTCTGTTCGCCCTAGCCGAGAAGATTAATAGTGCATTTTATTCGCCATTTCATGCGCTTTGAGATGCCGCTTAGCCCAATACGCTATCTGAAATGGGAGTGACGTAAATTCAACAAATGTGATAGAATTACGCTTAATTCTTATATTAACCGTAATATAAAATGTTCTAATCGGGTCTCTCTTTCCCTTACCCTAGAAGTTTAACAGTGCACTTCACTCGCCATTTCATGCGCTTTGAGATGCCGCTTAGCCCAATACGCTACCTGAAATAGGAGCAACGTAAATTGAACAAATGTGATAGAATTTCGCTGAATTCTTATATTAACCAAAATATAAAATGATCTAATCGGGTCTCTGATAGCCCTATCATAGAAGCTTAATAGTGTATTTTACTCGCCATTCCACGCGCTGTAAGATGCCGCCTAGCCCAGTATGCTGTCTGAAATAGGAGCGACGTAGTTGAACAAATGTGATAGAATTACGCTGAATTCTTAAATTAACCATAATATAAAATGATCTTATCGGGTCTCTGTTTGCCCTACCCTAGAAGTTTAATAGTGCATTTTACTCGCCATTTCTTGCGCTTTGAGATGCCGCTTAGCCCAATACGCTATCTGAAATATCAGCGACGTAAATTGAACAAATGTGATAGAATTACGCTGAATTCTTATATTAACCGTAATATAAAATGATCTGATCGGGTCTCTGTTTGCCCTATCCTAGAAGTTTAGTAGTGCATTTCACTCGTCATTTCATGCGCTTTGAGATGCCGCTTAGCCCAATAAGCTATCTGAAATAGGAGCGACGTAAATTATAACAAATGTGATAGAATTTTTCTGAATTCTTAAATAAACCATAATATGAAATGATCTTATCGGGTCTCTGTTTGCCCTACCCTAGAAGTGTAATAGTGCATTTTACTCGCCATTTCTTGCGCTTTGAGATGCCGCTTAGCCCAATACGCTATCTGAAATATCAGCGGCGTAAGTTGAACAAATGTGATAGGATTTCGCTGAATCCTTATATTAACCAAAATATAAAATGATCTAATCGGGTCTCTGATTGCCCTACCCTAGAAGTTTAACAGTGCATTTTACTCACCATTTCATGCGCTTTGAGGTGCCGCTTAGCCCAATACGCTATCTGAAATATGAGCGACGTAAATTGAACAAATGTGATAGAATTTCGCTGAATTCTTATATTAACCTTAATGTAAAATGATCTAATCGGGTCTCTGTTCGCCCTACCCTAGAAGTTGAATAGTGCATTTCACGCGCCATTTCATGCGCTTTGAGATGCCGCATAGCCCAGTACGCTATCTGAAATAGGAACGACGTAAATTGAACAAATGTGATAGGATTTCGCTGAATTCTTATATTAACCAAAATATAAAATGATCTAATCGGGTCTCTGATTGCCCTATCATAGAAGGCTAATAGTGCATTTTACTCGCTATTCCACGCGCTTTAAGATGCCGGCTAGCCCAGTAGGCTATCTGAAATAGGAGTGACGTAAATTGAACAAATGTGATAGAATTACTCTTAATTCTTTTATTAACCATAATGTAATATGATCTAATCGGGTCTCTGTTTGCCTTACCCTAGAAGTTTAATAGTGCATTTTACTCTCCATTTCATCCGCTTTGAGATGCCGCTTAGCCCAATATGCTATCTGAAATAGGAGCGACGTAAATTGAACAAATGTGATAGAATTCCGTTGAATTCTTATATTAACCAAAATATAAAATGATCTAATCGGGTCTCTGATTGCCCTATCATCGAAGTTTAATAGTGCATTTTACTCGCCCTTCCACGCGCTTTAAGATGCCGTCTAGCCCAGTACGCCATCTGAAATAGGAGCGACGTAAATTGAACAAATGTGATAGAATTTCGCTGATTTCTTATATTAACCAAAATATAAAATGATCTAATGGGGTCTCTGATTGCCCTACCCTAGAAGTGTAATGGTGCATTTTATTCGCCATTTCATGCGCTTTGAGATGCCGCTTAGTCCAATACGCTACCTGAAATAGGAGCGACGTAAATTGAACAAATGTGATAGAATTTCCCTGAAATCTTATATTGAACAAATTATAAAATGATCTAATTGGGGCTCTGATTGCCCTGTCATAGAAGTTTAGTAGAGCATTTTACTCGCCATTCCACGCGCTTTAAGATGCCGCCTAGCCCAGTACGCTATCTGAAATAGGAGCGACGTAAGTTGAACAAATGTGATAGAATTACGCTGAATTCTTATATTAACCGTAATATAAAATGATCTAACCGGGTCTCTGTTTGAATTATCCTAGAAGTTTGACAGTGCATTTCACTCGCCATTTCATGCGCTTTGAGATGCCGCTTAGCCCAATACGCTATCTGAAATAGGAGCGACGTAAATTGAACAAATGTGATAGAATTTCCTTGAAATCTTATATTAAACAAAATATAAAATGATCTAATCGGCTCTCTGATTGCCCTATCATGGAAGTTTAGTAGTGCATTTTGCTCGCCCTTCCACGCGCTGTAAGATGCCGTCTAGCCCAGTACGCTACCTGAAATAGGAGCGACGTAAGTTGAACAAATGTGATAGAATTACGCTGAATTCTTATATTAACCGTAATATAAAATGATCTAACCGGGACTCTGTTTGCCTTACCCTAGAAGTTTAATAGTGCATTGTACTCGCCATTTCATGCGCTTTGAGATGCCGCGTAGCCCAATACGCTATCTGAAATGGGAGCGACGTAAATTGAACAAATGTGATAGAATTTCGCTGAATTCTTAAATTAACCATAATATAAAATGATCTAATCGAGTCTCTGTTCGCCCTACCCTAGAAGTTTAATAGTGCATTTCACTCGACATTTCATGCGCTTTGAGATGCCGCTTAGCCCAATAAGCTATCTGAAATAGGAGCGACGTAAATTGAACAAATGTGATAGAATTTCGCTGAATTCTCATATTAACATTAATGTAAACTGATCTAATCGAGTCTCTGTTCGCCCTACCCTAGAAGTTTAATAGTGCATTTTACTCGCCATTCCACGCGCTTTAAGATGACGCCTAGCCCAGTACGCTATCTGAAATAGGAGCGACGTAAATTGAACAAATGTGATAGAATTTCGCTGAATCCTTATATTAACCAAAATATAAAATGATCTAATCGGGTCTCTTATTGCCCTATCATAGAAGTTTCATAGGGTATTTTACTCGCAATTCCACGCGCTTTAAGAAGCCGCCTAGCCCAGTGCGCTATCTGAAATAGGAACGACGTAAATTGAACAAGTGTGATAGAATTTCGTTGAATTCTTAAATTAACCATAATATAAAATGATCAAATCGGGTCTCTGTCTGCCATACCCTAGAAGTTTAATAGTGCATTTTATTCGCCATTTCATGCGCTTTGAGATGCCGCATAGCCCAATACGCTATCTGAAATATCAGCGACGTAAATTGAACAAATGTGATAGAATTTCGCTGAATTCTTATATTAACCTTAATGTAAAATGATCTAATCGGGTCTCTGTTCGCCCTACCCTAGAAGTTTGATAGTGCATTTCTCTCGTCATTTCATGCGCTTTAAGGTGCCGCTTAGCACTGTAACCTATCTGAAATAGGAGCGATGTAAATTGAACAAATGTGATAGAATTTCCCTGAAGTCTTATATTAAACAAAATATAAAATGATCTAATCGGGTCTCTGATTGCCCTATCATAGAAGTTTAGTAGTGTATTTTACTCGCCATTCCACGCGCTTTAAGATGCCGCCTAGCCCAGTACGCTATCTAAAATAGGAGCGACGTAAGTTGAACAAATGTGATAGAATTACGCTTCATTCTTATATTAACCGTAATATAAAATGATCTAACCGGGTCTCTGTTTGCCTTATCCTAGAAGTTTAGTATTGCATTTTACTCGCCATTTCATGCGCTTTGAGATGCCGCTTATCCAAATACGCTATCTGAAATAGGAGCTACGCAAATTGAACAAATGTGATAGAATTTCGCTGAATTCTTAAATTAACTATAATATAAAATGATCTAATCGGGTCACTGATTGCCTTATCATAGAAGTTTAATAGTGCATTTTACTCGCCATTCCACGCGCTTTAAGTTGCCGCGTAGCCCAGTACGCTATCTCAAATAGGAGCGACGTAAATTGAACAAATGTGATAGAATTTTGCTGAATTCTTAAATTAACCATAATATAAAATGATCTAATCGGGTCTCTGTTTGTCCTACCCTAGAAGTTTAATAGTGCATTTTACTCGCCATTTGATGCGCATTGAGATGCCGCTTAGCCCAATACGCTATCTGAAATAGGAGCGACGTAAATTGAACAAATGTGATAGAATTTCCCTGAAGTCTTATATTAACCCAAATATAAAATGATCTAATCGGGTCCCTGATTGCCCTATCATCGAAGTTAAATAGTGAATTTCACTCGCCATTCCACGCGCTTTAAGATGCCGCCTAGCCCAGTACGCTATCTGAAATAGGAGCGTCGTAAATTGAACAAATTTGATAGAATTTCCCTGAATTCTTAAATTAACCATAATATAAAATGATCTAATCGGGTTTCTGTTCGCCCTAGCCGAGAAGATTAATAGTGCATTTTATTCGCCATTTCATGCGCTTTGAGATGCCGCTTAGCCCAATACGCTATCTGAAATGGGAGTGACGTAAATTCAACAAATGTGATAGAATTACGCTTAATTCTTATATTAACCGTAATATAAAATGTTCTAATCGGGTCTCTCTTTCCCTTACCCTAGAAGTTTAACAGTGCACTTCACTCGCCATTTCATGCGCTTTGAGATGCCGCTTAGCCCAATACGCTACCTGAAATAGGAGCGACGTAAATTGAACAAATGTGATAGAATTTCGCTGAATTCTTATATTAACCAAAATATAAAATGATCTAATCGGGTCTCTGATAGCCCTATCATAGAAGCTTAATAGTGTATTTTACTCGCCATTCCACGCGCTGTAAGATGCCGCCTAGCCCAGTATGCTGTCTGAAATAGGAGCGACGTAGTTGAACAAATGTGATAGAATTACGCTGAATTCTTAAATTAACCATAATATAAAATGATCTTATCGGGTCTCTGTTTGCCCTACCCTAGAAGTTTAATAGTGCATTTTACTCGCCATTTCTTGCGCTTTGAGATGCCGCTTAGCCCAATACGCTATCTGAAATATCAGCGGCGTAAGTTGAACAAATGTGATAGGATTTCGCTGAATCCTTATATTAACCAAAATATAAAATGATCTAATCGGGTCTCTGATTGCCCTACCCTAGAAGTTTAACAGTGCATTTTACTCACCATTTCATGCGCTTTGAGGTGCCGCTTAGCCCAATACGCTATCTGAAATATGAGCGACGTAAATTGAACAAATGTGATAGAATTTCGCTGAATTCTTATATTAACCTTAATGTAAAATGATCTAATCGGGTCTCTGTTCGCCCTATCATAGAACTTTAATAGTGCATTTTATTCGCCATTTCATACGCTTTGAGATGCCGCTTAGCCCAATACGCTATCTGAAATAGGAGCGACGTAAATTGAACAAATGTGATAGAATTTCCCTGAAATCTTATATTGAACAAAATATAAAATGATCTAATTGGGGCTCTGATTGCCCTATCATAGAAGTTTAGTAGAGCATTCTACTCGCCATTCCACGCGCTTTAAGATGACGCCTAGCCCAGTACGCTATCTGAAATAGGAACGACGTAAATTCAACAAGTGTGATAGAATTTCGTTGAATTCTTAAATTAACCATAATATAAAATGATCAAATCGGGTCTCTGTCTGCCATACCCTAGAAGTTTAATAGTGCATTTTATTAGCCATTTCATGCGCTTTGAGATGCCGCATAGCCCAATACGCTATCTGAAATATCAGCGACGTAAATTGAACAAATGTGATAGAATTTCGCTGAATTCTTATATTAACCTTAATGTAAAATGATCTAATCGGGTCTCTGTTCGCCCTACCCTAGAAGTTTGATAGTGCATTTCTCTCGTCATTTCATGCGCTTTAAGATGCCGCTTAGCACTGTAACCTATCTGAAATAGGAGCGATGTAAATTGAACAAATGTGATAGAATTTCCCTGAAGTCTTATATTAAACAAAATATAAAATGATCTAATCGGGTCTCTGATTGCCCTATCATAGAAGTGTGGAGTTGGTGGATGCTTTCGTGTGTATTTGTGCTAACGTTTAGGCGAGGAGAAATTCAGCGCCTGCTAGTTTCTTGTTTAGTCTCGAGGACAGTTTAGTTAGGCGAACTGTTTAGGTGCATGAATGAAAAGTGTGGAAGGATTGATGGGATGCGTGGTGTGAGAGGTGCGTGCGTTCTCAGAAGTCAAGTATCGAACGGATCGTGTGACTTTCTGGGAATGCATCTCCTCTGTATGAATCTGGTGTGGAAATGCGTGTGGAATGTGTGTGTGTGTGTATAGATTTTTGGGACCTCCGGGTCAGAGTGCAGAAGAGAACCGTTTGAGTTGTTGCGTGGAGAGCATTGCGTGGAGAGTATTGTGTGGAGAGTATTGCGTGGAGAGTATTGCGTGGAGAAGTTGCGTGGAGTCTGTTTGTAAGGAGTTATATATTGTGCTGTCTTTTATTATTTTAATATATATATTAGTTTTATTATTTTAACTCACGACTCACACTTTGTGTCATACTTTTGAATCCCACAATTGGGGGCTCGTCCGGGATTGAAGTTGAATCCCACAATTGAGACTCAGCCGGGATTGAAGTTGAATCCCACAATTGAAGGCTTAGCCGGGATTGAAGTTGAACAAGCCATTTGTGTGTGATAACATTGACTGTTTTGTGTTGGACAAAGAGTTGAAACAGTTACGGATTGGGATTTAAGTGTGACGTGTTGAGGCGTGTAGCTGAAATAACTATTGTGTTGAACTGAGTGGAGCAGAGTTGAATTGTGTTGTTATATTTTGTGGAGTGTTATAAGAAATAGTAAAATGAGTTCCACGGAGAGATCTGCGAATGACTTTTCGGTGGTGGAATTGAAGGAGAAATTGCGTCGTTTGGGTTTGAACACCTCTGGAGTGAAGGCAGAGTTAATCAACCGATTAATGGAAGCTGATCCAACTGGCGAGTGGATGAAATATACGGAAGCGAGTGATACCATGCTTCGCGCAGAAGAAATTGTGCACGAGGCGAATGTATCGAGTATGTCCACGAATGACGTTTTGGCGATGCAGCGAGAAGTGAATATGTCTCGCAGAGAAGCAGCTTTGGCAGCAAAAGAGTTGGAACTAGCCCGTCGTGAAATTGAGTTTTTAAAAATGCAGAATACAGGTGTTAATCGTTCTGAGGAAATAGTTGAAACAAGACCTGTGCGTGAAAATTCATCGACACCGCAACTGAAGATGTCAGCAATTGCAGATCTACTGGGATATTACGATGGAAGCAGTGAAACATTCAAGGTGTGGGCAAGCAAGGTGCGATATTTAAGGACAACGCATCGTCTATCGGAGGATTTGACGAAAGCGATTATGGTGCAGCGTCTGAAGGGAAAAGCTCTGGAATGGTTTCACACGAGGAAGGAATATTTGTATATACCGGTTGACGATTTGTTGGACGAATTGAAGCGGATGTTTTATCTGAGAACGAGCAAAATGGTGTTGCGAAAGCGATTTGAGGAGCGTTGTTGGAAACGGGATGAAGCATTTAGTGATTACTTTCATGAGAAGGTTATTCTGGCGAATCGTTTTGATATGGACGACGACGAAATGATCGACTACATTATTGCGGGAATTCCGGATCAGTTATTACGAGACCAGGCGAATGTGCAGGGGCACAAAACCAAAGATTCGCTCTTGAGATCTTTCGAGAAAATAACATTGCGGGGAAGAATACTGCAGCAGCCAGGCACTGGACAGCGGTCAAGCAGCGGGCAGCAGCCGAGCAGCTACCGGTCGAGCAGCGGGCAGCAGCCGAGCAGCAGCTACCGGTCAAGCGGCGAACAGCGGCCAAGGATGGAAACCAGAGTGCAGCGGTTTGTGAAAGAGGAATCTAGGGACGTTAAGAGATGTTTTTTCTGTGGTGCTAAAGATCACTTGAGTGGTACGTGTCCTATGAGGAACAAAGGTATGAGATGCTTTGAATGTAAGGATTTTGGTCACATTGCGTCGAATTGCCCGAGAAAAACAGATATAGAGAAAGATACGTGTAATGTTTTTCGGTCTACGCGAGAAGGAAAGTATTGTAAAGATGTAACAATAGAGAATGAAAGAATAGAGGCATTGATTGATACAGGTAGCGATATTTCGTTGATGCGTGCGGATCAGTACATTAAAATAGGATCACCAAAATTATTGCGTCGTGAGATTAAATTTCGTGGAGTTGGTTCGAGTGAAAATATAACAATAGGTGAATTTGTAACAGAAATAGAGATAGACGGCGACAATTATCCGATTAAGATTTGCGTGGTATCAGACACGTTGATGCCACACGGATTTTTAATAGGGACAAATTTTTTGAATACCATAAATATTAGTATTAACGAGGGAAAAATTTCAATACAGAAACCGCGACATTTTATAACAAATAACGTGCAGAATATCCAGAAAATTGATTGTATACGTGGAGTCACTGAGATAAGCTTTTTAGATGTTATGTGTGTTGAAAATAGAGATGCCAAACAAAAATTAATTATTGATTGTAAACCAGAAAAAAGCATGATGCATGTAAACGCGTTATGTCGGAAACCTTTTTCGTCGAGAATAATTATGGATCAGAGTAAACAAACTGTGAACGGAAGAATTTGTAAATCGTCGCGTGATGATGTGAAACTTATAGAATCGAAGATGATACAATCGCAAGTGGTGAAGTGTGTGCGCAGAAATGGACATGTTCCTGCGGGTAAAATTGAGACTTGTAAGTGGACAGCTGAGTTTCGTGAAAATTGTGACGATTTGCGGAAGCGGGCACGAGGTGTTGTATTGCAGGTGCCACAAAAAAGCGTGAGAAATTTTAATAAGAGACGGAGAGAACGATTTCGTTGTCGTGAAGACGATCTGGTGGCTGTCAAGAGAACGCAGACAGGGCCTGGAATGAAATTTGCATCGAAATACCTGGGCCCGTATCAGATAGTAAAAGTATTGCGAAATGACCGATTCGTGGTGCGAAAAGTGGGCGATGCTGAGGGACCACAACAGATGTTCACGTCCGCTGACCACCTTAAACCGTGGATCTCGAACATTAGTGATGTTTCTTCAGGTGAAGATAGCGAGGAAGACATATGAGGTCATATGTCCCGTCAGGATGGACGAGTGTGGAGTTGGTGGATGCTTTCGTGTGTATTTGTGCTAACGTTTAGGCGAGGAGAAATTCAGCGCCTGCTAGTTTCTTGTTTAGTCTCGAGGACAGTTTAGTTAGGCGAACTGTTTAGGTGCATGAATGAAAAGTGTGGAAGGATTGATGGGATGCGTGGTGTGAGAGGTGCGTGCGTTCTCAGAAGTCAAGTATCGAACGGATCGTGTGACTTTCTGGGAATGCATCTCCTCTGTATGAATCTGGTGTGGAAATGCGTGTGGAATGTGTGTGTGTGTGTATAGATTTTTGGGACCTCCGGGTCAGAGTGCAGAAGAGAACCGTTTGAGTTGTTGCGTGGAGAGCATTGCGTGGAGAGTATTGTGTGGAGAGTATTGCGTGGAGAGTATTGCGTGGAGAAGTTGCGTGGAGTCTGTTTGTAAGGAGTTATATATTGTGCTGTCTTTTATTATTTTAATATATATATTAGTTTTATTATTTTAACTCACGACTCACACTTTGTGTCATACTTTTGAATCCCACAATTGGGGGCTCGTCCGGGATTGAAGTTGAATCCCACAATTGAGACTCAGCCGGGATTGAAGTTGAATCCCACAATTGAAGGCTTAGCCGGGATTGAAGTTGAACAAGCCATTTGTGTGTGATAACATTGACTGTTTTGTGTTGGACAAAGAGTTGAAACAGTTACGGATTGGGATTTAAGTGTGACGTGTTGAGGCGTGTAGCTGAAATAACTATTGTGTTGAACTGAGTGGAGCAGAGTTGAATTGTGTTGTTATATTTTGTGGAGTGTTATAAGAAATAGTAAAATGAGTTCCACGGAGAGATCTGCGAATGACTTTTCGGTGGTGGAATTGAAGGAGAAATTGCGTCGTTTGGGTTTGAACACCTCTGGAGTGAAGGCAGAGTTAATCAACCGATTAATGGAAGCTGATCCAACTGGCGAGTGGATGAAATATACGGAAGCGAGTGATACCATGCTTCGCGCAGAAGAAATTGTGCACGAGGCGAATGTATCGAGTATGTCCACGAATGACGTTTTGGCGATGCAGCGAGAAGTGAATATGTCTCGCAGAGAAGCAGCTTTGGCAGCAAAAGAGTTGGAACTAGCCCGTCGTGAAATTGAGTTTTTAAAAATGCAGAATACAGGTGTTAATCGTTCTGAGGAAATAGTTGAAACAAGACCTGTGCGTGAAAATTCATCGACACCGCAACTGAAGATGTCAGCAATTGCAGATCTACTGGGATATTACGATGGAAGCAGTGAAACATTCAAGGTGTGGGCAAGCAAGGTGCGATATTTAAGGACAACGCATCGTCTATCGGAGGATTTGACGAAAGCGATTATGGTGCAGCGTCTGAAGGGAAAAGCTCTGGAATGGTTTCACACGAGGAAGGAATATTTGTATATACCGGTTGACGATTTGTTGGACGAATTGAAGCGGATGTTTTATCTGAGAACGAGCAAAATGGTGTTGCGAAAGCGATTTGAGGAGCGTTGTTGGAAACGGGATGAAGCATTTAGTGATTACTTTCATGAGAAGGTTATTCTGGCGAATCGTTTTGATATGGACGACGACGAAATGATCGACTACATTATTGCGGGAATTCCGGATCAGTTATTACGAGACCAGGCGAATGTGCAGGGGCACAAAACCAAAGATTCGCTCTTGAGATCTTTCGAGAAAATAACATTGCGGGGAAGAATACTGCAGCAGCCAGGCACTGGACAGCGGTCAAGCAGCGGGCAGCAGCCGAGCAGCTACCGGTCGAGCAGCGGGCAGCAGCCGAGCAGCAGCTACCGGTCAAGCGGCGAACAGCGGCCAAGGATGGAAACCAGAGTGCAGCGGTTTGTGAAAGAGGAATCTAGGGACGTTAAGAGATGTTTTTTCTGTGGTGCTAAAGATCACTTGAGTGGTACGTGTCCTATGAGGAACAAAGGTATGAGATGCTTTGAATGTAAGGATTTTGGTCACATTGCGTCGAATTGCCCGAGAAAAACAGATATAGAGAAAGATACGTGTAATGTTTTTCGGTCTACGCGAGAAGGAAAGTATTGTAAAGATGTAACAATAGAGAATGAAAGAATAGAGGCATTGATTGATACAGGTAGCGATATTTCGTTGATGCGTGCGGATCAGTACATTAAAATAGGATCACCAAAATTATTGCGTCGTGAGATTAAATTTCGTGGAGTTGGTTCGAGTGAAAATATAACAATAGGTGAATTTGTAACAGAAATAGAGATAGACGGCGACAATTATCCGATTAAGATTTGCGTGGTATCAGACACGTTGATGCCACACGGATTTTTAATAGGGACAAATTTTTTGAATACCATAAATATTAGTATTAACGAGGGAAAAATTTCAATACAGAAACCGCGACATTTTATAACAAATAACGTGCAGAATATCCAGAAAATTGATTGTATACGTGGAGTCACTGAGATAAGCTTTTTAGATGTTATGTGTGTTGAAAATAGAGATGCCAAACAAAAATTAATTATTGATTGTAAACCAGAAAAAAGCATGATGCATGTAAACGCGTTATGTCGGAAACCTTTTTCGTCGAGAATAATTATGGATCAGAGTAAACAAACTGTGAACGGAAGAATTTGTAAAGCGTCGCGTGATGATGTGAAACTTATAGAATCGAAGATGATACAATCGCAAGTGGTGAAGTGTGTGCGCAGAAATGGACATGTTCCTGCGGGTAAAATTGAGACTTGTAAGTGGACAGCTGAGTTTCGTGAAAATTGTGACGATTTGCGGAAGCGGGCACGAGGTGTTGTATTGCAGGTGCCACAAAAAAGCGTGAGAAATTTTAATAAGAGACGGAGAGAACGATTTCGTTGTCGTGAAGACGATCTGGTGGCTGTCAAGAGAACGCAGACAGGGCCTGGAATGAAATTTGCATCGAAATACCTGGGCCCGTATCAGATAGTAAAAGTATTGCGAAATGACCGATTCGTGGTGCGAAAAGTGGGCGATGCTGAGGGACCACAACAGATGTTCACGTCCGCTGACCACCTTAAACCGTGGATCTCGAACATTAGTGATGTTTCTTCAGGTGAAGATAGCGAGGAAGACATATGAGGTCATATGTCCCGTCAGGATGGACGAGTGTGGAGTTGGTGGATGCTTTCGTGTGTATTTGTGCTAACGTTTAGGCGAGGAGAAATTCAGCGCCTGCTAGTTTCTTGTTTAGTCTCGAGGACAGTTTAGTTAGGCGAACTGTTTAGGTGCATGAATGAAAAGTGTGGAAGGATTGATGGGATGCGTGGTGTGAGAGGTGCGTGCGTTCTCAGAAGTCAAGTATCGAACGGATCGTGTGACTTTCTGGGAATGCATCTCCTCTGTATGAATCTGGTGTGGAAATGCGTGTGGAATGTGTGTGTGTGTGTATAGATTTTTGGGACCTCCGGGTCAGAGTGCAGAAGAGAACCGTTTGAGTTGTTGCGTGGAGAGCATTGCGTGGAGAGTATTGTGTGGAGAGTATTGCGTGGAGAGTATTGCGTGGAGAAGTTGCGTGGAGTCTGTTTGTAAGGAGTTATATATTGTGCTGTCTTTTATTATTTTAATATATATATTAGTTTTATTATTTTAACTCACGACTCACACTTTGTGTCATACTTTTGAATCCCACAGAAGTTTAGTAGTGCATTTTACTCGCCATTCCACGCGCTTTAAGATGCCGCCTAGCCCAGTACGCTATCTAAAATAGGAGCGACGTAAGTTGAACAAATGTGATAGAATTACGCTTCATTCTTATATTAACCGTAATATAAAATGATCTAATCGGGTCTCTGTTTGCCTTATCCTAGAAGTTTAGTATTGCATTTTACTCGCCATTTCATGCGCTTTGAGATGCCGCTTATCCAAATACGCTATCTGAAATAGGAGCGACGTAAATTGAACAAATGTGATAGAATTTCGCTGAATTCTTAAATTAACTATAATATAAAATGATCTAATCGGGTCACTGATTGCCCTATCATAGAAGTTTAATAGTGCATTTTACTCGCCATTCCACGCGCTTTAAGTTGCCGCCTAGCCCAGTACGCTATCTCAAATAGGAACGATGTAAATTCAACAAGTGTGATAGAATTTTGTTGAATTCTTAAATTAACCATAATATAAAATGATCTAATCGGGTTTCTGTTCGCCCTAGCCGAGAAGATTAATAGTGCATTTTATTCGCCATTTCATGCGCTTTGAGATGCCGCTTAGCCCAATACGCTACCTGAAATAGGAGCGACGTAAATTGAACAAATGTGATAGAATTTCGCTGAATTCTTAAATTAACCATAATATAAAATGATCTAATCGGGTCTCTGTTTGTCCTACCCTAGAAGTTTAATAGTGCATTTTACTCGCCATTTCATGCGCTTTGAGATGCCGCCTAGCCCAGTACGCTATCTGACATAGGAGCGACGTAAGTTGAACAAATGTGATAGAATTACGCTGCATTCTTATATTAACCGTAATATAAAATGATCTAATCGGGTCTCCGTTTGCCTTATCCTAGAAGTTTAATAGTGCATTATACTCGCCATTTCATGCGCTTCGAGATGCCGCTTAGCCCAATACGCCATCTGAAATAGGAGCGACGTAAATTGAACAAATGTGATAGAATTTCCCTGAAATCTTATATTAACCGTAATATAAAATGATCTAATCGGGTCTCT
The DNA here is from genome assembly GCA_916610135.2 of Macropis europaea. Lineage (NCBI taxonomy): Eukaryota > Metazoa > Arthropoda > Insecta > Hymenoptera > Melittidae > Macropis > Macropis europaea. Next base: position 438,259 of record CAKAJE020001194.1, on the reverse strand, counting down.
GTTTGCCCTGCCCTAGAAGTTTAATAGTGCATTTTACTCGCCATTGCATGTGCACTGAGATGCCGCATAGCCCAATACGGTATCTGAAATAGGAGCGACGTAAATTGAACAAATGTGATAGAATTTCCGTGAATTCTTATATTAACCTTAATGTAAAATGATCTAATCGGGTCTCTGTTTGCCCTGCCGTAGAAGTTTAATAGTGCATTTTACTCGCCATTTCATGCGCTTTGAGATGCCGCTTAGCCCGATACGCTATCTTAAATAGGAGCGACGTAAGTTGAACAAATGTGATAGAATTACGCTGCATTCTTATATTAACCGTAATATAAAATGATCTAATCGGGTCTCTGTTTGGCTTATCCTAGAAGTTTAATAGTGCATTCTACTCGCCATTTCATGCGCTTTGAGATGCCGCTTAGCCCGATACGCTATCTTAAATAGGAGCGACGTAAGTTGAACAAATGTGATAGAATTACGCTGCATTCTTATATTAACCGTAATATAAAATGATCTAATCGGGTCTCTGTTTGGCTTATCCTAGAAGTTTAATAGTGCATTATACTCGCCATTTCATGCGCTTCGAGATGCCTCTTAGCCCAATACGCTATCTGAAATAGGAGCGACGTAAGTTGAACAAATGTGATAGAATTTCGCTGAATTCTTTGATGAACCATAATGTAAAATGACCTAATCGGGTCTCTGTTCGCCCTAGCCTAGAGGTTTAATAGTGCATTTTACTCGCCATTCCACGCACTTTAAGTTACCGCCTAGCCCAGTACGCTATCTAAAATAGGAGCGACGTAAATTGAACAAATGTGATAGAATTTTGCTGAATCCTTAAATTAACGGTAATATAAAATGATCTAATCGGGTCTCTGTTTGCCCTACCCTAGAAGTTTCATAGTGCATTTTACTCGCCATTTCATGCGCTTTGAGATGCCGCTTAGCCCAATACGCTATCTGAAACGTGAGCGACGTAAATTGAACAAATGTGATAGAATTACGCTGCATTCTTATATTAACCGTAATATAAAATGATCTAATCGGGTCTCTGTTTGGCTTATCCTAGAAGTTTAATAGTGCATTCTACTCGCCATTTCATGCGCTTTGAGATGCCGCTTAGCCCGATACGCTATCTGAAATAGGAGCGACGTAAGTTGAACAAATGTGATAGAATTACGCTGAATTCTTATATTAACCATAATATAAAATGATCCAACCGGGTCTATGTTTGCCTTATCCTAGAAGTTTAATAGTGCATTTTACTCGCCATTCCACGCGCTTTAAGATGCCGCATAGCCCAGTATGCTATCTGAAATAGGAACGACGTAAATTGAACAAATGTGATAGAATTTTTCAGAATTCTTAAATTAACCATAATATAAAACGATCTAATCTGGTCTCTGATTGCCCTACCCTAGAAGTTTAATAGTGCATTTTACGAGCCATTTCTTGCGCTTTGAGATGCAGCTTAGCCCAATACGCTATCTGAAATAGGAGCGACGTAAATTGAACAAATGTGATAGAATTTCGCTAAATTCTTTTATTTACCATAATGTTAAATGATCTAATCGGGTCTCTGTTCGCCCTAGCGTACAAGCTTAATAGTGCATTTTACACGCCATTTCATGCGCTTTGAGATGCCGCTTAGCCCAATACGCTATCTGAAATAGGAGCGACGTAAATTGAACAAATGTGATAGAATTTCCCTGAAATCTTATATTAACCGCAATATAAAATCATCTAATCGGGTCTCTGTTTGCCTTACCCTAGAAGTTTAATAGTGCATTTTAATCGCCATTCCACGCGCTTTAGGATGCCGCCTATCAGAGTACGCTATCTGAAATAGGAGCGACGTAAGTTGAACAAATGTGATAGAATAACGCTGAATTCTTATATTAACCAAAATATAAAATGATCTAAGCGGGTCTCTGATTGCCCTATCATAGAAGTTTAATAGGGCATTTTACTCGCCATTCCACGCGCTTTAAGTTGCCGCCTAGCCCAGCACGCTATCCGAAATAGGAGCTACGTAAGTTGAACAAATGTCACAGAATTACGCTGAATTCTTGTATTAACCGTAATATAAAATGATCTAATCGGGTTTCTGTTTGCCTTATCCTAGAAGTTTAATAGTGCATTTTACTCGCCATTTCTTGCGCTTTGAGATGACGCTTAGCACAAGTCGCCATCTGAAATAGGAGCGACGTAAATTGAACAAATGTGATAGAATTTCGCTGAATTCTTATATTAACCGTAATATAAAATGATCTAATCGGGTCTCTGTTTGCCTTACCCTAGAAGTTTAATAGTGCATATTACTCGCCATTTCATGCGCTTTGAGATGCCGCTTAGCCCAATATGCTATCTGATATAGGAGCGACGTAAATTGAACAAATGTGATAGAATTTGCCTGAATTCTTATATTAACCTTAATGTAAAATGATCCAATCGGGTCTTTGTTCGCCCAACCCTAGAAGTTCAATAGTGCATTTTACTCGCCATTTCATGCGCTTTGAGATGCCGCTTAGCCCAATACGCTATCTGAAATATCAGCGACGTAAATTGAACAAATGTGATAGAATTACGCTGAATTCTTATATTAACCGTAACATAAAATGATCTGATCGGGTCTCTGTTTGCCTTATCCTAGAAGTTCAATAGTGCATTTCACTCGTCATTCAATGCGCTTTGAGATGCCGCTTAGCCCAATTAGCTATCTGAAATAGGAGCGACGTAAATTGAACAAATGTGATAGAATTTTTCTGAATTCTTAAATAAACCATAATATGAAATGATCTAATCGGGTCTCTGTTTGCCCTACCCTAGAAGTTTAACAGTGCATTTTAGTCGCCATTTCATGCGCTTTGAGATGCCGCTTAGCCCAATACGCTATCTGAAATAGTAGCGACGTAAATTGAACAAACGTGATAGAATTTCGCTGAATTCTTTTATTAACCATAATGTTAAATGATCTAATCGGGTCTCTCTTCGCCCTAGCGTAGAAGCTTAATAGTGCATTTTACACGCCATTTCATGCGCTTTGAGATGCCGCTTAGACCAATACGCTATCTGAAATAGGATCGACGTAAATTGAACAAACGTGATAGGATTTCCCTGAATTCTTATATTAACCTTAATGCAAAATGATCTAATCGGTTCTCTGTTCGCCCTACCCTAGAAGTTTAATAGTGCATTTTATTCCCCATTTCATGCGCTTTGAGATGCCGCTTAGCCGAATACGCTATCTGGAATTGGAGCGACGTAAATTGAACAAACGTGATAGGATTTCGCTGAATTCTTATATTAACCAAAATATAAAATGATCTAATCGGGTCTCTGATTGCCCTATCATAGAAGGCTAATAGTGCATTTTACTCGCCCTTCCACGCGCTTTAAGATGCCGCCTAGCCCAGTACGCTATCTGAAATACGAGCGACGTAAGTTTAACAAATGTGATAGAATTACGCTGAATTCTTACATTAACCGTAATATAAAATGATCTAACCGGGTCCCTGTTTGCCTTACCCTAGAATTTTAATAGTGCATTTTACTCGCCATTTCTTGCGCTTTGAGATGCCGCTTAGCCCAATACGCTATCTGAAATATCAGCGACGTAAATTGAACAAATGTGATAGCATTACGCTGAATTCTTATATTAACCGTAATATAAAATGATCCGATCGGGTCTCTGTTTGCCCTATCCTAGAAGTTTAGTAGTGCATTTCACTCGTCATTTCATGCGCTTTGAGATGCCGCTTAGCCCAATAAGCTATCTGAAATAGGAGCGACGTAAATTATAACAAATGTGATAGAATTTTTCTGAATTCTTAAATAAACCATAATATGAAATGATCTTATCGGGTCTCTGTTTGCCCTACCCTAGAAGTTTAATAGTGCATTTTACTCGCCATTTCTTGCGCTTTGAGATGCCGCTTAGCCCAATACGCTATCTGAAACGTGAGCGACGTAAATTGAACAAATGTGATAGAATTTCGCTGAATTCTTATATTAACCCAAATCTAAAATGATCTAATCGGGTCTCTGATTGCCCTATCATCGATGTTAAATAGTGAATTTCACTCGCCATTCCACGCGCATTAAGATGCCGCCTAGCCCAGTACCCTATCTGAAATAGGAGCGACGTAAATTGAACAAATGTGACAGAATTTTGCTGAATTCTTAAATTAACCATAATATAAAATGATCTAATCGGGTCTCTCTTTGCCCTACCGTAGAAGTTTAATAGTGCATTTTACTCGCCATTTCATGCGCTTTGAGATGTCGCTTAGCCCGACACGCTATCTTAAATAGGAGCGACGTAAGTTGAACAAATGTGATAGAATTACGCTGCATTCTTATATTAACCGTAATATAAAATGATCTAATCGGGTCTCTGTTTGGCTTATCCTAGAAGTTTAATAGTGCATTTTACTCGCCATTTCATGCGCTTTGAGATGCCGCTTAGCCCGATACGCTATCTTAAATAGGAGCGACGTAAGTTGAACAAATGTGATAGAATTACGCTGCATTCTTATATTAACTGTAATATAAAATGATCCAATCGGGTCTCTGTTTGCCTTACCCTAGAAGATTAATAGTGCATTTTACTCGCCATTTCATGCGCTTTGAGATGCCGCTTAGCCCAATACGCTATCTGAAATAGGAGCGACGTAAATAGAACAAATGTGGTAGAAGTTCGCTGAATTCTCAAATTAACTATAATATAAAAGTATCTAATCGGGTCTCTGTTTGCCCTACCATAGAAGTTTAATAGTGCATTTTATTCGCCATTTCATGCGCTTTGAGATGCCGCTTAGCCCAATACGCTATCTGAAATAGGAGCGACGTAAATTGAACAAATGTGATAGAATTTCCCTGAAATCTTATATTGAACAAAATATAAAATGATCTAATTGGGGCTCTGATTGCCCTATCATAGAAGTTTAGTAGTGCATTTTACTCGCCCTTCCAGGCGCTTTGAGATACCGTCTAGCCCAATACGCTATCTGAAATAGGAGCGACGTAAATTGAACAAATGTGATAGAATTTCCCCGAAATCTTATATTGAACAAAATATAAAATGATCTAATCGGGTCTCTGATTGCCCTATCATAGAAGTTTAGTAGTGCATTTTACTCGCCCTTCCACGCGCTTTAAGATGCCGTCTAGCCCAGTACGCTATCTGAAATAGGAGCGACGTAAGTTGAACAAATGTGATACAATTACGCTGAATTCTTAGATTAACCGTAATATAAAATGATCTAATCGGGTCTCTGTTTGCCTTACCGTAGAAGTTTAATAGTGCATTGTACTCGCCATTTCATGCGCTTTGAGATGCCGCGTAGCCCAATAAGCTATCTGAAATAGGAGCGACGTAAAGTGAACAAATGTGATAGAATTTCGCTGAATTCTCATATTAACATTAATGTAAACTGATCTAATCGAGTCTCTGTTCGCCCTACCCTAGAAGTTTAATAGTGCATTTCACTCGTCATTTCATGCGCTTTGAGATGCCGCTTAGCCCAATAAGCTATCTGAAATAGGAGCGACGTAAATTGAACAAATGTGATAGAATTTCGCTGAATTCTTATATTAACCAAAATATAAAATGATCTAATCGGGTCTCTGATTGCCCTATCATAGAAGTTTAATAGTGCATTTTACTCGCCATTCCACGCTCTTTAAGATGCGCCTAGCCCAGTATGCTATCTGAAATAGGAACGACGTAAATTGAACAAATGTGATAGAATTTTGCTGAATTCTTATATTAACCATAATATAAAATGATCTAATCGGGTCTCTGTTTGCCTTACCCTAGAAGTTTAATAGTGCATTTTACTCGCCATTCCACGCGCTTTAAGATGGCGCCTAGCCCAGTACGCTATCAGAAATAGGAGCGATGTAAGTTGAACAAATGTGATAGAATTTCGCTGAATTCTTTTATTAACCATAATTTAAAATGATGTAATCGGGTCTCTCTTCGCCCTAGCCTAGAAGTTTAGCAGTGCATTTTATTCGCCATTTCATGCGCTTTGAGATGCCGCGTAGCCCCATACGCTATCTGAAATAGGAGCGACGTAAATTGAACAAATGTGATAGAATTTCCCTGAAATATTATATTGAACAAAATATAAAATGATCTAATTGGGTCTCTGATTGCCCTATCATAGAAGTTTAGTAGTGCATCTTACTCGCCATTCCACGCGCTCTAAGATGCCGCCTAGCCCAGTACGCTATCTGAAATAGGAGCGACGTAAGTTGAACAAATGTGATAGAATTATGCTGAATTCTTATATTAACCGAAATATAAAAAATGATCTAATCGGGTCTCTGTTTGCCTTATCCTAGAAGTTTAATAGTGCATTTTACTCGCCATTTCATGCGCTTTGAGATGCCGCTTAGCCCAATACCCTATCTGAAATAGGATCGACGTTATTTGAACAAATGTGAGAGAATTTCGCTGAATTCTTAAATTCACTATAATATAAAATGAACTAATCGGGTCTCTGTTTGCTCTACCGTAGAAGTTTAATAGTGCATTTTCCTTGCCATTTCATGCGCTTTGAGATGCCGCATAGCCCAATACGCTATCTGAAATAGGAGCCACCTAAATTGAACAAATGTGATAGAATTTCCCTGAATTCTTATATTAACCTCAATGTAAAATGATCTAATCGGGTCTCTGTTTGCCCTAGCCTAGAAGTTTAATAGTGCATTTTATTAGACATTTCATGCGCTTTGAGATGCCGCTTAGCCCAATACGCTATCTGGAATAGGAGCGATGTAAATTGAACAAATGTGATAGAATTGCGCTGAATTCTTTTATTAACCATAATGTAAAATGATCTAATCGTGTCTCTGATTGCCCTATCATAGAACTTTAATAGTGAATTTTATTCGCCACTTCATACGCTTTGAGATGCCGCTTAGCCCAATACGCTATCTGAAATAGGAGCGACGTAAATTGAACAAATGTGATAGAATTTCGCTGAATCCTTATATTAACCAAAATATAAAATGATCTAATCGGGTCTCTTATTGCCCTATCATAGAAGTTTCATAGGGTATTTTACTCGCCATTCCACGCGCTTTAAGATGCCGCCTAGCCCAGTGCGCTATCTGAAATAGGAACGACGTAAATTGAACAAGTGTGATAGAATTTCGTTGAATTCTTAAATTAACCATAATATAAAATGATCAAATCGGGTCTCTGTCTGCCATATACTAGAAGTTTAATAGTGCATTTTATTCGCCATTTCATGCGCTTTGAGATGCCGCATAGCCCAATACGCTATCTGAAATATCAGCGACGTAAATTGAACAAATGTGATAGAATTTCGCTGAATTCTTATATTAACCTTAATGTAAAATGATCTAATCGGGTCTCTGTTCGCCCTACCCTAGAAGTTTGATAGTGCATTTCTCTCGTCATTTCATGCGCTTTAAGGTGCCGCTTAGCACTGTAACCTATCTGAAATAGGAGCGATGTAAATTGAACAAATGTGATAGAATTTCCCTGAAGTCTTATATTAAACAAAATATAAAATGATCTAATCGGGTCTCTGATTGCCCTATCATAGAAGTTTAGTAGTGCATTTTACTCGCCATTCCACCCGCTTTAAGATGCCGCCTAGCCCAGTACGCTATCTAAAATAGGAGCGACGTAAGTTGAACAAATGTGATAGAATTACGCTTCATTCTTATATTAACCGTAATATAAAATGATCTAACCGGGTCTCTGTTTGCCTTATCCTAGAAGTTTAGTATTGCATTTTACTCGCCATTTCATGCGCTTTGAGATGCCGCTTATCCAAATACGCTATATGAAATAGGAGCTACGTAAATTGAACAAATGTGATAGAATTTCGCTGAATTCTTAAATTAACTATAATATAAAATGATCTAATCGGGTCACTGATTGCCCTATCATAGAAGTTTAATAGTGCATTTTACTCGCCATTCCACGCGCTTTAAGTTGCCGCATAGCCCAGTACGCTATCTCAAATAGGAGCGACGTAAATTGAACAAATGTGATAGAATTTTGCTGAATTCTTAAATTAACCATAATATAAAATGATCTAATCGGGTCTCTGTTTGTCCTACCCTAGAAGTTTAATAGTGCATTTTACTCGCCATTTCATGCGCATTGAGATGCCGCTTAGCCCAATACGCTATCTGAAATAGGAGCGACGTAAATTGAACAAATGTGATAGAATTTTGCTGAATTCTTATATGAACCTTAATGTAAAATGATCTAATCGGGTCTCTCATCGCCCTACCATAGAAGTCTAATAGTGCATTTCACTCGCCATTTCATGCGCTTTGAGATGCCTCATAGCCCAATACGCTATCTGAAATAGGAGCGACGTAAGTTGAACAAATGTGATAGAATTTCGCTGAATTCTTTTATGAACCATAATGTAAAATGATCTAATCGGGTCTCTGTTCGCCCTAGCCTAGAGGTTTAATAGTGCATTTTACTCGCCATTCCACGCGCTTTATGTTACCGCCTAGCCCAGTACGCTATCTAAAATAGGAGCGACGTAAATTGAACAAATGTGATAGAATTTTGCTGAATCCTTAAATTAACGGTAATATAAAATGATCTAATCGGGTCTCTGTTTGCCCTACCCTAGAAGATTCATAGTGCATTTTACTCGCCATTTCATGCGCTTTGAGATGCCGCTTAGCCCAATACGCTATCTGAAACGTGAGCGACGTAAATTGAACAAATGTGATAGAATTTCGCTGAATTCTTATATTAACCCAAATCTAAAATGATCTGATCGGGTCTCTGATTGCCCTATCATCGATGTTAAATAGTGAATTTCACTCGCCATTCCACGCGCATTAAGATGCCGCCTAGCCCAGTACCCTATCTGAAATAGGAGCGACGTAAATTGAACAAATGTGACAGAATTTTGCTGAATTCTTAAATTAACCATAATATAAAATGATCTAATCGGGTCTCTCTTTGCCCTACCGTAGAAGTTTAATAGTGCATTTTACTCGCCATTTCATGCGCTTTGAGATGTCGCTTAGCCCGACACGCTATCTTAAATAGGAGCGACGTAAGTTGAACAAATGTGATAGAATTACGCTGCATTCTTATATTAACCGTAATATAAAATGATCTAATCGGGTCTCTGTTTGGCTTATCCTAGAAGTTTAATAGTGCATTTTACTCGCCATTTCATGCGCTTTGAGATGCCGCTTAGCCCGATACGCTATCTTAAATAGGAGCGACGTAAGTTGAACAAATGTGATAGAATTACGCTGCATTCTTATATTAACTGTAATATAAAATGATCCAATCGGGTCTCTGTTTGCCTTACCCTAGAAGATTAATAGTGCATTTTACTCGCCATTTCATGCGCTTTGAGATGCCGCTTAGCCCAATACGCTATCTGAAATAGGAGCGACGTAAATAGAACAAATGTGGTAGAAGTTCGCTGAATTCTCAAATTAACTATAATATAAAAGTATCTAATCGGGTCTCTGTTTGCCCTACCATAGAAGTTTAATAGTGCATTTTATTCGCCATTTCATGCGCTTTGAGATGCCGCTTAGCCCAATACGCTATCTGAAATAGGAGCGACGTAAATTGAACAAATGTGATAGAATTTCCCTGAAATCTTATATTGAACAAAATATAAAATGATCTAATTGGGGCTCTGATTGCCCTATCATAGAAGTTTAGTAGTGCATTTTACTCGCCCTTCCAGGCGCTTTGAGATACCGTCTAGCCCAATACGCTATCTGAAATAGGAGCGACGTAAATTGAACAAATGTGATAGAATTTCCCCGAAATCTTATATTGAACAAAATATAAAATGATCTAATCGGGTCTCTGATTGCCCTATCATAGAAGTTTAGTAGTGCATTTTACTCGCCCTTCCACGCGCTTTAAGATGCCGTCTAGCCCAGTACGCTATCTGAAATAGGAGCGACGTAAGTTGAACAAATGTGATACAATTACGCTGAATTCTTAGATTAACCGTAATATAAAATGATCTAATCGGGTCTCTGTTTGCCTTACCGTAGAAGTTTAATAGTGCATTGTACTCGCCATTTCATGCGCTTTGAGATGCCGCGTAGCCCAATAAGCTATCTGAAATAGGAGCGACGTAAAGTGAACAAATGTGATAGAATTTCGCTGAATTCTCATATTAACATTAATGTAAACTGATCTAATCGAGTCTCTGTTCGCCCTACCCTAGAAGTTTAATAGTGCATTTCACTCGTCATTTCATGCGCTTTGAGATGCCGCTTAGCCCAATAAGCTATCTGAAATAGGAGCGACGTAAATTGAACAAATGTGATAGAATTTCGCTGAATTCTTATATTAACCGAAATATAAAAAATGATCTAATCGGGTCTCTGTTTGCCTTATCCTAGAAGTTTAATAGTGCATTTTACTCGCCATTTCATGCGCTTTGAGATGCCGCATAGCCCAGTACGCTATCTGAAATAGGAGCGACGTAAGTTGAACAAAAGTGATAGAATTTCGCTGAATCCTTATATTAACCAAAATATAAAATGATCTAATCGGGTCTCTGATTGCCCTATCATCGAAGTTTAATAGTGCATTTTACTCGCCCTTCCACGCGCTTTACGATGCCGTCTAGCCCAGTACGCCATCTGAAATAGGAGCGACGTTAATTGAACAAATGTGATAGAATTTCCCTGAATTCTTATATTAACCTTAATGTAAAATGATCTAATCGGGTCTCTGTTCGCCCTACCCTAGAAGTTGAATAGTGCATTTCACTCGCCATTTCATGCGCTTTGAGGTGCCGCATAGCCCAGTACGCTATCTGAAATAGGAACGACGTAAATAGAACAAATGTGGTAGAAGTTCGCTGAATTCTCAAATTAACTATAATATAAAAGTATCTAATCGGGTCTCTGTTTGCCCTACCATAGAAGTTTAATAGTGCATTTTATTCGCCATTTCATGCGCTTTGAGATGCCGCTTAGCCCAATACGCTATCTGAAATAGGAGCGACGTAAATTGAACAAATGTGATAGAATTTCCCTGAAATCTTATATTGAACAAAATATAAAATGATCTAATTGGGGCTCTGATTGCCCTATCATAGAAGTTTAGTAGTGCATTTTACTCGCCCTTCCAGGCGCTTTGAGATACCGTCTAGCCCAATACGCTATCTGAAATAGGAGCGACGTAAATTGAACAAATGTGATAGAATTTCCCCGAAATCTTATATTAACCATAATATAAAATGATCTAATCGGGTCTCTGTTTGCCTTACCCTAGAAGTTTAATAGTGCATTTTACTCGCCATTCCACGCGCTTTAAGATGGCGCCTAGCCCAGTACGCTATCAGAAATAGGAGCGATGTAAGTTGAACAAATGTGATAGAATTTCGCTGAATTCTTTTATTAACCATAATTTAAAATGATGTAATCGGGTCTCTCTTCGCCCTAGCCTAGAAGTTTAGCAGTGCATTTTATTCGCCATTTCATGCGCTTTGAGATGCCGCGTAGCCCCATACGCTATCTGAAATAGGAGCGACGTAAATTGAACAAATGTGATAGAATTTCCCTGAAATCTTATATTGAACAAAATATAAAATGATCTAATTGGGTCTCTGATTGCCCTATCATAGAAGTTTAGTAGTGCATCTTACTCGCCATTCCACGCGCTTTAAGATGCCGCCTAGCCCAGTACGCTATCTGAAATAGGAGCGACGTAAGTTGAACAAATGTGATAGAATTATGCTGAATTCTTATATTAACCGAAATATAAAAAATGATCTAATCGGGTCTCTGTTTGCCTTATCCTAGAAGTTTAATAGTGCATTTTACTCGCCATTTCATGCGCTTTGAGATGCCGCTTAGCCCAATACCCTATCTGAAATAGGATCGACGTTATTTGAACAAATGTGAGAGAATTTCGCTGAATTCTTAAATTCACTATAATATAAAATGAACTAATCGGGTCTCTGTTCGCCCTACCCTAGAAGTTTGATAGTGCATTTCTCTCGTCATTTCATGCGCTTTAAGGTGCCGCTTAGCACTGTAACCTATCTGAAATAGGAGCGATGTAAATTGAACAAATGTGATAGAATTTCCCTGAAGTCTTATATTAAACAAAATATAAAATGATCTAATCGGGTCTCTGATTGCCCTATCATAGAAGTTTAGTAGTGCATTTTACTCGCCATTCCACCCGCTTTAAGATGCCGCCTAGCCCAGTACGCTATCTAAAATAGGAGCGACGTAAGTTGAACAAATGTGATAGAATTACGCTTCATTCTTATATTAACCGTAATATAAAATGATCTAACCGGGTCTCTGTTTGCCTTATCCTAGAAGTTTAGTATTGCATTTTACTCGCCATTTCATGCGCTTTGAGATGCCGCTTATCCAAATACGCTATATGAAATAGGAGCTACGTAAATTGAACAAATGTGATAGAATTTCGCTGAATTCTTAAATTAACTATAATATAAAATGATCTAATCGGGTCACTGATTGCCCTATCATAGAAGTTTAATAGTGCATTTTACTCGCCATTCCACGCGCTTTAAGTTGCCGCCTAGCCCAGTACGCTATCTCAAATAGGAGCGACGTAAATTGAACAATTGTGATAGAATTTTGCTGAATTCTTAATTTAACCATAATATAAAATGATCTAATCGGGTCTCTGTTTGTCCTACCCTAGAAGTTTAATAGTGCATTTTACTCGCCATTTCATGCGCATTGAGATGCCGCTTAGCCCAATACGCTATCTGAAATAGGAGCGACGTAAATTGAACAAATGTGATAGAATTTTGCTGAATTCTTATATTAACCTTAATGTAAAATGATCTAATCGGGTCTCTGATCGCCCTACCATAGAAGTCTAATAGTGCATTTCACTCGCCATTTCATGCGCTTTGAGATGCCTCATAGCCCAATACGCTATCTGAAATAGGAGCGACGTAAGTTGAACAAATGTGATAGAATTTCGCTGAATTCTTTTATGAACCATAATGTAAAATGATCTAATCGGGTCTCTGTTCGCCCTAGCCTAGAGGTTTAATAGTGCATTTTACTCGCCATTCCACGCGCTTTAAGTTACCGCCTAGCCCAGTACGCTATCTAAAATAGGAGCGACGTAAATTGAACAAATGTGATAGAATTTTGCTGAATTCTTAATTTAACCATAATATAAAATGATCTAATCGGGTCTCTGTTTGGCTTACCCTAGAAGTTTAACAGTGCACTTCACTCGCCATTCCACGCGCTTTAAGATGCCGCATAGCCCAGTACGCTATCTGAAATAGGAGCGACGTAAATTGAACAAATGTGATAGAATTTTGCTGAATTCTTAAATTAACCATAATATAAAATGATCCAATCGGGTCTCTGATTGCCCTATCATAGATGTTTAATAGTGCATTTTACTCGCCATTCCACGCGCTTTAAGATGCCGCATAGCCCAGTACGCTATCTGAAATAGGAGCGACGTAAGTTTAACAAATGTGATAGAATTACGCTGAATTCTTATATTAACCGTAATATAAAATGATCTAACCGGGTCCCTGTTTGCCTTACCCTAGAATTTTAATAGTGCATTGTACTCGCCATTTCATGCTCTTTGAGATGCCGTATAGCCCAATACGCTATCTGAAATAGGAGCGACGTAAATTGAACAAATGTAATAGAATTTCCGTGAATTCTTATATTAACCTTAATGTAAAATGATCTAATCGGGTCTCTGGTCGCCTTACCATAGAAGTCTAATGGTGCATTTCACTCGCCATTTCATGCGCTTTGAGGTGCCGCTTAGCCCAATACGCTATCTGAAATAGGAGCGACGTAAGTTGAACAAATGTAATAGAATTTCGGTGAATTCTTTTATTAACCATAATGTAAAATGATCTGATCGGGTCTCTGTTCGCCCTAGCCTAGAACTTTAATAGTGAATTTTATTCGCCACTTCATGCGCTTTGAGATGCCGCTTAGCCGAATACGCTATCTGAAATAGGAGCGACGTAAATTGAACAAATGTGATACAATTTCCCTGAAATCTTATATTAAACAAAATATAAAATGATCTAATCGGGTCTCTGATTGCCCTACCATAGAAGTTTAGTAGAGCATTTTACTCGCCATTCCACGCGCTTTAAGGTGCCGGCTAGCCCAGTAGGCTATCTGAAATAGGAGTGACGTAAATTGAACAAATGTGATAGAATTACTCTTAATTCTTTTATTAACCATAATCTAATATGATCTAATCGGGTCTCTGTTTGCCATACCCTAAAAGTTTAATAGTGGATTTTGCTCGCCATTTCATGCGCTTTGAGATGCCGCATAGCCCAGTACGCTATCTGAAATAGGAGCGACGTAACTTGAACAAAAGTGATAGAATTTCGCTGAATCCTTATATTAACCAAAATATAAAATGATCTAATCGGGTCTCTGATTGCCCTATCATCGAAGTTCAATAGTGCATTTTACTCGCCCTTCCACGCGCTTTAAGATGCCGTCTAGCCCAGTACGTCATCTGAAATAGGAGCGACGTAAATTGAACAAATGTGATAGAATTTCGCTGATTTCTTATATTAACCAAAATATAAAATGATCTAATCGGGTCTCTGATTGCCCTACCCTAGAAGTTTAATAGTGCATTTTACTCGCCATTTCATGCGCTTTGAGGTGCCGCTTAGCCCAATACGCGATCTGAAATATGAGCGACGTAAATTGAACAAATGTGATAGAATTTCTCTGAATTCTTATATTAACCTTAATGTAAAATGATCTAATCGGGTCTCTGTTCGCCCTATCATAGAACTTTAATAGTGCATTTTATTCGCCATTTCATACGCTTTGAGATGCCGCTTAGCCCAATACGCTATCTGAAATAGGAGCGATGTAAATTGAACAAATGTGATAGAATTTCGCTGAATTCATATATTGACCATAATGTAAAATGATCTAATCGGGTCTCCGTTCGCCCTAGCCCAGAAGTTTAATGGTGCATTTTATTCGCCATGTCATGCGCTTTGAGATGCCGCTTATCCCAATACGCTATCTGAAATAGGAGCGACGTAAATTGAACAAATGTGATAGAATTTCCCTGAAGTCTTATATTAAACAAAATATAAAATGATCTAATCGGGTCTCTGATTGCCCTATCATAGAAGTTTAGTAGTGCATTTTACTCGCCATTCCACGCGCTTTAAGATGCCGCCTAGCCCAGTACGCTATCTAAAATAGGAGCGACGTAAGTTGAACAAATGTGATAGAATTACGCTTCATTCTTAAATTAACCATAATATAAAATGATCTAATCGGGTCTCTGTTTGTCCTACCCTAGAAGTTTAATAGTGCATTTTACTCGCCATTTCATGCGCTTTGAGATGCCGCTTAGCCCAATACGCTATCTGAAATAGGAGCGACGTAAATTGAACAAATGTGATAGAATTTCCCTGAATTCTTATATTAACCCAAATATAAAATGATCTAATCGGGTCCCTGATTGCCCTATCATCGAAGTTAAATAGTGAATTTCACTCGCCATTCCACGTGCTTTAAGATGCCGCCTAGCCCAGTACGCTATCTGAAACAGGAGCGACGTAAATTGAACAAATGTGATAGAATTTCCCTGAATTCTTAAATTAACCATTATATAAAATGATCTAATCGGGTTTCTGTTCGCCCTAGCCGAGAAGATTAATAGTGCATTTTATTCGCCATTTCATGCGCTTTGAGATGCCGCTTAGCCCAATACGCTATCTGAAATGGGAGTGACGTAAATTCAACAAATGTGATAGAATTACGCTTAATGCTTATATTAACCGTAATATAAAATGTTCTACTCGGGTCTCTCTTTCCCTTACCCTAGAAGTTTCACAGTGCACTTCACTCGCCATTTCATGCGCTTTGAGATGCCGCTTAGCCCAATACGCTACCTGAAATAGGAGCGACGTAAATTGAACAAATGTGATAGAATTTCGCTGAATTCTTATATTAACCCAAATATAAAATGATCTAATCGGGTCTCTGATTGCCCTATCATCGAAGTTAAATAGTGAATTTCACTCGCCATTCCACGCGCTTTAAGATGCCGCCTAGCCCAGTACGCTGTCTGGAATAGGAGCGACGTAAATTGAACAAATGTGATAGAATTTTGCTGAATTCTTAAATTAACCATAATATAAAATGATCTAATCGGGTCTCTGTTTGCCCTACCGTAGAAGTTTAATAGTGCATTTTACTCGCCATTTCATGCGCTTTGAGATGCCGCTTAGCCCGATACGCTATCTTAAATAGGAGCGACGTAAGTTGAACAAATGTGATAGAATTACGCTGCATTCTTATATTAACCGTAATATAAAATGATCTAATCGGGTCTCTGTTTGGCTTATCCCAGAAGTTTAATAGTGCATTTTACTCGCCATTTCATGCGCTTTGAAATGCTGCTTAGCCCAATACGCTATCTGAAATAGGAGCGACGTAAATTGAACAAATGTGATAGAATTTCCGTGAATTCTTATATTAACCTTAATGTAAAATGATCTAATCGGGTCTCTGATCGCCCTACCATAGAAGTCTAATAGTGCATTTCACTCGCCATTTCATGCGCTTTGAGATGCCTCTTAGCCCAATACGCTATCTGAAATAGGAGCGACGTAAGTTGAACAAATGTGATAGAATCCGCTGAATTCTTTGCTGAACCATAATGTAAAATGATCTAATCGGGTCTCTGTTCGCCCTAGCCTAGAGGTTTAATAGTGCATTTTACTCGCCACTCCACGCACTTTAAGTTACCGCCTAGCCCAGTACGCTATCTAAAATAGGAGCGACGTAAATTGAACAAATGTGATAGAATTTTGCTGAATCCTTAAATTAACGGTAATATAAAATGATCTAATCGGGTCTCTGTTTGCCCTACCCTAGAAGTTTCATAGTGCATTTTACTCGCCATTTCATGCGCTTTGAGATGCCGCTTAGCCCAATACGCTCTCTGAAACGTGAGCGACGTAAATTGAACAAATGTGATAGAATTTCGCTGAATTCTTATATTAACCCAAATATAAAATGATCTAATCGGGTCTCTGATTGCCCTATCATCGATGTTAAATAGTGAATTTCACTCGCCATTCCACGCGCATTAAGATGCCGCCTAGCCCAGTACCCTATCTGAAATAGGAGCGACTGTAAATTGAACAAATGTGACAGAATTTTGCTGAATTCTTAAATTAACCATAATATAAAATGATCTAATCGGGTCTCTGTTTGCCCTGCCGTAGAAGTTTAATAGTGCATTTTACTCGCCATTTCATGCGCTTTGAGATGCCGCTTAGCCCGATACGCTATCTTAAATAGGAGCGACGTAAGTTGAACAAATGTGATAGAATTACGCTGCATTCTTATATTAACCGTAATATAAAATGATCTAATCGGGTCTCTGTTTGGCTTATCCTAGAAGTTTAATAGTGCATTTTACTCGCCATTTCATGCGCTTTGAGATGCCGCTTAGCCCCATACACTATCTTAAATAGGAGCGACGTAAGTTGAACAAATGTGATAGAATTACGCTGCATTCTTATATTAACCGTAATATAAAATGATCTAATCGGGTATCTGTTTGGCTTATCCTAGAAGTTTAATAGTGCATTTTACTCGCCCTTCCACGCGCTTTAAGATGCCGTCTAGCCCAGTACGCTATCTGAAATAGGAGCGACGTAAGTTGGACAAATGTGATAGAATTACGCTGAATTCTTATATTAACCGAAATATAAAATGATCTCATCGGGTCTGTGTTTGCCTTATCCTAGAAGTTTAATAGTGAATTTTACTCGCCATTTCATCCTCTTTGAGATGCCGCTTAGCCCAATACCCTATCTGAAATAGTATCGACATTATTTGAACAAATGTGAGAGGATTTCGCTGACTTCTTAAATTCACTATAATATAAAATGAACTAATCGGGTCTCTGTTTGCTCTACCCTAGAAGTTTAATAGTGCATTTTCTCGCCATTTCATGCGCTTTGAGATGCCGCATAGCCCAATACGCTATCTGAAATAGGAGCCACCTA
Source organism: Macropis europaea (assembly GCA_916610135.2). Lineage (NCBI taxonomy): Eukaryota > Metazoa > Arthropoda > Insecta > Hymenoptera > Melittidae > Macropis > Macropis europaea. Next base: position 420,200 of record CAKAJE020001194.1, on the reverse strand, counting down.
AATTGAACAAATGTGATAGAATTTCCCTGAATTCTTACATTAACCTCAATGTAAAATGATCTAATCGGGTCTCTGTTTGCCCTAGCCTAGAAGTTTAATAGTGCATTTTATTAGACATTTCATGCGCTTTGAGATGCCGCTTAGCCCAATACGCTATCTGGAATAGGAGCGATGTAAATTGAACAAATGTGATAGAATTTCGCTGAATTCTTTTATTAACCATAATGTAAAATGATCTAATCGTGTCTCTGATTGCCCTATCATAGAACTTTAATAGTGCATTTTATTCGCCATTTCATACGCTTTGAGATGCCGCTTAGCCCAATACGCTATCTGAAATAGGAGCGACGTAAATTGAACAAATGTGATAGAATTACGCTGCATTCTTATATTAACCGTAATATAAAATGATCTAATCGGGTATCTGTTTGGCTTATCCTAGAAGTTTAATAGTGCATTTTACTCGCCCTTCCACGCGCTTTAAGATGCCGTCTAGCCCAGTACGCTATCTGAAATAGGAGCGACGTAAGTTGAACAAATGTGATAGAATTACGCTGAATTCTTATATTAACCGAAATATAAAATGATCTCATCGGGTCTGTGTTTGCCTTATCCTAGAAGTTTAATAGTGAATTTTACTCGCCATTTCATCCTCTTTGAGATGCCGCTTAGCCCAATACCCTATCTGAAATAGTATCGACATTATTTGAACAAATGTGAGAGGATTTCGCTGACTTCTTAAATTCACTATAATATAAAATGAACTAATCGGGTCTCTGTTTGCTCTACCCTAGAAGTTTAATAGTGCATTTTCTCGCCATTTCATGCGCTTTGAGATGCCGCATAGCCCAATACGCTATCTGAAATAGGAGCCACCTAAATTGAACAAATGTGATAGAATTTCCCTGAATTCTTACATTAACCTCAATGTAAAATGATCTAATCGGGTCTCTGTTTGCCCTAGCCTAGAAGTTTAATAGTGCATTTTATTAGACATTTCATGCGCTTTGAGATGCCGCTTAGCCCAATACGCTATCTGGAATAGGAGCGATGTAAATTGAACAAATGTGATAGAATTTCGCTGAATTCTTTTATTAACCATAATGTAAAATGATCTAATCGTGTCTCTGATTGCCCTATCATAGAACTTTAATAGTGCATTTTATTCGCCATTTCATACGCTTTGAGATGCCGCTTAGCCCAATACGCTATCTGAAATAGGAGCGACGTAAATTGAACAAGTGTGATAGAATTTCGTTGAATTCTTAAATTAACCATAATATAAAATGATATAATCGGGTCTCTGTTTGCCCTACCCTAGAAGTTTAATAGTGCATTTTACTCGCCATTTCATGCGCTTTGAGAAGCCGCAAAGCACAATACGCTATCTGAAATAGGAGTCACGTAAATTGAAAAATGTGATAGAATTTCCCTGAATTCTTATATTAACCTTAATGTAAAATGATCTAATCGGGTCTCTGTTCGCCCAACCATAGAAGTCTAATAGTGCATTTCACTCGACATTTCATGTGCTTTGAGATGCCGCTTAGCCCAATACGCTATCTGAAATAGGAGCGACGTAAATTGAACGAATGTGATAGAATTTTGCTGACTTCTTAAATTAACCATAATATAAAGTGATCTACTCGGGTCTCTGTTTGCCCTACCCTAGAACTTTAATAGTGCACTTTATTCGCCATTTCATACGCTTTGAGATGCCGCTTAGCCGAATACGCTATCTGAAATAGGAACGACGTAAATTGAACAAATGTGATAGAATTTTGCTGAATTCTTAAATTAACCATAATATAAAATGATATAATCGGGTCTCTGTTTGCCCTACCCTAGAAGTTTAATAGTGCATTTTACTCGCCATTTCATGCGCTTTGAGAAGCCGCAAAGCACAATACGCTATCTGAAATAGGAGTCACGTAAATTGAAAAATGTGATAGAATTTCCCTGAATTCTTATATTAACCTTAATGTAAAATGATCTAATCGGGTCTCTGTTCGCCCAACCATAGAAGTCTAATAGTGCATTTCACTCGACATTTCATGTGCTTTGAGATGCCGCTTAGCCCAATACGCTATCTGAAATAGGAGCGACGTAAATTGCACGAATGTGATAGAATTTTGCTGACTTCTTAAATTAACCATAATATAAAGTGATCTACTCGGGTCTCTGTTTGCCCTACCCTAGAACTTTAATAGTGCATTTTACTCGCCATTTCATGCGCTTTGAGAAGCCGCAAAGCACAATACGCTATCTGAAATAGGAGCGACGTAAATTGAACAAATGTGATAGAATTTCCCTGAAATCTTATATTAAACAAAATATAAAATGATTTAGTCGGGACTGTGATCGCGCTATCATAAAAGGTTAATAGTGCATTCTACTCGCCATTCCACGCGCTTTAAGATGCCGCCTAGCCCAATACGCTATCTGAAATAGGAGCGACGTTAATTGAACAAATGTGATAGAATTTCGCTGAATCCTTGTATTAACCATAATATAAAATGATCTAATCGGGTCTCTGATTGCCCTACCCTAGAAATTTAACAGTGCATTTTACTCGCCATTTCATGCGCTTTGAGATGCCGCTTAGCCCAATATGCTATCTGAAATAGGGGCGACGTAAGTTGAACAAATGTGATAGAATTTCGCTTAATTCTTTTATTAACCATAATGTAAAATGATCTAATCGGGTCTCTGATTGCCCTATCATAGAAGTTTAGTTGTGCATTTTACTCGCCATTCCACGCGCTTTAAGAAGCCGCCTAGCCCTGTAGGCTATCTGAAATAGAAGCGACGAAAGTTGAACAAATGTGATAGGATTACGCTGCATTCTTATATTAACCGTAATATAAAATGATCTAATCGGGTCTCTGTTTGCCTTATCCTAGAAGTTTAATAGTGCATTATACTCGCCATTTCATGCGCTTTGAGATGCCGCTTAGCACAATGCGCTATCTGAAATAGGAGCGACGTAAGTTGAACAAATGTGATAGAATTTCGCTGAATTCTTAAATTAACCATAATATAAAATGATCTAATCGGGTCTCTGTTTGCCCTACCCTAGAAGTTTAATAGTGCAGTTTACTCGCCATTTCATGCGCTTTGAGATGCCGCTTAGCCCAATACGCTATCTGAAATAGGAGCGACGTAAGTTGAACAAATGTGATAGAATTTCGCTGAATTCTTAAATTAACCATAATATAAAATGATCTAATCGGGTCTCTGATTGCCCTATCATAGAAGTTAAATAGTGCATTTTACTCGCCATTCCACGCGCTTTAATATGCCGCCTAGCCCAGTACGCTATCTGAAATAGGAGCGACGTAATTTGAAGAAATGTGATAGAATTACGCTGAATTCTTATATTAACCGGAATATAAAATGACCTAATCGGGTCTCTGTTTGCCCTACCCTAGAAGTTTAATAGTCCATTTTATTCGCCATTTCATGTGCTTTGAGATGCCGGTTAGCCCGATACGCTAACTGAAATAGGAGCGACGTAAATAGAACAAATGTGATAGGATTTCCCTGAAATCTTATATTAAACAAAATATAAAATGATCTAATCGGGTCTCTGACTGCCCTATCATTGAAGTTTAACAGTGCATTTTACTCGCCATTCCACGCGCTTTAAGATTCCGCCTAGCCCAGTACGCTATCTGAAATAGGAGCGACGTAAATTCAAGAAATGTGATACAATCTTGCTGAATTCTTAAATTAACCATAATATAAAATGATCTAATCGTGTCTCGGTTTGCCCTACCCTAGGAGTTTAATAGTGCATTTTATTCGACATTTCATGCGCTTTGAGATGCCGCTTAACCCAATACGCTATCTGAAGTAGGAGCAACGAAAGTTGAACAAATGTGATAGAATTTCGCTGAATTATTTTATTAACCAGAATGTAAAATGATCTAATCGCGTCTCTGTTCTCCCTAGCCTAGAAGTTTAATAGTGCATTTCACTCGTCATTTCATGCGCTTTCAGTTGCCGCTTAGCCCAATACGCTATCTGAAATAGCAGCGACGTAAATTGAACAAATGTGATAGAATTACGCTGAATTGTTATGTTAACCGTAATATAAAATGATCTAACCGGGTCCCTGTTTGCCTTACCCTAGAAGTTTACTAGTGCATTTTACTCGCCATTTCATGCGCTTTGAGATGCCGCTTAGCCCAATAAGCTATCTGAAATATGAGCGACGTAAATTGAACAAATGTGATAGAATTTCCCTGAAATCTTATATTAAACAAAATATAAAATGAACTAATCGGGTCTCTGATTGCCCTATCATAGAAGGTTAGTAGCGCATTTTACTCGCCATTTCATGCGCTTTGAGATGCCGCTTAGCCCAATACGCTATCTGAAATATGAGCGACGTAAATTGAACGAATGTGATAGAATTTCGCTGAATTCTTATATTAACCTTAATGTAAAATGATCTAATCGGGTCTCTGATCGCCCTACCCTAGAAGTTTAATAGTGCATTTTATTCGACATTTCATGCGCTTTGAGATGCCGCTTAGCCCAATACGCTATCTGAAATAGGAGCGACGTAAATTGAGCAGATGTGATAGAATTTCGCTGAATTCTTATATTAACCTTAATGTAAAATGATCTAATCGGGTCTCTGTTCGCCCTACCCTAGAAGTTTAATAGTGCATTTTATTCGACATTTCATGCGCTTTGAGATGCCGCTTAGCCCAATACGCTATCTGAAATAGGAGCGACGTAAATTGAACAAATGTGATAAAATTTCGCTGAATTCTTAAATTAACTATAATATAAAATGATCTAATCGGGTCTCTGTTTGCCCTACCCTAGAACTTTAATAGTGCATTTTACTCGTCATTTCATGCGCTTTGAGATGCCGCTTAGCCCAATACGCTATCTGAAATAGGAGCGACGTAAATTGAACAAATGTGATAGAATTTCCCTGAAATCTTATATTAAACAAAATATAAAATGATCTAATCGGGACTCCGATTGCCCTATCATAGAAGTTTAGTACTGCATTTTACTCGCCATTCCACGCGCTTTAAGTTGCCGCCTAGTCCAGTACGCTATCTCAAGCAGGAGCGGCGTAAGTTGAACAAATGTGATAGAATTACGCTGAATTCTTAAATTAACCATAATATAAAATGATCTAATCGGGTCTCTGTTTGCCCTACCCTAGAAGTTTAATAGCGCATATTACTCGCCATTTCATGCGCTGTGAGATGCCGCATAGCCCAATACGCTATCTGAAATAGGATCAACGTAAATTGAACAAATGTGATAAAATTTCGCTGAATTCTTAAATTAACTATAATATAAAATGATCTAATCGGGTCACTGATTGCCCTATCATAGAAGTTTAATAGTGCATTTTACTCGCCATTCCACGCGCTTTAAGATGTCGCCTAGCCCAGTACGCTATCTGAAATAGGAGCGACGTAAATGGAACAAATGTGATAGAATTTTGCTGAATTCTTATATTAACCGTAATATAAAATGATCTAATCGGGTCTCTGTTTGCCCTACCCTAGAACTTTAATAGTGCATTTTACTCGTCATTTCATGCGCTTTGAGATGCCGCATAGCCCAGTACGCTATCTGAAGTAGGAGCGACGTAACTTGAACAAATGTGATAGAATTACGCTCAATTCTTAAATTAACCATAATATAAAATGATCCAATCGGGTCTCTGATTGCCCTATCATAGATGTTTAATAGTGCATTTTACTCGCCATTCCACGCGCTTTAAGATGCCGCCTAGCCCAGTGCGCTATCTGAAATAGGAGCGACGTAAATTGGACGAATGTGATAAAATTTTGCTGACGTTTTAAATTAACCATAATATAAAATGATCTAATCGGGTCTCTGTTCGCCCTACCATAGAAGTCTAATAGTGCATTTCACTCGACATTTCATGTGCTTTGAGATGCCGCTTAGGTCAATACGCTATCTGAAATAGGAGCGACGTAAATTGAACAAATGTGATAGAATTTCCCTGAAATCTTATATTAAACAAAATATAAAATGATCTAATCGGGTCTCTGTTTGTCTTATCCTAGAAGTTTAGTATTGCATTTCACTCGTCATTTCATGCGCTTTGAGATGCAGCTTAGCCCAATACGCTATCTGAAATAGGAGCGACGTAAATTGAACAAATGTGATAGAATTTCCCTGAATTCTTATATTAACCTTAATGTAAAATGATCTAATCGGGTCTCTGATCGCCCTACCCTAGAAGTTGAATAGTGCATTTCACTCGCCATTTCATGCGCTTTGAGATGCCGCATAGCCCAGTACGCTATCTGAAATAGGAACGACGTAAATTGAACAAATGTGATAGGATTTCGCTGAATTCTTATATTAACCAAAATATAAAATGATCTAATCGGGTCTCTGATTGCCCTATCATAGAAGGCTAATAGTGCATTTTACTCGCTATTCCACGCGCTTTAAGATGCCGGCTAGCCCAGTAGGCTATCTGAAATAGGAGTGACGTAAATTGAACAAATGTGATAGAATTACTCTTAATTCTTTTATTAACCATAATGTAATATGATCTAATCGGGTCTCTGTTTGCCTTACCCTAGAAGTTTAATAGTGCATTTTACTCTCCATTTCATCCGCTTTGAGATGCCGCTTAGCCCAATATGCTATCTGAAATAGGAGCGACGTAAATCGAACAAATGTGATAGAATTCCGTTGAATTCTTATATTAACCAAAATATAAAATGATCTAATCGGGTCTCTGATTGCCCTATCATCGAAGTTTAATAGTGCAATTTACTCGCCCATCCACGCGCTTTAAGATGCCGTCTAGCCCAGTACGCCATCTGAAATAGGAGCGACGTAAATTGAACAAATGTGATAGAATTTCGCTGATTTCTTATATTAACCAAAATATAAAATGATCTAATGGGGTCTCTGATTGCCCTACCCTAGAAGTTTAACAGTGCATTTTACTCGCCATTTCATGCGCTTTGAGGTGCCGCTTAGCCCAATACGCTATCTGAAATATGAGCGACGTAAATTGAACAAATGTGATAGAATTTCGCTGAATTCTTATATTAACCTTAATGTAAAATGATCTAATCGGGTCTCTGTTCGCCCTATCATAGAACTTTAATAGTGCATTTCACTCGCCATTTCATACGCTTGGAGATGCCGCTTAGCCCAATACGCTATCTGAAATAGGAGCGATGTAAATTGAACAAATGTGATAGAATTTCGCTGAATTCATATATTGACCATAATGTAAAATGATCTAATCGGGTCTCCGTTCGCCCTAGCCTAGAAGTGTAATGGTGCATTTTATTCGCCATTTCATGCGCTTTGAGATGCCGCTTAGCCCAATACGCTACCTGAAATAGGAGCGACGTAAATTGAACAAATGTGATAGAATTTCCCTGAAATCTTATATTGAACAGAATATAAAATGATCTAATTGGGGCTCTGATTGCCCTATCATAGAAGTTTAGTAGAGCATTTTACTCGCCATTCCACGCGCTTTAAGATGCCGCCTAGCCCAGTACGCTATCTGAAATAGGAGCGACGTAAGTTGAACAAATGTGATAGAATTACGCTGAATTCTTATATTAACCGTAATATAAAATGATCTAACCGGGTCTCTGTTTGAATTATCCTAGAAGTTTGACAGTGCATTTCACTCGCCATTTCATGCGCTTTGAGATGCCGCTTAGCCCAATACGCTATCTGAAATAGGAGCGACGTAAATTGAACAAATGTGATAGAATTTCCTTGAAATCTTATATTAAACAAAATATAAAATGATCTAATCGGCTCTCTGATTGCCCTATCATGGAAGTTTAGTAGTGCATTTTGCTCGCCCTTCCACGCGCTGTAAGATGCCGTCTAGCCCAGTACGCTACCTGAAATAGGAGCGACGTAAGTTGAACAAATGTGATAGAATTACGCTGAATTCTTATATTAACCGTAATATAAAATGATCTAACCGGGACTCTGTTTGCCTTACCCTAGAAGTTTAATAGTGCATTGTACTCGCCATTTCATGCGCTTTGAGATGCCGCGTAGCCCAATACGCTATCTGAAATGGGAGCGACGTAAATTGAACAAATGTGATAGAATTTCGCTGAATTCTTAAATTAACCATAATATAAAATGATCTAATCGAGTCTCTGTTCACCCTACCCTAGAAGTTTAATAGTGCATTTCACTCGACATTTCATGCGCTTTGAGATGCCGCTTAGCCCAATAAGCTATCTGAAATAGGAGCGACGTAAATTGAACAAATGTGATAGAATTTCGCTGAATTCTCATATTAACATTAATGTAAACTGATCTAATCGAGTCTCTGTTCGCCCTACCCTAGAAGTTTAATAGTGCATTTTACTCGCCATTCCTCGCGCTTTAAGATGACGCCTAGCCCAGTACGCTGTCTGAAATAGGAGCGACGTAAATTGAACAAATGTGATAGAATTTCGCTGAATCCTTATATTAACCAAAATATAAAATGATCTAATCGGGTCTCTTATTGCCCTATCATAGAAGTTTCATAGGGTATTTTACTCGCCATTCCACGCGCTTTAAGATGCCGCCTAGCCCAGTGCGCTATCTGAAATAGGAACGACGTAAATTGAACAAGTGTGATAGAATTTCGTTGAATTCTTAAATTAACCATAATATAAAATGATCAAATCGGGTCTCTGTCTGCCATACCCTAGAAGTTTAATAGTGCATTTTACTCGCCCTTCCACGCGCTTTAAGATGCCGTCTAGCCCAGTACGCCATCTGAAATAGGAGCGACGTAAATTGAACAAATGTGATAGAATTTCGCTGATTTCTTATATTAACCAAAATATAAAATGATCTAATGGGGTCTCTGATTGCCCTACCCTAGAAGTTTAACAGTGCATTTTACTCGCCATTTCATGCGCTTTGAGGTGCCGCTTAGCCCAATACGCTATCTGAAATATGAGCGACGTAAATTGAACAAATGTGATAGAATTTCGCTGAATTCTTATATTAACCTTAATGTAAAATGATCTAATCGGGTCTCTGTTCGCCCTATCATAGAACTTTAATAGTGCATTTTATTCGCCATTTCATACGCTTGGAGATGCCGCTTAGCCCAATACGCTATCTGAAATAGGAGCGATGTAAATTGAACAAATGTTATAGAATTTCGCTGAATTCATATATTGACCATAATGTAAAATGATCTAATCGGGTCTCCGTTCGCCCTAGCCTAGAAGTGTAATGGTGCATTTTATTCGCCATTTCATGCGCTTTGAGATGCCGCTTAGCCCAATACGCTACCTGAAATAGGAGCGACGTAAATTGAACAAATGTGATAGAATTTCCCTGAAATCTTATATTGAACAAAATATAAAATGATCTAATTGGGGCTCTGATTGCCCTATCATAGAAGTTTAGTAGAGCATTTTACTCGCCATTCCACGCGCTTTAAGATGCCGCCTAGCCCAGTACGCTATCTGAAATAGGAGCGACGTAAATTGAAAAAATGTGATAGAATTTTGCTGAATCCTTAAATTAACGGTAATATAAAATGATCTAATCGGGTCTCTGTTTGCCCTGCCGTAGAAGTTTAATAGTGCATTTTACTCGCCATTTCATGCGCTTTGAGATGCCGCTTAGCCCGATACGCTATCTTAAATAGGAGCGACGTAAGTTGAACAAATGTGATAGAATTATGCTGCATTCTTATATTAACCGTAATATAAAATGATCTAATCGGGACTCTGTTTGGCTTATCCTAGAAGTTTAATAGTGCATTTTACTCGCCATTTCATGCGCTTTGAGATGCCGGGTAGCCCGATACGCTATCTTAAATAGGAGCGACGTAAGTTGAACAAATGTGATAGAATTACGCTGCATTCTTATATTAACCGTAATATAAAATGATCTAATCGGGTATCTGTTTGGCTTATCCTAGAAGTTTAATAGTGCATTTTACTCGCCCTTCCACGCGCTTTAAGATGCCGTCTAGCCCAGTACGCTATCTGAAATAGGGGCGACGTAAGTTGAACAAATGTGATACAATTACGCTGAATTCTTATATTAACCATAATATAAAATGATCCAATCGGGTCTCTGTTGCCTTACCCTAGAAGATTAATAGTGCATTTTACTCGCCATTTCATGCGCTTTGAGATGCCGCTTAGCCCAATACGCTATCTGAAATAGGAGCGACGTAAATAGAACAAATGTGGTAGAATTTCGCTGAATTCTCAAATTAACTATAATATAAAAGTATCTAATCGGGTCTCTGTTTGCCCTACCATAGAAGTTTAATAGTGCATTTTACTCGTCATTTCATGCGCTGTGAGAGGCAGCTTAGCCCAATACGTTATCTGAAATAGGAGCGATGTAAATTGAACAAATGTGATAGAATTTCGCTGAATTCTTTTATTAACCATAATGTAAAATGATCTAATCGGGTCTCCGTTCGCCCTAGCCTAGAAGTTTAATGGTGCATTTTATTCGCCATTTCATGCGCTTTGAGATGCCGCTTAGCCCAATACGCTATCTGAAATAGGAGCGACGTAAATTGAACAAATGGGATAGAATTTCCCTGAAATCTTATATTGAACAAAATATAAAATGATCTAATTGGGGCTCTGATTGCCCTATCATAGAAGTTTAGTAGTGCATTTTACTCGCCCTTCCAAGCGCTTTAAGATGCCGTCTAGCCCAGTACGCTATCAGAAATAGGAGCGACGTAAGTTGAACAAATGTGATACTATCACGCTGAATTCTTAGATTAACCGTAATATAAAATGATCTAATCGGGTCTCTGTTTGCCTTACTGTAGAAGTTTAATAGTGCATTGTACTCGCCATTTCATGCGCTTTGAGATGCCGCTTAGCCCAATAAGCTATCTGAAATAGGAGCGACGTAAAGTGAACAAATGTGATAGAATTTCGCAGAATTCTTATATTAACCAAAATATAAAATGATCTAATCGGGTCTCTGATTGCCCTATCATAGAAGTTTAATAGTGCATTATACTCGCCATTCCACGCTCTTTAAGATGCGCCTAGCCCAGTATGCTATCTGAAATAGGAACGACGTAAATTGAACAAATGTGATAGAATTTTGCTGAATTCTTATATTAACCGTAATATAAAATGATCTAATCGGGTCTCCGTTCGCCCTACCCTAGAAGTTTAATAGTGCATTTCACTCGCTATTTCATGCGCTTTGAGATGCCGCCTAGCCCAGTACGCTATCTGAAATAGCAGCGACGTAAATTGAACAAATGTGATATAATTTCCCTGAATTCTTATATTAACCTTAATGTAAAATGATCTAATCGTGTCTCTGTTTGCCCTAGCCTAGAAGTTTAATAGTGCATTTTATTCGACATTTCATGCGCTTTGAGATGCCGCTTAACCCAATACGCTATCTGAAATAGGAGCGACGTAAATTGAACAAATGTGATAGAATTTCCCTGAAATCTTATATTAAACAAAATATAAAATGATCTAATCGGGACTCCGATTGCCCTATCATAGAAGTTTAGTACTGCATTTTACTCGCCATTCCACGCGCTTTATGTTGCCGCCTAGTCCAGTACGCTATCTCAAGCAGGAGCGGCGTAAGTTGAACAAATGTGATAGAATTACGCTGAATTCTTAAATTAACCATAATATAAAATGATCTAATCGGGTCTCTGTTTGCCCTACCCTAGAAGTTTAGTAGCGCATATTACTCGCCATTTCATGCGCTTTGAGATGCCGCTTAGCCCAATACGCTATCTGAAATAGGATCGACGTAAATTGAACAAATGTGATAAAATTTCGCTGATTTCTTATATTAACTATAATATAAAATGATCTAATCGGGTCACTGATTGCCCTATCATAGAAGTTTAATAGTGCATTTTACTCGCCATTCCACGCGCTTTAAGATGTCGCCTAGCCCAGTACGCTATCTGAAATAGGAGCGACGTAAATTGAACAAATGTGATAGAATTCCCCTGAAATCTTATATTAAACAAAATATAAAATGATCTAATCCGGTCTCTGATTGGCCTATCATAGAAGTTTTGTAGTGCATTTTACTCGCCATACCACGCGCTTTAAGATGCCGCATAGCCCAGTACGCTATCTGAAATAGGAGCGACGTAACTTGAACAAATGTGATAGAATTACGCTGAATTCTTAAATTAACCATAATATAAAACGATCCAATCGGGTCTCTGATTGCCCTATCATAGAAGTTTAATAGTGCATTTTACTTGACATTTCATGCGCTTTGAGATGCCGCTTAGCACAATACGCTATCTGAAATAGGAACGACGTAAATTGAACAAATGTGATAGAATTTCGCTGAATTCTTAAATTAACCATAATATAAAATGATCTAATCGGGTCCCTGTTTGCCCTACCCTAGAAGTTGAATAGTGCATTTCACTCGTCATTTCATGCGCTTTGAGATGCCGCTACTCCCAATAAACTATCTGAAATAGGAGCGACGTAAATTGAACAAATGTGATAGAATTTCGCAGTATTCTTATGTTAACCAAAATATAAAATGATCTAATCTGATCTCCGTTCGCCATAGCCTAGAAGTTTACTAGTGCATTTTGTTCGCCATTTCATGCGCTTCGTGATGCCGCTTAGCCCAATACGCTATCTGAAATAGGAGCGACGTAAATTGAACAAATGTGATAGAATTTCCCTGAATTCTTATATTAACCGAAATATAAAATGAACTAATCGGGTCTCCGTTTGCCTTATCCTAGAAGTTTAATAGCGCATTTTACTCGCCATTTCATGCGCTTTGAGAGGCCGCTTAGCCCAATACGCTATCTGAAATAGGAGCGACGTAAATTGAACAAATGTGATAGAATTTCCGTGAAATCTTATATTAACCAAAATATAAAATGATCTAATCTGGTCTCTGTTCGCCATAGCCTAGAAGTTTAATAGTGCATTTTGTTCGCCATTTCATGCGCTTTGAGATCCCGCTTAGCCCAATACGCTATCTGAAATAGGAGCGACGTAAATTGAACAAATGTGATAGAATTTCCCTGAAATCTTATATTAATCAAAATATAAAATGATCTAATCGGGTCTCTGATTGCCCTATCATAGAAGATTAGTAGTGCATTTTACTCGCCATTCCACGCGCTTTAAGATGCCGCCTAGCCCAGTACGCTATCTGAAATAGGAGCGACGTAAGTTGAACAAATGTGATAGAATTACGCTGAATTCTTACATTAACCATAATGTAAAATGATCTAATCGGGTCTCTGTTTGCACTACCCTAGAAGTTTAATAGTGCATTTCACTCGCCACTTCATGCGCTTTGAGATGCCGCTAAGCACAATAAGTTATCTGTAATAGGAGCGACGTAAATTGAACAAATGTGATAGAATTTCGCTGAATTCTTATATTAACCAAAATATAAAATGATCTAATCGGGTCTCTGATTGCCCTATCATAGAAGTTTAATAGTGCATTTTAGTCGCCATTTCATGCGCTTTGAGATGCCGCATGGCCCAGCACGCTATCTGAAACAGGAGCGACGTAAATTGAACAAATGTGATAGAATTTTGCTGACATCTTAAATTAACCATAATATAAAATGATCTAATCGGGTCTCTGTTTGCCCTACCCTAGAAGTTTAATAGTGCATTTTACTCGTCACTTCATGCGCCTTCAGATGCCGCTTAGCCCAATAAGCTATCTGAAATAGGAGCGACGTAAATTGAACAAATGTGATAAAATTTCGCAGAATCCTTATGTTAACCAAAGTATGAAATGATCTAATCTGGTCTCTGTTCGCCCTAGCCTAGAAGTTTAATAGTGCATTTTGTTCGCCATTTCATGCGCTTTGTGATGCCGCTTAGCCCAATACGCTATCTGAAATAGGAGCGACGTAAATTGAACAAATGTGATAGAATTTCCCTGAAATCTTATATTAAACAAAATATAAAATGATCTAATCGGGTCTCTGATTGCCCTATCATAGAAGTTTAATAGTGCATTTCACTCGCCATTCCACGCGCTTTAAGATGCCGCCTAGCCCAGTACGCTATCTGAAATAGGAGCGACGTAACTTGAACAAATGTGATAGAATCACGCTGCATTCTTATATTAACCGTAATATAAAATGATCTAATCGGGTCTCTGTTTGCCTTATCCTAGAAGTATAATAGTGCATTATACTCGGCATTTCATGCGCTTTTAGATGCCGCTTAGCCCAGGACGCTATCTGAAATAGGAACGACGTAAATTGAACAAATGTGAGAGAATTTTGCTGAATTCTTAAATTAACCATAATATAAAATGACCTAATCGGGTCTCTGTTTGCACTACCCTAGAAGTTTAATAGTGCATTTCACTCGTCATTTCATGCGCTTTGAGGTGCCGCTAAGCCCAATAAGCTATCTGTAATAGAAGCGACGTAAATTGAACAAATGTGATACAATTTCGTTGAATTCTTATATTAACCTTAATGTAAAATGATCTAATCGGGTCTCTGTTTGCCTTATCCTAGAAGTTTAATAGTGCATTATACTCGCCATTTCATGCGGATTGAGAAGCCGCTAAGCCCAATAAGCTATCTGAAATAGGAGCGACGTAAATTGAACAAATGTGATAGAATTTCGCAGAATTCTTATATTAACCAAAATATAAAATGATCTAATCGGGTCTCTGTTCTCCCTACCCTAGAAGTTTAATAGTGCATTTCACTCGTCATTTCTTGCGCTTTGAGATGCCGCTTTGCCCAATACGCTATCTGAAATAGGAGCGACGTAAATTGAACAAATGTGATAGAATTTCGCTGAATTCTTATATTAACCAAAGTATATAATGATCTAATCTGGTCTCTGATTGCCCTATCATAGAAGGTTAATAGTGCATTTTACTCGCCATTCCACGCGCTTTAAGATGCCCCCTAGGCCAGTACGCTATCTGAAATAGGAGCGACGTCAATTGAACAAATGTGATAAAATTTTACTGACATCTTAAATTAACCATAATATAAAATGATCTCATCGGGTCTCTGTTTGCCCTACCCTAGAAGTTTAATAGTGCATTTTACTCGCCATTTCGTGCGCCGTCAGATGCCGCTTAGCCCAATAAGCTATCTGAAATAGGAGCGACGTAAATTGAACAAATGTGATAGAATTTCCCTGAAATCTTATATTAAACAAAATATAAAATGATCTAATCAGGCCTCTGTTTGCCCTACCCTAGAAGTTTAATAGTGCATTTCGCTGGTCACTTCATGCGCTTTGAGGTGCCGCTAAGCACAATAAGCTATCTGTAATAGGAGCGACGTAAATTGAACAAATGTGATAGAATTTCGCTGAATTCTTATATTAACAAAAATATAAAATGATCTAATCGGGTCTCTGATTGCCCTATCATAGAAGTTTAGTAGTGCATTTTACTCGCCATTCCACGCGCTTTAAGATGCCGCCTAGCCCAGTACGCTATCTGAAATAGGAGCGACGTAAGTTGAACAAATGTGATAGAATTTCGCAGAATTCTTATATTAACCAAAATATAAAATGATCTAATCTGGTCTCTGTTCGCCCTAGCCTAGAAGTTTAATAGTGCATTTTGTTCGCCATTTCATGCGCTTTGAGATGCCGCTAAGCCCAATAGGCTATCTGAAATAGGAGCGACGTAAATTTAACAAATGTGATAGAATTTCGCTGAATTCTTATATTAACCAAGGTATAAAATGATCTAGTCTGGTCTCTGATTGCCCTATCATAGAAGGTTAATAGTGCATTTTACTCGCCATTCCACGCGCGTTAAGATGCCGTCTAGCACAGTACGCTATCTGAAATAGGAGCGACGTAAATTGAACAAATGTGATAGAATTTCGCTGAATTCTTAAAGTAACCTTAATATAAAATGATCTAATCGGGTCTCTGTTTGCCCTACCCTAGAAGTTTAATAGTGCATTTCACTCGTCATTTCATGCGCTTTGAGATGCCGCTAAACACAATAAGCTATCTGGAATAGCAGCGACGTAAATTGAACAAATGTGAAAGAATTACGCCGCATTCTTATATTAACCGTAATATAAAATGATCTAATCGGGTCTCTGTTTGCCTTATCCTAGAAGTTTAATAGTGCATTTTACTCGCCATTTCACGCGCTTTAAGATGCCGCCTAGCTCAGTACGCTACCTGAAATAGGAGCGACGTAAGTTGAACAAATGTGATAGAATTACGCTGAATTCTTATATTAACCATAATATAAAATGATCTAATCGGGTCTCTGTTTGCCCTACCCTAATAGTTTAATTGTGCATTTTACTCGCCATTTCATGCGCTTTGAGATGCCGCTTATCCCAATACGCTATCTGAAATAGGAGCGACGTAAGTTGAACAAATGTGATAGAATTTCGCTGAATTCTTATATTAACCAAAATATAAAATGATCTAATCGGGTCTCTGTTTGCCTTATCCTAGAAGTTTAGTATTGCATTTTACTCGCCATGTCATGCGCTTTGAGATGCCGCTTAGACCAATACGCTATCTGAAATAGGAGCGACGTAAATTGAACAAATGTGATAGAATTTCCCTGAAATCTTATATTAAACAAAATATAAAATGATCTAATCGGGTCTCTGATTACCCTATCATAGAAGTTTAGTAGTGCACTTTACTCGCCATTCCACGCGCTTCAAGATGCCGCCTAGCCCCGTACGCTATCTGAAATAGGAGCGACGTAAATTGAACAGATGTGATAAAATTTAGCTGACATCTTAAATTAAGCATAATATAAAATGATCTAATCGGGTCTCTGTTTGCCCTACCCTAGAAGTTTAATAGTGCATTTCACTCGCCATTTCATGCGCTTTGAGATGCCGCTAAGCACAATAAGCTATCTGGAATAGCAGCGACGTAAATTGAACAAATGTGAAAGAATTACGCCGCATTCTTATATTAACCGTAATATAAAATGATCTAATCGGGTCTCTGTTTGCCTTATCCTAGAAGTTTAATAGTGCATTTTACTCGCCATTCCACGCGGTTTAAGATGCCGCCTAGCCCAGTACGCTACCTGAAATAGGAGCGACGTAAGTTGAACAAATGTGATAGAATTACGCTGAATTCTTATATTAACCGTAATATAAAATGATCTAATCGGGTCTCTGTTTGCCCTACCCTAGAAGTTTAATAGTGCATTTTACTCGCCATTTCATGCGCTTTGAGATGCCGCTTAGTGCAATACGCTATCTGAAATATGAGCGACGTAAATTGAACAAATGTGATAGAATTTCGCTGAATTCTTATATGAACCAAAATATAAAATGATCTAATCGGGTCTCTGTTTGCCCTACCCTAGAAGTTTAATAGTGCATTTCACTCGTCATTTCATGCGCTTTGAGATGCCGCTAAGCACAATAAGCTATCTGAAATACGAGCGACGTAAATAGAACAATTGTGATAGAATTTCGCTGAATTCTTATATTAACCAAAATATAAAATGATCTAATCGGGTCTCTGATTGCCCTATCATAGAAGATTAATAGTGCATTTTACTCGCCACTCCACGCGCTTTAGGGTGCCGCTTAGCCCAGTACGCTATCCGAAATAGGAGCGACGTATATTGAACTAATGTGATAGAATTTTGCTGAATTCTTAAATTAACCATAATATAAAATGATCTAATCGGGTCTCTGTTTGCCCTACCCTAGAAGTTTAATAGTGCATTTTACTCGCCATTTCATGCGCTTTGAGATGCCGCATAGCCCAATACGCTATCTGAAATAGGAGCGACGTAAATTGAACAAATGTGATAGAATTTCCGTGAAATCTTATATTAAACAAAATATAAAATGATCTAATCGGGACTCTGGTTGCCCTACCATAGAAGTTTAGTAGTGCATTTTACTCGCCATTTCATGCGCCTTCAGATGCCGCTTAGCCCAATAAGCTATCTGAAATAGGAGCGACGTAAATTGAACAAATGTGATAGAATTTCCGTGAATTCTTATATTAACCTTAATGTAAAATGATCTAATCGGGTCTTTGTTCGCCCTAGCCTAGAAGTTTAATAGTGCATTTTAGTCGCCATTTCATGCGCTTTGAGATCGCGCTTAGCCCAATACGCTATCTGAAATAGGAGCGACGTAAATTGAACAAATGTGATAGCATTTCCCTGAAATCTTATATTAATCAAAATATAAAATGATCTAATCGGGTCTCTGATTGCCCTATCATAGAAGATTAGTAGTGCATTTCACTCGCCATTCCACGCGCTTTAAGATGCCGCCTAGCCCAGTACGCTGTCTGAAATAGAAGCGACGTAAATTGAACAAGTGTGATAGAATCTCGCTGAATACTTATATTAACCTTAATGTAAAATGATGTAATCGGATCTCTGTACGCCCTACCCTAGAAGTTTAATAGTGCATTTCACTCGTCATTTCATGCGCTTTGAGATGACGCTTAACCCAATACGCTATCTGAAATAGGAGCGACGTAAGTTGAACAAATGTGACAGAATTACGCTGCATTCTTATATTCACCTTAATGTAAAATGATCTCTTCGGGTCTCTGTTCGCCCTACCCTAGAAGTATAATAGTGCATTTCACTCGTCATTTCATGCGCTTTGAGATGCCGCTAAGCCCAATAAGCTATCTGTAATAGAAGCGACGTAAATTGAACAGATGTGATAGAATTTCGTTGAATTCTTAAATTAACTGTAGCAGCTACGGCACTGCTACCACATCCCTGCCGTGAAAGATCGAGATATTACCCTCGCTAACTTTCTTTTCTTTAAATGCTTACGGTCTATCTTTCTTTAAAAGTGTACGAACACAGGCGCGTCGTAGACCGGCAACGGACGACGGTTGCCGATTGCGCGACGAGTTTTTCTGTTGTTTTCTGACCGCGCGCCGCGGTCACCATACGAGAACACGAGGCAGAACCTCTTGCGACTCACCACGTGTACGACCGTGCGACGCAGACAATACCTGTTCTTATTCTGTTATATTAATTGTAAATAAATTGAGCGTGTAACGCAAATCGGAGTTATCCATTACGCACACATTCACCTCAATTATTGGTGACCCCGACGTGATCGCGACGTGATCGTGAAGTGATTGTGATCGTGATCGTGATCGTGACAAGACAAAATTTTTTTTTTCTCCATCGACCGTATTTCTTCAAAGACTTCCGTGAACTTTTTATACAATAGTGTAATTCGCGCAGAACTGCTAAAAGTGTAAGTGATCTCTCCGCTGAAGCAGCAATACAGCCATGAACGCGGATATCCCTGCCAACGCCTCCACGAGCAGAGCGTCGATAGAAAGAGTCGCCGTTCGTATACCGGATTTTTGTCCTAGCGATCCGGAAATGTGGTTCAGCATGGTGGAAAGGAGTTTCGAGGTATCCGGAGTGACCACCGACAGCACCAGGTTCGGGTATATCCTGAGTGCCCTGGATCCACGTTACGCCACAGAGGTTCGAGACATAATAATGAACCCGCCAGCGACCGGTCAGTATGAAAAACTAAAAACCGAGCTGATCCGACGTTTGAGCGTGTCTCAAGAGCAGAAGACGCGACGCCTCCTGGAGCATGAGGAAATCGGCGATCGGAAACCTTCGCAATTTTTGAGGCATCTGCGCAGCCTAGCCGGGACGCAAGTATCAGACGCCTTATTGCGAACCCTTTGGCTAGGGAGGTTACCGACGAGCACGCAGGTAATTTTAGCCACGCAGAAGGACACGGAACTGGACAAAGTGGGCGAGCTGGCGGACGCTATCACCGATGCCAGGCCTCATCGCCATCAAATTGCCGAAGCGTCACCCCCGGCGCCGCAGGAAATCGACGCAGGTAGGTCCCTCGAGGCTTTATTGCAACTGAAAATGTCGCAGCTCGCTCTGTCGCTACGAGAAGAAATAGCGGCGCTTCGTCAAGAAATGACGAGCGATCGTACCTCGCGGAGAGATAGGGAGCCTCGATCCCGTTCACGTCCTCGGAGCCGTTCCGGATCTCGATCGAGGAAGCGCACACATGGCAAGGATGGAATTTGCTGGTACCACTGGAGTTTCGGTACCGACGCAAGGGACTGCATTAAGCCGTGCACCTTCCAGGCGGGAAACATTCCGGGCAGTCGTTAACGACGGCTAGCGACCCCAGCCCGACTTTACGCCGTCTCTTCGTCATCGATCACGACACGAAGACGCAATTTTTGGTCGACACAGGCGCCGACCTCTGTGTCTTTCCACGAGCAATGATCCGAGGACGGCGCGAAAAATCATCCTACGAGCTTTCCGCAGCAAATGGCACCACCATCGCAACGTACGGGACTACGACTTTAACTCTCAATTTAGGGTTACGTCGGGTTTTCACATGGAGATTCGTAATCGCCGACGTCTCCAGGCCCATAATCGGGGTCGATTTCCTCGCTCACTTCGGACTAATGGTAGACGTTCGCAATCGCCGTCTCTTAGATCAAGTGACGTCTCTCTCGACACGAGGAATGCCTGCCCGTGAAGCCGTCCCGAGCATCAAAACAGTCTTCGGGGAATCCGCTTATCATGTTCTACTCCAGCGATTTCCCGAAATTACGAAACCGGAAGGAACACCTTCCGAACCAAAACACAGCACGATGCACCACATTCGTACTGCACCAGGTCCACCTGTTACCTGCAAACCACGGCGTCTTGCACCAGGTAGGCTACAGGCAGCCAAAAAGGAATTTGAAACCATGTCGCGATTAGGAACAACCCGACCGTCGGAGAGTAGCTGGTCGTCACCTTTGCACATGGTACCCAAAAAAGGAAGTGACGAATGGAGACCATGTGGCGATTATCGTGCTCTCAACGCCAGGACCTTGCCGGACCGATATCCCGTCAGGCATATTGAAGATTTTGCACAAACTTTGCGGGGTAAGAAAATTTTTTCTACCATTGATCTCGTTCGAGCTTACAACCAAATCCCCGTTGCACCCGAAGATATTCCGAAGACAGCTATTACCACTCCTTTCGGATTATTCGAATTTCCGTTCATGTCGTTTGGGTTACGCAACGCGGCTCAAACCTTTCAGCGCTTTATCGATGAAGCGTTGCGAGGTTTGAACTTTTGTTTCGCATACATTGACGACATACTGGTGGCTTCAACATCCGAAGAGGAACACCTTCAACACCTCAAGATAGTTTTTGAACGGCTAAAACAATACGGTATCGTGATAAATACGGCAAAATGTATCTTCGGAAGGACGGAGTTAAAATTTTTAGGCTACCTGGTGTCGGAATCAGGCACCCGACCATCCACCGAAAAGGTTGAGGCCATTTTAAAGTATCCACGGCCGACCACAGCGAAACAATTACGGCAGTTTTTAGGTATGGTAAATTTTTATAGACGTTTCATACCTAAAGCCGCACAGGTACATGCACCTCTGAACGACATGCTGGCGGACAATATAAAAGGCAGCGCACCTGTAAATTGGACACCAGACGCCACCGCAGCATTTGAAGACTCTAAAAAGGCGTTAGTAGAGGCTACTCTACTAACACACCCTGAAATCGACGCACCATTGGCCATCATATGCGACGCCTCGAATTCTGCTGTTGGCGCCGCGCTTCAACAACGCATCGGTGATAATTGGGAACCACTGGGTTTCTTTTCAAAAAAACTCAGCTCAACGGAACAGAAATACGCTACATACGACAGAGAATTGCTCGCTATCTACCTCGCAGTCAAATATTTCCGTTATATGATCGAGGGAAGAACCTTCACCATCTTCACAGACCACAAACCAATCATTTACGCTTTCCAACAGAAACCAGAAAAATTCACCCCAAGACAATTTCGATATCTCAGCTTCATTAGTGAATTCTCAACGGACATCCGCCACGTAGCAGGTCGAGATAACGTTGTCGCCGATGCGTTGTCAAGAGTGGACGAAATCGAAGAGACTTTGGATTTTGAAATGCTGGCCAAATCGCAAGAAGAAGACGAGGAATTACTGACGTACTTACAAGGCAACACCGGTTTGAATTTAAAACGCATATCCATTCCTGGAAGTACACAACAAATTTACTGCGACATATCTACAGACACCGTTCGCCCTTTCCTCACAAAATCGTTTCGTCAAACTGCATTCAACGCACTACGCAAAATATCGCATCCAGGAATCAACGCCACTGTCAAACTGATCACGCAAAGGTACGTTTGGCCATCGATCAAAACAGACTGCAGAAGATGGGCCCGGAACTGTATCCAATGTCAACGCTCCAAGATCACCAGGCACGTATCAGCACCCCTCGGTTCTTTTTCGCGACCATCGGCGAGGTTCGAACATGTTCATTTGGACATTGTCATCCTACCGGTCTCCGAAGGATACAGATATTGCCTTACCTGCGTGGATCGCTTTACGCGCTGGCCTGAAGCAATACCTCTCCGCGACCAGGAAGCAGCCACAGTAGCTCGAGCCTTTTACGAGGGGTGGATTGTTCGGTTTGGAACGCCGCTAAGGATCACCACGGACCAAGGTAGACAATTTGAGTCCAATCTTTTTAAACAATTAAGTTTGTTAACAGGTAGCAGACATCTAAGAACTACGGCATATCACCCGGCGGCTAATGGGATGGTGGAAAGGTTCCACCGTCAGTTAAAGGCAGCCATACGTTGCCATGAAAATCAACGTTGGACAGAGATTCTTCCCACCACGTTGCTGGGTATTCGTTCAGCCTGGAGGGAAGATTTAAAAGCAACGACAGCAGAGTTGGTGTACGGCGAACCATTGCGACTTCCTGGAGAATTCCTGTCTCCGCGTCCAGGTGAAGCTGACACTGACGCAACTTCATTTGTAAAGGAACTGCGACAACATTTCCAGGATCTGAGTCCAGTCGCAGGTTCTCACCATGGGTCACGGCGGACCTTCGTGTACAAAGACCTTGCCAGTTCCGGGCATGTTTTCATACGACACGACGCATCGAAAGGCATTCTACAACAACCTTATGATGGACCATATCGTGTCATTAGCCGCGGACATAAAACTTTTCTAATAGACCGTCAAGGAAAACATGTCACAATTTCAATCGAGAGGTTAAAACCCGCGTATATTGTAAGTGATCATTTAACACATAAAAATTGTAATAATTCCGACACAGAACCAAATGTATCTCGCGATATTGTAACACCACAATTTACCACCCGCGCAGGTAGGCGAGCACGATTTCTCGACAGATTTCAAGCTGGATTTTCGTGATTAGGTAAATCACTGGCAGGGGGGTGATGTAGCAGCTACGGCACTGCTACCACATCCCTGCCGTGAAAGATCGAGATATTACCCTCGCTAACTTTCTTTTCTTTAAATGCTTACGGTCTATCTTTCTTTAAAAGTGTACGAACACAGGCGCGTCGTAGACCGGCAACGGACGACGGTTGCCGATTGCGCGACGAGTTTTTCTGTTGTTTTCTGACCGCGCGCCGCGGTCACCATACGAGAACACGAGGCAGAACCTCTTGCGACTCACCACGTGTACGACCGTGCGACGCAGACAATACCTGTTCTTATTCTGTTATATTAATTGTAAATAAATTGAGCGTGTAACGCAAATCGGAGTTATCCATTACGCACACATTCACCTCATAACCATAATATAAAATGATCTTATCGGGTCCCTGTTTGCCCTACCCTAGAAGTTTAATAGTGCATTTCACTCGTCATTTCATGCGCTTTGAGATGCCGCTTAGCCCAATACGCTATCTGAAATAGGAGCGACGTAAATTGAACAAATGTGATAGAATTTCGCTGAATTCTTATATTAACCAAAGTATATAATGATCTAATCTGGTCTCTGATTGCCCAATCATAGAAGGTTAATAGTGCATTTTACTCGCCATCCCACGCGCTTTAAGATGCCGCCTAGCTCAGTACGCTGTCTGAAATAGAAGCGGTGTAACTTGAACAAGTGTGATAGAATCTCGCTGAATACTTATATTAACCTTAATGTAAAATGATCTAATCGGGTCTCTGTTCGCCCTAGCCTAGAAGTTTAATAGCGCATTTTATTCGCCATTTCATGCGCCTTGAGATGCCGCTTAGCACAATACGCTATCTGAAATACGAGCGACGTAAATTGAACAAATGTGATAGAATTTCCCTGAAATCTTATATTAAACAAAATATAAAATGATCTAATCGGGTCTCTGATTGCCCTATCATAGAAGTTTAGCAGTGCATTTAACTCGCCATTCCACGCGCTTTAAGATGCCGCCTAGCCCAGTACGCTATCTAAATTAGGAACGACGTAAGTTGAACAAATGTGATAGAATTACGCTGAATTCTTATATTAACCGTAATATAAAATAATCTAATCGGGTCTCTGTTTGCCTTATCCTAGAAGTTTAGTATTGCATTTTACTCGCCATTTCATGCGCTTTGAGATACCGCTTAGCCCAATACGCTATCTGAAATAGGAGCGACGTAAATTGAGCAAATGTGATAGAATTTTGCTGAATTCTTATATTAACCAATATATAAAATGATCTAATCGGGTCTCTGATTGCCCTATCATAGAAGTTTAATAGTGCACTTTACTCGCCATTCTACGCGCTTTAAGATGCCGCCTAGCCCAGTACGCTATCTGAAATAGGAACGACGTTAGTTGAACAAATGTGATAGAATTACGCTGAATTCTTATATTAACCGTAATATAAAATGATCTAATCGGGTCTCTGTTTGCCTTATCCTAGAAGTATAATAGTGCATTATACTCGCCATTTCATGCGCTTTTAGATGCCGCTTAGCCCAGGACGCTATCTGAAATAGGAACGACGTAAATTGAACAAATGTGATAGAATTTTGCTGAATTCTTAAATTAACCATAATATAAAATGACATAATCGGGACTCTGTTTGCCCTACCCTAGAAGTTTAATAGTGCATTTCACTCGTCATTTCATGCGCTTTGAGATGCCGCTGAGCCCAATAAGCTATCTGTAATAGAAGCGACGTAAATTGAACGAATGTGATAGAATTTCGTTGAATTCTTATATTAACCAAAATATAAAATGATCTAATCGGGTCTCTGATTGCCCTATCATAGAAGTTTAATAGTGCATTTTACTCGCCATTTCATGCGCCTTCAGATGCCGCTTAGCGCAATAAGCTATCTGTAATAGAAGCGACGTAAATTGAACAAATGTGATAGAATTTCGTTGAATTCTTATATTAACCAAAATATAAAATGATCTAATCGGGTCTCTGATTGCCCTATCATAGAAGTTTAATAGTGCATTTTACTCGCCATTTCATGCGCCTTCAGATGCCGCTTAGCCCAATAAGCTATCTGAAATAGGAGCGACGTAAATTGAACAAATGTGATAGAATTTCCCTGAAATCTTATATTAAACAAAATATAAAATGATCTAATCGGGTCTCTGATTGCCCTATCATAGAAGTATAACAGTGTATTTCACTCGTCATTTCATGAGCTTTGACATGCCGCTTAGACCAATAAGCTATCTGAAATAGGGGCGACGTAAATTGAACAAATGTGATAGAATTTCCCTGAAATCTTATATTAAACAAAATATAAAATGATCTAATCGGGTCTCTGATTGCCCTATCATAGAAGTTTAATAGTGCATTTTAGTCGCCATTTCATGCGCTTTGAGATCCCGCTTAGCCCAATACGCTATCTGAAATAGGAGCCACGTAAATTGAACAAATGTGATAGAATTTCGCTGAATTCTTATATTAACCAAAATATAAAATGATCTAATCTGGTCTCTGTTCGCCCTAGCCTAGAAGCTTAATAGTGCATTTTGTTCGCCATTTCATGAGCTTTGAGATGCCGCTAAGCCGAATAAGCTGTCTGAAATAGGAGCGACGTAAATTGAACAAATGTGATAGAATTTCGCTGAATTCTTATATTAACCAAGGTATAAAATGATCTAGTCTGGTCTCTGATTGCCCTATCATAGAAGGTTAATAGTGCATTTTACTCGCCATTCCACACGCTTTAAGATACCGCCTAGCCCAGTACGCTGTCTGAAATAGGAGCGACGTAAATTGAACAAATGTGATAGAATCTCGCTGAATACTTATATTAACCTTAATGTAAAATGATCTAATCGGGTCTCTGTTCGCGCTACCCTAGAAGTTTAATAGTGCATTTTACTCGCCATTTCATGCGCTTTGAGACGCCGCTTCGCCCAATAAGCTATTTGAAATAGGAGCGACGTAAATTGAACAAATGTGATAGAATTTCGCTGAATTCTTAAAGTAACCTTAATATAAAATGATCTAATCGGGTCTCTGGTTTCCCTACCACAGAAGTTTAATAGTGCATTTTACTAGCCATTCCACGCGCCTTAAGATGCCGCCTAGCCCAGTACGCTGTCTGAAATAGGAGCGACGCAAATTGAACAAATGTGATAGAATCTCGCTGAATACTTATATTAACCTTAATGTAAAATGATCTAATCGGGTCTCTGTTCGCCCTACCCTAGAAGTTTAATAGTGCATTTCACTCGTCATTTCATGCGCTTTGAGATGCCGCCCAGCCCAATACGCTATCTGAAATAGGAGCGACGTAAATTGAACAAATGTGATAGAATTTCGCTGAACTCTTATATTAACCAAAGTATAAAATGATCTTATCTGGTCTCTGATTGCCCTATCATAGAAGGTTAATAGTGCATTTTACTCGCCATTCCACGCGCTTTAAGATGCCGCCTAGCCCAGTACGCTGTCTGAAGTGGAAGCGACGTAAATTGAACAAGTGTGATAGAATCTCGCTGAATACTTATATTAACCTTAATGTAAAATGATCTAATCGGGTCTCTGTTCGCCCTGCCCCAGAAGTTTAATAGTGCATTTCACTCGCCATTTCATGCGCTTTGAGATGACGCTTAACCCAATACGCTATCTGAAATAGGAGCGACGTAAGTTGAACAAATGTGACAGAATTACGCTGCATTCTTATATTCACCTTAATGTAAAATGATCTCTTCGGGTCTCTGTTCGCCCTACCCTAGAAGTATAATAGTGCATTTCACTCGTCATTTCATGCGCTTTGAGATGCCGCGTAGCCCAATACGCTAGCTGAAATAGGAGCGACGTAAATTGAACAAATGTGATAGAATTTCGCTGAATTCTTATATTAATCAAAGTATAAAATGATCTAGTCTGGTCTCTGATTGCCCTATCATAGAAGGTTAATAGTGCATTTTACTCGCCATTCCACACGCTTTAAGGTGCCGCCTAGCCCACTACGCTGTCTGAAATTGGAGCGACGTAAATTGAACAAATGTGATAGAATCTCGCTGAAGACTTATATTAACCTTAATGTAAAATGATCTAATCGGGTCTCTGTTCGCCCTACCCTAGAAGTTTAATAGTGCATTTTACTCGCCATTTCATGCGCTTTGAGATGCCGCTTATCCCAATACGCTATCTGAAATAGGAGCGACGTAAATTGAACAAATGTGATAGAATTTCGCTGAATACTTATATTAACCAAAATAGAAAATGATCTAATCGGGTCTCTGATTGCCCTATCATAGAAGTTTAGTAGTGCATTTTACTCGCCATTCCACGCGCTTTAAGATGCAGCCTAGCCCAGTACGCTATCTGAAATAGGAGCGACGTAAGTTGAACAAATGTGATAGGATTACGCTGAATTCTTATATTAACCGTAATATAAAATGATCTAATCGGGTCTCTGTTTGAATTATCCTAGAAGTTTAATGGTGCATTTTACTCGTCATTTCATGCGCTTTGAGATGCCGCTTAGCCCAATACGCTATCTGAAATCGGAGCGATGTAAATTGAACAAATGTGTTAGAATTTCGCTGAATTCTTTTATTAACGATAATGTAAAATGATCTAATCGGGTCTCTGTTCGCCCTGGCCTAGAAGTTTAATAGTGCATTTCATTCACCATTTCATGCGCTTTGAGATGCCGCTTAGCCCAATACGCTATCTGAAATAGGAGCGACGTAAATTGAACAAATGTGATAGAATTTCGCTGAATTCTTTTATTAACCATAATGTAAAATGATCTAATCGGGTCTCTGTTCGCCCTAGCCTAGAAGTTTAGTAGTGCATTGTATTCGCCATTTCATGCGCTTTGAGATGCCGCGTAGCCCAATACGCTGTCTGAAATAGGAGCGACGTAAATTGAACAAATGTGATCGAATTTCCCTGAAATCTTATATTGAACAAAATATAAAATGATCTAATCGGGTCTCTGATTGCCCTATCATAGAAGCTTAGTAGTGCATTTTACTAGCCATTCCACGCGCTTTGAGATGCCGCGTAGCCCAATACGCTATCTGAAATAGGAGAGACGTAAATTGAACAAATGTGATAGAATTTCGCTGAATTCTTAAATTAACTATAATATAAAATGATCTAATCGGGTCTCTGTTTGCCTTACCCTAGAAGTTTAATAGTGTATTGTACTCGCCATTTCATGCGCTTTGAGATGCCGCGTAGCCCAATACGCTATCTGAAATAGGAGCGATGTAAATTGAACAAATGTGTTAGAATTTCGCTGAATACTTTTATTAACCATACTGTAAAATGATCTAATCGGGTCTCTGTTCGCCCTAGCCTAGAAGTTTAATAGTGCATTTTATTCGGCATGTCATGCGCTTTGAGATGCCGCTTAGCGCAATACGCTATCTGAAATAGGAGCGACGTAAATTGAACAAATGTGATAGAATTTCCCTGAAATCTTATATTAAACAAAATAGAAAATGATCTAATCGGGTCTCTGATTGCCCTATCATAGAAGTTTAGTAGTGCATTTTACTCGCCATTCCACGCGCTTTAAGATGCCGCCTAGCCCAGTACGCTATCTGAAATAGGAGCGACGTAAGTTGAACAAATGTGATAGAATTACGCTGAATTCTTATATTAACCGTAATATAAAATGATCTAATCGGGTCTCTGTTTGAATTATCCTAGAAGTTTAATGGTGCATTTTACTCGTCATTTCATGCGCTTTGAGATGCCGCTTAGCCCAATACGCTATCTGAAATCGGAGCGATGTAAATTGAACAAATGTGTTAGAATTTCGCTGAATTCTTTTATTAACGATAATGTAAAATGATCTAATCGGGTCTCTGTTCGCCCTGGCCTAGAAGTTTAATAGTGCATTTCATTCACCATTTCATGCGCTTTGAGATGCCGCTTAGCCCAATACGCTATCTGAAATAGGAGCGACGTAAATTGAACAAATGTGATAGAATTTCGCTGAATTCTTTTATTAACCATAATGTAAAATGATCTAATCGGGTCTCTGTTCGCCCTAGCCTAGAAGTTTAATAGTGCATTGTATTCGCCATTTCATGCGCTTTGAGATGCCGCGTAGCCCAATACGCTGTCTGAAATAGGAGCGACGTAAATTGAACAAATGTGATCGAATTTCCCTGAAATCTTATATTGAACAAAATATAAAATGATCTAATCGGGTCTCTGATTGCCCTATCATAGAAGCTTAGTAGTGCATTTTACTAGCCATTCCACGCGCTTTGAGATGCCGCGTAGCCCAATACGCTATCTGAAATAGGAGAGACGTAAATTGAACAAATGTGATAGAATTTCGCTGAATTCTTAAATTAACTATAATATAAAATGATCTAATCGGGTCTCTGTTTGCCTTACCCTAGAAGTTTAATAGTGTATTGTACTCGCCATTTCATGCGCTTTGAGATGCCGCGTAGCCCAATACGCTATCTGAAATAGGAGCGATGTAAATTGAACAAATGTGTTAGAATTTCGCTGAATACTTTTATTAACCATACTGTAAAATGATCTAATCGGGTCTCTGTTCGCCCTAGCCTAGAAGTTTAATAGTGCATTTTATTCGGCATGTCATGCGCTTTGAGATGCCGCTTAGCGCAATACGCTATCTGAAATAGGAGCGACGTAAATTGAACAAATGTGATAGAATTTCCCTGAAATCTTATATTAAACAAAATATAAAATGATCTAATCGGGTCTCTGATTGCCCTATCATAGAAGTTTAGTGGTGCATTTTACTCGCCATTCCACGCGCTTTAAGATGCCGCCTAGCCCAGTACGCTATCTGAAATAGGAGCGACGTAAATTGAACAAATGTGATAGAATTTCCCTGAATTCTTATATTAACCTTAATGAAAATGATCTAATCGGGTCTCTGTTCGCCCTACCATAGAAGTCTAATGGTGCATTTCACTCGCCATTTCATGCGCTTTGAGATGCCGCTTAGCCCAATAAGCTATCTGAAATAGGAGCGACGTAAATTGAACAAATGTGATAGAATTTCGCTGAATTCTTATATTAACCAAATTATAAAATGATCTAATCGGATCTCTGATTGCCCTATCATAAAAGTTTAATAGTGCATTTTACTCGTCATTTCATGCGCTTCGAGAGTCCGCTTAGCCCGATACGCTATCTGAAATAGAAGCGACGTAAATTGAACAAATGTGATAGAATTTCGCTGAATTCTTATATTAACCAAATTATAAAATGATCTAATCGGGTCTCTGTTTGCCTTATCCTAGAAGTTTAATAGTGCATTTTACTCGCCATTCCACGCGCTCTAAGAGACCGGCTAGCCCAGTAGGCTATCTGAAATAGCAGCGACGTAAATTGAACAAATGTGATAGAATTTCCCTGAATTCATATATTAACCCAAATATAAAATGATCTAATCGGGTCTCTGTTTGCCTTATCCTAGAAGTTTAATAGTGCATTTTATTCGCCATTTCATGCGCTTTGAGATGCCGCTTAGACCAATACGCTATCTGAAATAGGAGCGACGTAAATTGAACAAATGTGATAGAATTTCCCTGAATTCTTATATTAACCTTAATGAAAATGATCTAAAAGGGTCTCTGTTCGACCTACCATAGAAGTCTAATGGTGCATTTCACTCGCCATTTCATGCGCTTTAAGATGCCGCTTAGCCCAGTACGCTATGTGAAATAGGAGCGACGTAAATTGAACAAATGTGATAGACTTTGGTGAATTCTTAAATTAACCATACTATAAAATGATCTAATCGGGTCTCTGTTTGCCCTACCCTAGAAGTTTAATAGTGCATTTCACTCGCCATTTCATGCGCTTTGAGATGCCGCTTAGCCCAATACGCAATCTGAAATAGGAGCGACGTAAATTGAACAAATGTGATAGAATTTCGCTGAATTCTTAAATTAACTATAATATGAAATTATCTAATCGGGTCTCTGTTTGCCCTACCCTAGAAGTTTAATAGTGCATTTTACTCGTCATTTCATGCGCTTTGAGATGCCGCTTAGCCCAATACGCTATCTGAAATAGGAGCGATGTAAATTAAACAAATGTGATAGAATTTTGCTGAATTCTTATGTTAACCTTAATGTAAAATGATCTAATCGGGTCTCTGTTTGCCCTACCCTAGAAGTTTAATAGTGTATTTTACTCGCCATTTCATGCGCTTTGAGATGCCGCCTAGCCCAGTACGCTATCTGAAATAGGAGCGGCGTTAGTTGAATAAATGTGATAGAATTACGCTGAATTCTTATATTAACCATAATATAAAATGATCTAATCGGGTCTCTGTTTGCCTAACCCTAGAAGTTTAATAGTGCATTTTACTAGCCATTTCATGCGCTCTGAGATGCCGCGTAGCCCAATACGCTATCTGAAATAGGAGAGACGTAAATTGAACAAATGTGATAGAATTTCGCTGAATTCTTAAAATAACTATAATATAAAATGACCTAATCGGGTCTCTGTTTGCCTTATCCTAGAAGTTTAATAGTGCATTTTACTCGCCATTCCACGCGCTCTAAGAGGCCGGCTAGCCCAGTAGGCTATCTGAAATAGGAGCGACGTAAATTGAACAAATGTGATAGAATTTCCCTGAATTCATATATTAACCCAAATATAAAATGATCTAATCGGGTCTCTGATTGCCCTATCATCGAAGTTTAATAGTGCATTTCACTCGCCATTCCACGTGCTTTAAGCTGCCGCCTAGCCCAATACGCTATCTGAAATAGGAGCGACGTAAATTTAACAAATGTGACAGAATTTCGCTGAATTCTTTTATTAACCATAATGTAAAATGATCTAATCGGGTCTCTGTTCGCCCTAGCCTAGAAGTTTAATTGTGCATTTTATTCGCCATTTCATGCGCTTTGAGATGCCGCTTAGACCAACACGCTATCTGAAATATCAGCGACGTAAATTGAACAAATGTGATAGAATTTTGCTGAATTCTTATATTAACCTTAATGTAAAATGATCTAATCGGGTCTCTGTTCGCCCTACCCTAGAAGTTTAATGGTCCATTTCTCTCGTCATTTCATGCGCTTTGAGATGCCGTTTAGCCCTATAAGCTATCTGAAATAGGAGCGATGTAAATTGAATAAATGTGATACAATTTCGCTGAATTCTTTTATTAACCATAATGTAAAATGATCTAATCGGGTCTCTGTTCGTCCTAGCCTAGAAGTTTAATAGTGCATTTTATTCGCCATTTCATGCGCTTTGAGAAGCCGCTTAGCCCACTGCGCTATCTGGAATATGAGCGACGTAAATAGAACAAATGTGATAGAATTTCCCTGAAATCTAATGTTAAACAAAATATAAAATGATCTAATCGGGTCTCTGATTGCCCTATGATAGAAGTTTATTCGTTCATTTTACTCGCCCTTCCACGCCCTTTAAGATGCCGCCTAGCCCAGTACGCTATCTGAAATAGGAACGACGTAAATTGAACAAATGTGATAGAATTTTGCTGAATTCTTAAATTAACCATAATACAAAATGATCTAATCGGGTCTCTGTTTGCCCTACCCTAGAAGTATAATAGTGCATTTTACTCGCCATTTCAGGCGCTTTGAGATGCCGCTTAGCCCAATACGCTATCTGAAATATGAGCGACGTAAATTGAACAAATGTGATAGAATTTCCCTGAAATGTTATATTAAACAAAATATACAATGATCTAATCGGTTCTCTGATTGCCCTATCATTGAAGTTTATGAGTGCATTTTACTCGCCATTTCATGCGCTTTAAGATGCCGCCTAGCCCAGTACGCTATCTGAAATAGGAGCGACGTAAATTGGACAAATGTGACAGATTTTTGCTGAATTCTTAAATTAACCATACTATAAAATGATCTAATCGGGTCTCTGTTTGCCCTACCCTAGAAGTTTAATAGTGCATTTCACTCGAAATTTCATGCGCTTTGAGATGCCGCTTAGCTCAGTACGCTATGTGAAATAGGAGCTACGTAATTTGAACAAGTGTGATAGAATTTCGCTGCATTCATATATTAGCCAAAATATAAAATGATCTAATCGGGTCTCTCATTGCCCTATCATAGAAGTTTAATAGTGCATTTCACACATCATTTCATGCGCTTTAAGATGCCGCTTAGCCCAGTACGCTATGTGAAATAGGAGCAACGTAAATTGAACAAATGTGATAGAATTTCGCTGCATTCATATATTAACCAAAATATAAAATGATCTAATGGGGTCTCTGATTGCCCTATCATAGAAGTTTAATAGCGAATTTCACTCATCATTTCATGCGCTTTAAGATGCCGCTTAGCCCAGTACGCTATGTGAAACAGGAGCGACGTAAATTGAACAAATGTGATAGATTTTTGGTGAATTCTTAAATTAACCATACAATAAAATGATCTAATCGGGTCTCTGTTCTCCCTACCCTAGAAGTTTAATAGTGCATTTTACTCGCCATTCCATGCGCTTTGAGATGCCGCTTAGCCCAATACGCTATCAGAAATAGGAGCGATGTAAATTGAACAAATGTGATAGAATTTCCCTGAAATCTTATATTAAACAAAATATAAAATGATCTAATCGGGTCTCTGATTGCTCTATCATAGAAGTTTAGTAGTGCATTTTGCTCGCCCTTCCACTCGCTTTAAGATGCCGCCTAGCCCAGTACGCTATCTGAAATAGGAGCGACGTAAGTTGAACAAATGTGATAGAATTTCGCTGAATTCTTAAATTAACCATAATATAAAATGATCTAATCGGGTCTCTGTTTGCCTTATCCTAGAAGTTTAATAGTGCATTATACTCGCCATTTCATGCGCTTTTGGAAGCCGCCTAGCCCAGTACGCTATCTGAAATAGGAGCGACGTAAATTGAACAAATGTGATAGAATTTCCGTGAATCCTTATATTAACCTTAACGTAAAATGATCTAATCGGGTCTCTGTTCGCCCTACCATAGAAGTCTAATGGTGCATTTCACTCGTCATTTCATGCGCTTTGAGATGCCGCCTAGCCCAGTACGCTATCTGAAATAGGAGCGACGTAAATTAAACAAATGTGATAGAATTTCCGTGAATCATTATATTAACCTTAATGTAAAATGATCTAATCGGGTCTCTGTTCGTCCTACCATAGAAGTCTAATGGTGCATTTCACTCGTCATTTCATGCGCTTTGAGATGCCGCCTAGCCCAGTACGCTATCTGAAATAGGAGCGACGTAAATTGAACAAATGTGATAGAATTTCCGTGAATCCTTATATTAACCTTAATGTAAAATCATCTAATCGCGTCTCTGTTCGCCCTACCATAGAAGTCTAATGGTGCATTTCACTCGCCATTTCATGCGCTTTGAGATGCCGCTTAGCCCAATACGCTATCTGAAATATGAGCGACGTAAATTGAACAAATGTGATAGAATTTCCCTGAAATCTTATATTAAACAAAATATAAAATGATCTAATCGGGTCTCTGATTGCTCTATCATAGAAGTTTAGTAGTGCATTTTACTCGACCTTCCACGCGCTTTAAGATGCCGCCTAGCCCAGTACGCTATCTGAAATAGGAGCGACGTAAGATGAACAAATGTGATAGAATTACGCTGCATTCTTATATTAACCGTAATATAAAATGATCTAATCGGGCCTCTGTTTGCCTTATCCTATAAGTTTAATAGTGCATTTCACTCGCCATTTCATGCGCTTTGAAATGCTGCTTAGCCCAATACGCTATCTGAAATAGGAGCGACGTAAATTGAAAAAATGTGATAGAACTTCGCTGCATTCTTATATTAACCGTAATATAAAATGATCTAATCGGGTCTCTGTTTGCCCTATCATAGAAGTTTGATAGTGCATTTCACTCGTCATTTCATGCGCTTTGAGATGCTGCTAAGCCCAATAAGCTATCTGTAATAGGAGCGACGTAAATTGAACAAATGTGATAGAATTTCGCTGAATTCTTATATTAACAATAATATAAAATGATCTAAGCGGGTCTCTGATTGCCCTATCATAGAAGTTTAATAGTGCATTTTACTTGCCATTCCACGCGCTTTAAGATGTCGCCTAGCCCAGTACGTTATCTGAAATAGGAGCGATGTAAATTGAACAAATGCGATAAAATTTTGCTGACATCTTAAATTAACCATAATATAAAATGATCTAATCGGGTCTCTGATTGCCCTATCATAGAATTTTAATAGTGCATTTTACTCGCCATTCCACGCGCTTTAAGATGCCGCCTAGCCCAGTACTCTATCTGAAATAGGAGCGACGTAAGATGAACAAATGTGATAGAATTACGCTGAATTCTTATATTAACCGTAATATAAAATGATCTAATCGGGCCTCTGTTTGCCTTATCCTAGAAGTTTAATAGTGCAATTCACTCGCCATTTCATGCACTTTGAAATGCTGCTTAGCCCAATACGCTATCTGAAATAGGAGCGACGTAAATTGAAAAAATGTGATAGAACTTCGCTGAATTCTTAAATTAACCATAATATAAAATGATCGAATCGGGTCTCTGTTTGCCCTACCCTAGAAGTTTAATAGTGCAATTTATTCGCCATTTCATGCGCTTTGAGATGCCGCATAGCCCAATACGCTATCTGAAATAGGAGCGATGTAAATTGAACAAATGTGATAGAATTTCGCTGAATTCTTTTATTAACCATGATGTTAAATGATCTGATCGGGGCTCTGTTCGCCCTAGCCTAGAAGTTTAATAGTGCATTTTATTCGCCATTTCATGCGCTTTGAGAGGCCGCTTAGCCGAATTCGCTATCTGAAATAGGAGCGACGTAAATTGAACAAATGTGATAGAATTTCCCTGAAATCTTATATTGAACAAAATATAAAATGATCTAATTGGGGCTCTCATTGACTTATCATAGAAGTTTAGTGGTGCATTTTACTCGCCATTCCACGCGCTTTAAGATGCCGCCTAGCCCAGTACGCTATCTCACATTGGAGCGATGTAAGTTGAACAAATGTGATAGAATTACGCTGCATTCTTATATTAACCGTAATATAAAATGATCTAATCGGGTCTCTGTGCGCCTTATCGTACAAGTTTAATAGGGCGTTTTACTCGCCATTCCACGCGCTTTAAGATGCCGCCTAGCCCAGTATGCTATCTGAAATAGGAGCGACGTAAATTGAACAAATGTCATAGAATTTCGCTGAATTCTTAAATTAACCATAATATAAAATGATCGAATCGGGTCTCTGTTTGCCCTACCCTAGAAGTTTAATAGTGCATTTTATTCGCCATTTCATGCGCTTTGAGATGCCGCATAGCCCAATACGCTATCCGAAATAGGAGCGACGTAAATTGAACAAGTGTGATACAATTTCCCTGAAATCTGATATTAAACAAAATATAAAATGATCTAATCGTGTCTCTGATTGCCCTATCATAGAAGTTTAGTAGTGCATTTTACTCGCCATTCCACGCGCTTTAAGATGCCGCCTAGCCCAGTACGCTATCTGAAATAGGAGCGACGTAAGTTGAACAAATGTGATAGAATTACGCTGAATTCTTAAATTAACCATAATATAAAATGATCTAATCGGGTCTTTGTTTGCCCTACCCTAGAAGTTTAATAGTCCATTTTACTCGCCATTGCATGTGCTTTGAGATGCCGCATAGCCCAATACGCTATCTGAAATAGGAGCGACGTAAATTGAACAAGTGTGATAGAATTTCCCTGAATTCTTATATTAACTTAATGTAAAATGATCTAATCGGGTCTCTGTACGCCCTACCATTGAAGTCTAATAGTGCATTCACTCGCCATTTCATTCGCTTTGAGATGCCGCCTAGCCCAGTACGCTATCTGAAATAGGAGCGACGTAAATTGAACAAATGTGATAGAATTTTGCTGAATCCTAAAATTAACCATAATATAAAATGATCTAATCGGGTCTCTTTTTGCCCTACCCTAGAAGTTTCATAGTGCATTTTACTCGCCATTTCATGCGCTCTGAGATGCCGCTTAGCTCAATACGCTATCTGAAATAGGAGCGACGTAAGTTGAACAAATGTGATAGAATTTCGCTGAATTCTTTTATGAACCATAATGTAAAATGATCTAATCAGGTCTCTGTTCGCCATAGCCTAGAAGTTCAATAGCACATTTTATTCGCCATTTCATGAGCTTTGAGATGCCGCTTAGCTCAATACGCTATCTGAAATAGGAGCGACGTAAATTGAACAAATGTGATAGAATTTTCCTGAATTCTTAAATTAACCATAATATGAAATGATTTATTCGGGTCTCTGTTTGTCCTACCCTAGAAGTTTAATAGTGCATTTCACTCGCCATTTCATGCGCTTTGAGATGCCGCTTAGCCCAATACGCTATCTGAAATATGAGCGACGTAAATTGAACAAATGTGATAGAATTTTGCTGAATTCTTAAATTAACCATAATATAAAATGATCTGAACGGTTCTCTGATTGCCCTATCATAGAATTTTAATAGTGCATTATACTCGCCATTCCACGCGCTTTAAGATGCCGCCTACCCCAGTACGCTATCTGAAATAGGAGCGACGTAAATTGAACAAATGTGATAGAATTTCGCTGAATTCTTTTATTAACCATAATGTAAAATGATCTAATCGGGTCTCTGTTTCCCCCTACCCTAGAAGTTTAATAGTGCATTTCACTCGTCATTTCATGCGCTTTGAGATGCCGCTTAGCCGAATACGCTAACTGAAATAGGAGCGACGTAAATTGAACAAATGTGATAGAATTTCCCTGAAA
Source organism: Macropis europaea (assembly GCA_916610135.2). Classification (NCBI taxonomy): domain Eukaryota; kingdom Metazoa; phylum Arthropoda; class Insecta; order Hymenoptera; family Melittidae; genus Macropis; species Macropis europaea. The sequence continues at coordinate 382,184 of CAKAJE020001194.1, read as the reverse complement.
TCTTATATTAAACAAAATATAAAATGATCTAATCGGGTCTCTGATTGCCCTATCATAGAAGTTTAGTAGTGCATTTTACTCGCCATTCCGCGCGCTTTAAGATGCCGCCTAGCCCAGTACGCTATCTGAAATAGGAGCGACGTAAGTTGAACAAATGTGATAGAATTACGCTGAATTCTTATATTAACCGTAATATAAAATGATCTAATCGGGTCTCTCTTTGCCTTATCCTAGAAGTTTAATAGTGCATTTTACTCGCCATTTCATGCGCTTTGAGATGCGCTTAGCCCAATACGCTATCTGAAATAGGAGCGACGTAAATTGAACAAATGTGAGAGAATTTCGCTGAACTCTTAAATTCACTATAATATAAAATGATCTAATCGGGTCTCTGTTTGCCCTACCCTAGAAGTTTAATAGTGCATTTTATTCGCCATTTCATGCGCTTTGAGATGCCGCTTCGCCCAATACGCTATCTGAAATAGGAGCGACGAAAATTGAACAAATGTGATAGAATTTCGCTGAATTCTTTTATGAACCGTAATATAAAATGATCTAATCGGGTCTCTGTTTGGCTTATCCTAAAAGTTTAATGGTGCATTTTACTTGCCATTTCATGCGCTTTGAGATGCCGCATAGCCCAATACGCTATCTGAAATAGGAGCGACGTAATTTGAACAAATGTGATAGAATTTCCGTGAATCCTGATATTAACCTTAATGTAAAATGATCTAATCGTGTCTCTGTTCGCCCTACCATAGAAGTCTAATGGTGCATTTCACTCGTCATTCCATGCGCTTTGAGATGCCGCCTAGCCCAGTACGCTATCTGAAATAGGAGCGACGTAAATTGAACAAATGTGATAGAATTTCGCTGAATTCTTAAATTAACCATAATATAAAATGATCTCATCGGGACTCTGTCTGACCTACCCTAGAAGTTTAATAGTGCATTTTACTCGCCATTTCATGCGCTTTGAGATGCCGCTTAGCCGAGTTCGCTATCTGAAATAGGAGCGACGTAAATTGAACAAATGTGATAAAATTTCCCTGAAATCTTATATTAAACAAAATATAAAATGATCTAATCGGGTCTCTGATTGCCCTATCATAGAAGTTTAATAGGCATTTCACTCGTCATTTCATGCGCTTTGTGATGCTGCTAAGCCCAATAAGCTATCTGTAATAGGAGCGACGTAAATTGAACAAATGTGATAGAATTCGCTGAATTCTTATGTTAACCAAAATATAAAATGATCTAATCGGGTCTCTGATTTCCCTATCATAGAAATTTAATAGTGCAGTTTACTTGACATTCCACGCGCTTTAAGATGCCGCCTAGCCCAGTACGCTATCTGAAATAGGAGCGACGTGAATTGAACAAATGTGATAGAATTTTGCTGAATTCTTAAATTAACCATAATATAAATGATCTAATCGGGTCTCTGATTGCCCTATCATAGAATTTTAATAGTGCATTTCACTTGTCATTTCATGCCCTTTGAGATGCCGCTTAGCCCAATATGCTATCTGAAATAGGAGCGACGTAAATTGAACAAATGTGATGGAATTTCGCTGAATTCTTTTATTAACCAAAATGTAAAATGATCTAATCGGGTCTCTGTTCGCCCTAGCCTAGAAGTTTAATAGTGCATTTTAGTCGCCATTTCATGCGCTTTTAGATGCCGCCTAGCCCAGTACGCTATCTGAAACAGGAGCGACGTAAATTGAACAAATGTGATAGAGTTTCCGTGAATTCTTATATCAACCTTAATGTAAAATGATCTAATCGGGTCTCTGTTCGCCCTACCATAGAAGTCTAATAGTGCATTTCACTCGCCATTTCATGCGCTTTGAGATGCCGCCTATCCCAGTACGCTATCTGAAATAGGAGCGACGTAAGTTGAACAAATGTGATAGAATTACGCTGCATTCTCATATTAAGCGTAATATAAAATGATCTAATCGGGTCTCTGTTTGCGTTATCCTAGAAGTTTAATAGTGCATTATACTCGCCATTTCATGCGCTTTTAGATGCCGCCTAGCCCAGTACGCTATCTGAAATAGGAGCGACGTAAATTGAACAAATGTGATGGAATTTTGCTGAATTCTTAAATTAACCATAATATAAAATGATCTAATCGGGTCTCTGATTGCCCTATCATAGAATTTTAATAGTGCATTTCACTCGTCATTTCATGCGCTTTGAGATGCCGCTTCGCCCAATATGCTATCTGAAATAGGAGCGACGTAAATTGAACAAATGTGATAGAATTTCGCTGAATTCTTTTATTAACCAAAATGTAAAATGATCAAATCGGGTCTCTGTTCGCCCTAGCCTAGAAGTTTAATAGTGCATTTCACTCGCCATTTCATGCGCTTTGAGATGCCGCTAAGCCCTATAAGCTATCTGTAATAGGAGCGACGTAAATTGAACAAATGTGATAGAATTTCGCTGAATTCTTATATTAACAAAAATATAAAATGATCTAATCGGGTCTCTGATTGCCCTATCGTAGAAGTTTAGTAGTGCATTTTACTCGCCATTCCACGCGCTTTAAGATTCCGCCTAGCCCAGTATGCTATCTGAAATAGGAGCGACGTAAATTGAACAAATGTGATAGAATTTCGCTGAATTCTTAAATTGACCATAATATAAAATGATCTCATCGGGACTCTGTCTGACCTACCCTAGAAGTTTAATAGTGCATTTTACTCGGCATTTCATGCGCTTTGAGATGCCGCTTAGCCCAATACGCTATCTGAAATAGGAGCGACAGAAGTTGAACAAATGTGATAGAATTTCGCTGAAATTTTTTATTAACCATAATGTAAAATGATCTGATCGGGTCTCTGTTCGCCCTAGCCTACAAGTGTAATAGTGCATTTTGTTCGCCACTTAATGCGCTTCGAGATGCCGCTAAGCCCAATAAGCTATCTGAAATAGGAGCGACGTAAATTGATCAAATGTGATAGAATTTCGCTGAACTCTTATATTAACCAAAATATAAAATGATCTAATCGGGTCTCTGATTGCCCTATCATAGAAGTTTAGTAGTGCACTTTACTCGCCATTCCACGCGCTATAAGATGCCGCCTAGCCCAGTATGCTATCTGAAATAGCAGCGACGTAAATTGAACAAATGTGATAGAATATCGCTGAATTCTTAAATTAACCATAATATAAAATGATCTCATCGGGACTCTGTTTGACCTACCCTAGAAGTTTAATTGTGCATTTTGCTCGCCATTTCATGCGCTTTGAGATGCCGCTTAGCCCAATACGCTACCTGAAATAGGAGCGACAGAAGTTGAACAAATGTGATAGAATTTCGCTGAATTTTTTTATTAACCATAATGTAAAATGATCTGATCGGGTCTCTGTTCGCCCTAGCCTACAAGTTTAATAGTGCATTTTATTCGCCACTGCATGCGCTTTGAGATGCCGCTAAGCCCAATAAGCTATCTGAAATAGGAGCGACGTAAATTGATCAAATGTGATAGAATTTCGCTGAACTCTTATATTGACCAAAATATAAAATGATCTAATCGGGTCTCTGATTGCCCTATCATAGAAGTTTAGTAGTGCATTTTACACGCCATTCCACGCGCTATAAGATGCCGCCTAGCCCAGTACGATATCTGAAATAGGAGCGACGTATGTTGAACAAATGTGATAGAATTTTGCTGAATTCTTAAATTAACCATAATATGAAATGATCTAATCGGGTCTCTGTTTGCCCTACCCTAGAAGTTTAATAGGGCATTTCACTCGCCATTTCATGCGCTTTCAGATGCCGCTTAGCCCAATACGCTATCTGAAATAGGAGCGACGTAAATTGAACAAATATGATAGAATTTCGCTGAATTCTTAAATTAACCATAATATAAAATGATCTTATCGGGACTCTGTTTGCCCTACCCTAGAACTTAAATAGTGCATTTTACTCGCCAATTCATGCGCTTTGAGATGCCGCTTAGCCGAATACGCTATCTGGAATAGGTGCGCCGTAAATTGAACAAATGTGATAGAATTTCGCTGAATTCTTTTATTAACCAAAATGTGAAATGATCCTATCGGGTCTCTGTTCGCCCTACCATAGAAGTCTAATAGTGCATTTCACTCGCCATTTCATGCGCTTTGAGAGGCCGCTTAGCCCAATACGCTATCTGAAATAGGAGCGACGTAAATTGAACAAATGTGATAGAAATTCCGTGAATTCTTATATTAACCTTAATGTAAAATGATCCTATCGGGTCTCTGTTCGCCCTACCATAGAAGTCTAATAGTGCATTTCACTCGCCATTTCATGCGCTTTGAGAGGCCGCTTAGCCCAATACGCTATCTGAAATAGGAGCGACGTAAATTGAACAAATGTGATACAATTTCCCTGAAATCTTATATTAAACAAAATATAAAATGATCTAATCGGGTCTCTGATTGCCCTATCATAGATGTTTAGTAGTGCATTTTACTCGCCATTCCACGCGCTTTAAGATGCCGCCTAGCCCAGTACGATATCTGAAATAGGAGCGACGTAAGTTGAACAAATGGGATAGAATTTCGCAGAATTCTTATATTAACCAAAATATAAAATGATCTAATCTGGTCTCTGTTCGCCCTAGCCTAGAAGTTAAATAGTGCACTTTGTTCGCCATTTCATGCGTTTTGAGATGCCGCTTAGCCCAATAAGCTATCTGAAATAGGAGCGACGTAAATTGAACAAATGTGATAGAATTTCCCTGAAATCTTATAGTAAACAAAATATAAAATGATCTAATTGGGACTCTGATTGCCCTATCATAGAAGTTTAGTAGTGCATTTTACTCGCCCTTCCACGCGATTTAAGATGCCGCCTAGCCCAGTACGCTATCTGAAATAGGAGCGACGTAACTTGAACAAATGTGATAGAATTTTGCTGAATTCTTAAATTAACCATAATATAAAATGATCTACTCGGGTCTCTGTTTGCCCTACCCTAGAAGTTTAATATTGCATTTTACTCGCCATTTCATGCGCTTTGAGATGCCGCTTAGCCCAATACGCTATCTGAAATACGAGCGACGTAAATTGAACAAATGTGATAGAATTTCCCTGAATTCTTATATTAACCTTAATGTAAAATGATCTATTCGGGTCTCTGTTTGCCCTACCCTAGAAGTTTAAAAGTGCATTTCACTCGTCATTTCATGCGCTTTGTGATGCCGCTTAGCCCAATCAGCTATCTGAAATAGGAGCGACGTAAATTGAATAAATGTGATAGAGTTTCGCTGAATTCTTGAATTAACCATAATGTAAAATGATCTTATTGGGTGTCTGTTTGCCCTACCCTAGAAGTTTAATAGTGCATTTTACTCGCCATTTCTTGCGCTTTGAGATGCCGCTTAGCCCAATACGCTATCTGAAATATCAGCGACGTAAATTGAACGAATGTGATAGAATTTCGCTGAATTCTTATATTAACCAAAATGTAAAATGATCTAATCGGGTCTCTGATAGCCCTATCATAGAAGTTTAATAGTGCATTTTACTCGCCATTTCATGCGCATTGAGATGCCGCTTAGCGCAATACGCTATCTGAAATAGGAGCGACGTAAATTGAACAAATGTGATAGAGTTTCGCTGAATTCTTGAATTAACCATAATATAAAATGATCTTATCGGGTGTCTGTTTGCCCTACCCTAGAAGTTTAATAGTGCATTTTACTCGCCATTTCTTGCGCTTTGAGATGCCGCCCAGCCCAGTACGCTATCTGAAATAGGAGCGACGTAAGTTGTACAAATGTGATAGAATTTCCCTGAAATCTTATGTTAAACAAAATATAAAATGATCTAAACGGGACTCTGATTGCTCTATCATAGAAGTTTAGCAGTGCATTTTACTCGCGCTTCCACGCACTTTAAGATGCCCCTTAGCCCCGTACACTATCTGAAATATGAGCGACGTATGTTGAACAAATGTGATAGAATTTCCCTGAATTCTTATGTTAAACAAAATATAAAATGATCTAAACGGGACTCTGATTGCTCTATCATAGAAGTCTAGCAGTGCATTTTACTCGCGCTTCCACGCACTTTAAGATGCCCCTTAGCCCCGTACACTATCTGAAATATGAGCGACGTATGTTGAACAAATGTGATAGAATTTCCCTGAATTCTTATATTAACCTTAATGTAAAATGATCTAATCGGGTCTTTGTTCGCCCTACCCTAGAAGTTTAATTGTGCGTTTTACTCGCCATTCCACGCGCTTTAAGATGCCGCCCAGCCCAGTGTGCTATCTGAAATAGGAACGACGTATATTGAACAAATGTGATAGAATTTCGCTGAATTCTTATATTTACCAAAATATAAAATGATCTAATCGGGTCTCTGATTGCCCTATCATAGAAGTTTAATAGTGCATTTTACTCGCCATTTCATGCGCTTTGAGATGCCGCTTAGCCCAATACGCTATCTGAAATAGGAGCGACATAAATTGAATAAATGTGATAGAGTTTCGCTGAATTCTTGAATTAACCATAATATAAAATGATCTTATTGGGTGTCTGTTTGCCCTACCCTAGAAGTTTAATAGTGCATTTTACTCGCCATTTCTTGCGCTTTGAGATGCCGCTTAGCCCAATACGCTATCTGAAATATCAGCGACGTAAATTGAACGAATGTGATAGAATTTCGCTGACTTCTTATATTAACCAAAATATAAAATGATCTAATCGGGTCTCTGATAGCCCTATCATAGAAGTTTAATAGTGCATTTTACTCGCCATTTCATGCGCATTGAGATGCCGCTTAGCGCAATACGCTATCTGAAATAGGAGCGACGTAAATTGAACAAATGTGATAGAGTTTCGCTGAATTCTTGAATTAACCATAATATAAAATGATCTTATCGGGTGTCTGTTTGCCCTACCCTAGAAGTTTAATAGTGCATTTTACTCGCCATTTCTTGCGCTTTGAGATGCCGCCTAGCCCGGTACGCTATCTGAAATAGGAGCGACGTAAGTTGAACAAATGTGATAGAATTACGCTAAATTCTTATATTAACCATAATATGAAATGATCTAATCGGGTCTCTGATTGCCCTATCATAGAAGTTTAATAGTGCATTTTACTCGCCGTTCCACGCGCTTTAAGATGCCGCCTAGCCCAGTACGCTATCTGAAATAGGAACGACGTAAATTGAACAAATGTGATAGAATTTTGCTGAATTCTTAAATTAACCATAATATAAAATGATCTAATCGGATCTCTGATTGCCCTACCCTTGAAGTTTAATAGTGCATTTTACTCGCCATTTCATGCACTTTGAGAAGCCGCTTAGCCCAATACGCTATCTGTCATAGGAGCGACGTAAATTGAACAAATGTGATAGAATTTCGCTAAATTCTTATATTAACCCAAATATAAAATGATCTAATCGGATCTCTGATTGCCCTATCATAGAAGTTTAATAGTGCATTTTACTCGCCATTCCACGCGCTTTAAGTTGCCGCCTAGCCCAGTACGCTATCTGAAATAGGAGCCACGTAAGTTGAACAAGTGTGACAGAATTACGCTGAATTCTTATATTAACCGTAATATAAAATGATCTAATCGGGTCTCTGATTGCCCTATCATAGAAGTTTAATAGTGCATTTTACTCGCCATTCCACGCGGTTTAAGATGCCGCCTTGCCCAGTACGCTATCTGAAATAGGAGCGACGTAAATTGAACAAATGTGATAAAATTTTGCTGAATTCTTAAGTTAACCATAATATAAAATGATCTAATCGGGTCTCTGTTTGCCCTACCCTAGAAGTTTAAAAGTGCATTTCACTCGTCATTTCATGAGCTTTGTGATACCGCTTAGCCCAATAAGCTATCTGAAATAGGAGCGACGTAAATTGAACAAACGTGATAGAATTTCGCTGAATTCTTATATTTACCAAAATATAAAATGATCTAATCGGGTCTCTGATTGCCCTTTCATAGAAGTTTAATAGTGCATTTTACTCGCCATTCCACGCGCTTTAAGGTGCCGCCTAGCCCAGTACGCTATCTGAAATAGGAGCGACGTAAGTTGTACAAATGTGATAGAATTTTGCCGAATTCTTAAATTAACCATAACATAAGATGATGTAATCGGGTCTCTGTTCGCCCTACCCAAGAAGTTTAATAGTGCATTTCTCTCGTCATTTCATGCGCTTTGAGATGCCGCTTAGCCCAATACGCTATCTGAAATAGGAGCGACGTAAATTGAACAAATGTGATAGAATTTCGCTGAATTCTTATATTAACCATAATATAAAACGATCTATTCGGGTCTCTGTTCGCCCTACCCTAGAAGTTTAATATTGCCTTTCACTCGTCATTACATGCGCTTTGAGATGCCGCTTAGCACAATACGCTATCTGAAATAGGAGCGACGTAAATTGAACAAATGTGATAGAATTTCGCTGAATTCTTATATTAACCAAAATATAAAATGATCTAATCGGGTCTCTGATTGCCCTATCATAGAAGTTTAGTAGTGCATTTTACTCGCCATTCTTCGCGTTTTAAGATGCCGCCTAGCCCAGTACGATAGCTGAAATAGGAACGACGTAAATTGAACAAATGTGATAGAATTTCCCTGAGTTCTTATATTAACCTTAATGTAAAATGATCTATTCGGGTCTCTGTTCGCCCTACCCTAGAAGTTTAATATTGCCTTTCACTCGTCATTTCATGCGCTTTGAGATGCCGCTTAGCCCAATACGCTATCTGAAATATCGGCGACGTAAATTGAACAAATGTGATAGAATTTCGCTGAATTCTTATATTAACCAAAATATAAAATGATCTAATGGGGTCTCTGTTTGCCCTAGCCTAGAAGTTTAATAGTGAATTTTACTCGCCATTTCTTGCGCTTTGAGATGCCGCTTAGCCCAATAAGCTATTTCAAATAGGAGCGACGTAAATTGAACAAATGTGACAGAATTACGCTGAATTCTTATATTAAACGTAATATAAAATGATCTAATCGGGTCTCTGTTTGCCTTATCCTAGAAGTTTAATAGTGCATTTTACTCGCCATTTAATGCGCTTTGAGATGCCGCTTAGCCCAATAAGATATCTGAAATAGGAGCGATGTAAATTGAACAAATGTGATAGAATTTCGCTGAATTCTTATATTAACCATAATATGAAATGACCTAATCGGGTCTCTGTTTGCCCTACCCTAGAAGTTTAATAGTGCATTTTACTCGTCATTTCATGCGCTTTGAGATGCCGCCTAGCCCAGTACGCTATCTGAAATAGGAGCGACGTAAATTGAACAAATGTGATAGAATTTCGCTGAATTCTTTTATTTACCATAATGTTAAATGTTCTAATCGGGTCTCTGTTCACCCTAGCGTAGGCGCATAATAGTGCATTTTATTCGTCATTTCATGCGCTTTGAGATGCCGCTTAGCCGAATACGCTACCTGAAATAGGGGCGACGTAAATTGAACAAACGTGATAGAATTTCGCTGAATACTTATATTAACCAAAATATAAAATGATCTAATCGGGTCTCTGATTGTCCTATCATAGAAGTGTAAGAGTGCATTTTGCTCGCCATTCCACGCGCTTTAAGATGCCGCCTAGCCCAGTACGCTATCTGAAATAGGAGCGACGTAAGTTGAACAAATGTGATAGAATTTTGCCGAATTCTTAAATTAACCATAACATAAAATGATGTAATCGGGTCTCTGTTCGCCCTACCCAAGAAGTTTAATAGTGCATTTCTCTCGTCATTTCATGCGCTTTGAGATGCCGCTTAGCCCAATACGCTATCTGAAATAGGAGCGACGTAAGATGAACAAATGTGATAGAATTACGCTGAATTCTTATATTAATCGTAATATAAAATGTTCTAATCGGGTCTCTGATTGCCCTACCCTAGAAGTTTAATAGTGCATTTTACTCGCCATTTCATGCGCTTTGAGATGCCGCTTAGCCCAATACGCTTTTTTTTTATATAGGAGCGACGTAAATTGAACAAATGTGATAGAATTTTGCCGAATTCTTAAATTAACAATAATATAAAATGATGTAATCGGCACTCTGTTCGCCCTACCCAAGAAGTTTAATAGGGCATTTCTCTCGTCATTTCATGCGCTTTGAGATGCCGCTTAGCCCAATACGCTATCTGACATAGGAGCGACGTAAATTGAACAAATGTGATAGAATTTCCCTGAAATCTTATATTAAACAAAATATAAAATGATCTAAACGGGACTCTGATTGCTCTATCATAGAAGTTTAGTAGTGCATTTTACTCGCGCTTCCACGCACTTTAAGATGCCCCTTAGCCCAGTACACTATCTGAAATATGAGCGACGTATGTTGAACAAATGTGATAGAATTTCCCTGAATTCTTATATTAACCTTAATGTAAAATGATCTAATCGGGTCTTTGTTCGCCCTACCCTAGAAGTTTAATAGTGCGTTTTACTCGCCATTTCTTGCGCTTTGAGATGCCGCTTAGCCCAATACGCTATCTGAAATATCAGCGACGTAAATTGAACGAATGTGATAGAATTTCGCTGAATTCTTATATTAACCAAAATATAAAATGATCTAATCGGGTCTCTGATAGCCCTATCATAGAAGTTTAATAGTGCATTTTACTCGCCATTTCATGCGCATTGAGATGCCGCTTAGCGCAATACGCTATCTGAAATAGGAGCGACGTAAATTGAACAAATGTGATAGAGTTTCGCTGAATTCTTGAATTAACCATAATATAAAATGATCTTATCGGGTGTCTGTTTGCCCTACCCTAGAAGTTTAATAGTGCATTTTACTCGCCATTTCTTGCGCTTTGAGATGCCGCCTAGCCCGGTACGCTATCTGAAATAGGAGCGACGTAAGTTGAACAAATGTGATAGAATTACGCTGAATTCTTATATTAACCATAATATGAAATGATCTAATCGGGTCTCTGATTGCCCTATCATAGAAGTTTAATAGTGCATTTTACTCGCCGTTCCACGCGCTTTAAGATGCCGCCTAGCCAAGTACGCTATCTGAAATAGGAACGACGTAAATTGAACAAATGTGATAGAATTTTGCTGAATTCTTAAATTAACCATAATATAAAATGATCTAATCGGGTCTCTGATTGCCCTACCCTAGAAGTTTAATAGTGCATTTTACTCGCCATTTCATGCACTTTAAGGTGCCGCCTAGCCCAGTACGATATCTGAAATAGGAGCGACGTAAGTTGCACAAATGTGATAGAATTTCGCTGAATTCTTGAATTAACCATAATATAAAATGATCTTATCGGGTGTCTGTTTGCCCTACCCTAGAAGTTTAATAGTGCATTTTACTCGCCGTTCCACGCGCTTTAAGATGCCGCCTAGCCAAGTACGCTATCTGAAATAGGAGCGACGTAATTTGAACAAATGTGATAAAATTTTGCTGAATTCTTAAGTTAACCATAATATAAAATGATCTAATCGGGTCTCTGTTTGTCCTACCCTAGAAGGGTAAAAGTGCATTTCACTCGTCATTTCATGCGCTTTGTGATGCCGCTTAGCCCAATAAGCTATCTGAAATAGGAGCGACGTAAATTGAACAAACGTGATAGAATTTCGCTGAATTCTTATATTTACCAAAATATAAAATGATCTAATCGGGTCTCTGATTGCCCTATCATAGAAGTTTAATAGTGCATTTTACTCGCCATTCCACGCGCTTTAAGGTGCCGCCTAGCCCAGTACGATATCTGAAATAGGAGCGACGTAAGTTGCACAAATGTGATAGAATTTTGCCGAATTCTTAAATTAACCATAACATAAGATGATGTAATCGGGTCTCTGTTCGCCCTACCCAAGAAGTTTAATAGTGCATTTCTCTCGTCATTTCATGCGCTTTGAGATGCCGCTTAGCCCAATACGCAATCTGAAATAGGAGCGGCGTAAATAGAACAATTGTGATAGAATTTCGCTGAATTCTTATATTAACCAAAATATAAAATGATCTAATCGGGTCTCTGACTGCCCTATCATAGAAGTTTAGTAGTGCATTTTACTCGCCATTCTTCGCGTTTTAAGATGCCGCCTAGCCCAGTACGATAGCTGAAATAGGAACGACGTAAATTGAACAAATGTGATAGAATTTCCCTGAATTCTTATATTAACCTTAATGTAAAATGATCTATTCGGGTCTCTGTTCGCCCTACCCTAGAAGTTTAATATTGCCTTTCACTCGTCATTTCATGCGCTTTGAGATGCCGCTTAGCCCAATACGCTATCTGAAATATCGGCGACGTAAATTGAACAAATGTGACAGAATTACGCTGAATTCTTATATTAACCGTAATATAAAATGATCTAATCGGGTCTTTGTTTGCCCTACCCTAGAAGTTTAACAGTGCATTTTACTCACCATTTCATGAGCATTGAGATGCCGCTTAGCCCAATACGCGATCTGAAATAGGAGCGACGTAAATTGAACAAATGTGATAGAATTTTTCTGAATTCTTAAATAAACCAAAATATGAAATGATCAAATCGGGTCTCTGTTTGCCCTACCCTAGATGTTTAACAGTGCATTTTACTCGCCATTTCATGCGCTTTGAGATGCCGCTTAGCCCAATACGATATCTGAAATAGGAGCGACGTAAATTGAACAAACGTGATATAATTTCCCTGAATTCTTTTATTAACCTTAATGTAAAAAGATCTAATCGGTTCTCTGTTCGCCCTATCCTAGAAGTTTAATAGTGCGTTTCACTCGTCATTTCATGCGCTTTATGATGCCGCCTAGCCCAGTACGCTATCTGAAATAGGAGCGACGTAAATTGAACAAATGTGATAGAATTTGGCTGAATTCTTAAATTAACCATAATATAAAATGAACTAATGGGGTCTGTGTTTGCCCTACCCTAGAAGTTTAACAGTGCATTTTAATCGCCATTTCATGCGCTTTGAGAAGCAGCTTAGCCCAATACGCTATCTGAAATAGGAGCGACGTAAATTGAACAATTGTGATAGAATACCCCGGAATTCTTATATTAACCTTAATGTAAAATGATCTAATCGGGTCTCTGTTCGCCCTACCCTAGAAGTGTAATAGTGCATTTCACTCGACATTTCATGCGCTTTGAGATGCCGCTTAGCCTAATACGCTATCTGAAATAGGAGCGACGTAAATAGAACAATTGTGATAGAATTTCGCTGAATTCTTATATTAACCATAATATAAAATGATCTAATCGGGTCTCTGTTTGCCCTACCCTAGAAGTTTAACAGTGCATTTTAATCGCCATTTCATGCGCTTTGAGAAGCAGCTTAGTCCAATACGCTATCTGAAATAGGAGCGACGTAAATTGAACAAATGTGATACAATTTTTCTGAATTCTTAAATAAACCATAATATGAAATGATCTAATCGGGTCTCTGTTTGCCCTACACTAGAAGTATAACAGTGCACTTTAATCGCCATTTCATGCGCTCTGAGAAGCAGCTTAGCCCAATACGCTATCTGAAATAGGAGCGACGTAAATTGAACAAATGTGATAGAATATCCCTGAATACTTATATTAACCTTAATGTAAAATGATCTAATCGGGTCTCTGTTCGCCCTACCCTAGAAGTGTAATAGTGCATTTCACTCGCCATTTCATGCGCTTTGAGATGCCGCTTAGCCCAATACGCATCTGAAATAGGAGCGACGTAAATTGAACAAATATGATAGAATTACGCTGAATTCTTATATTAACCAAAATATAATATGATCTAATCGGGTCTCTGATTGCCCTATCATAGAAGTTTAATTGTGCATTTTACTCGCCAGTCCACGCGCTTTAAGATTCCGCCTAGCCCAGTACGCTATCTGAAATAGGAGCGACGTAAATTGAACAAATGTGACAGAATTTGGCTGAATTCTTAAATTAACCATAATATAAAATGATCTAATCGGGTCTCTGTTTGCCCTACCCTAGAAGTTTAATAGTGCATTTTACTCGCCATTTCATGCGCTTAGAGATGCCGCTTAGCCCAATACGCATCTGAAATAGGAGCGACGTAAATTGAACAAATATGATAGAATTACGCTGAATTCTTATATTAACCATAATATAGAATGATCTTATCGGGTCTCTGTTTGCCCTACCCTAGAAGTTTAAGAGTGCATTTTACTCGCCATTTCTTGCGCTTTGAGATGCCGCTTAGCCCATTACGCTATCTGAAATAGGAGCGACGTAAATTGAACAAATATGATAGAATTACGCTGAATTCTTATATTAAACGTAATATAAAATGATCTAATCGGGTCTCTGTTTGCCTTATCCTAGAAGTTTAATAGTGCATTTTACTCGCCATTTCATGCGCATTGAGATGCCGCTTAGCCCAATACGCTATCTGAAATAGGAGCGACGTAAATTGAACAAATATGATAGAGTTTCGCTGAATTCTTAAATTAACCATAATATAGAATGATCTTATCGGGTCTCTGTTTGCCCTACCCTAGAAGTTTAAGAGTGCATTTTACTCGCCATTTCTTGCGCTTTGAGATGCCGCTTAGCCCATTACGCTATCTGAAATATCAGCGACGTAAATTGAACAAATGTGATAGAATTTCGCTGAATTCTTATAATAATCTTAATGTAAAATGATCTAACCGGGTCTTTGTTCGCCCAACCATAGAAGTTTAATAGTGCATTTCACTCGTCATTTCATGCGCTTTGAGGTGCCGCTTAGCCCAACACGCTATCTGAAATAGGAGCAACGTAAATTGAACAAATGTGATAGAATTTCGCTGAATTCTTATATTAACCAAAATATAAAATGATCTAATCGGGACTCTGATTGCCCTATCATAGAAGTTTAGTAGTGCATTTTACTCGCCCTTCCACGCGCTTTAAGATGCCGCCTAGCCCAGTACGCTATCTGAAATAGGAGCGACGTAAGTTGAACAAATGTGATAGAATTACGCCGAATTCTGAAATTAACCATAATATAAAATGATCTAATCGGGTCTCTGTTTGCCCTACCCTAGAAGTTTAATAGTGCATTTCACTCGCCATTTCATGCGCTTTGAGATGGCGCTTAGGCCAATATGCTATCTGAAATAGGAGCGACGTAAATTGAACAAATGTGAGAGAATTACGCTGAATTCTTATATTAACCGTATTATAAAATGATCTAATCGGGTCTCTGTTTGCCTTACCCTAGAAGATTAAAAGTGCATTTTACTCGCCACTTCATGCGGTTTGAGTTGCCGCTTAGCCCAATACGCTATCTGAAATAGGAGCGACGTAAATTGAAAAACGTGATAGAATTTCCCTGAATTCTTATATTAACCTTAATGTAAAATGATCTAATCGGTTCTCTGTTCGCCCTACCCTAGAAGTTTAATAGTGCCTTCCACTCGTCATTTCATGCGCTTTGAGATGCCGCTTAGCCCAATACGCTATCTGAAATAGGAGCGACGTAAATTGAACAAATGTGATAGAATTTCGTTGAATTCTTATAATAATCTTAATGTAAAATGATCTAATCGGGTCTTTGTTCGCCCAACCCTAGAAGTTTAATAGTGCATTTCACTCGTCATTTCATGCGCTTTGAGTTGCCGCTTAGCCCAATATGATATCTGAAATAGGAACGATGTAAATTGAACAAATGTGATAGAATTTTGCTGAATTCTTAAATTAACCATAATATAAAATGATCTTATCGGGTCTCCGTTTGCCCTACCCTAGAAGTTTAACAGTGCATTTTACTCGCCATTTCTTGCGCTTTGAGATGCCGCTTAGCCCAATACGCTATCTGAAATATCAGCGACGTAAATTGAACAAATGTGATAGAATTACGCTGAATTCTTATATTAACCGTAATATAAAATGATCTAATCGGCTCTCTGATTGCCCTACCCTAGAAGTTTAACAGTGCATTTTACTCGCCACTTCATGCGGTTCGAGATGCCGCTTAGCCCAATACGCTATCTGAAATAGGAGCGACGTAAATTGAAAAGCGTGATAGAATTTCCCTGAATTCTTATATTAACCTTAATGTAAAATGATCTAATCGGTTCTCTGTTCGCCCTACCCTAGAAGTTTAATAGTGCCTTCCACTCGTCATTTCATGCGCTTTGAGATGCCGCTTAGCCCAATACGCTATCTGAAATAGGAGCGACGTAAATTGAACAAATCTGATAGAATTTCACTGAATTCTTTTAATAATCTTAATGTAAAATGATCTAATCGGGTCTTTGTTCGCCCAACCCTAGAAGTTTAATAGTGCATTTCACTCGTCGTTTCATGCGCTTTGAGTTGCCGCTTAGCCCAATACGATATCTGAAATAGGAACGATGTAAATTGAACAAATGTGATAGAGTTTCGCTGAATTCTTAAATTAACCATAATATAGAATGATCTTATCGGGTCTCTGTTTGCCCTACCCTAGAAGTTTAAGAGTGCATTTTACTCGCCATTTCTTGCGCTTTGAGATGCCGCTTAGCCCATTACGCTATCTGAAATAGGAGCGACGTAAATTGAACAAATATGATAGAATTACGCTGAATTCTTATATTAAACGTAATATAAAATGATCTAATCGGGTCTCTGTTTGCCTTATCCTAGAAGTTTAATAGTGCATTTTACTCGCCATTTCATGCGCATTGAGATGCCGCTTAGCCCAACACGCTATTTGAAATAGGAGCAACGTAAATTGAACAAATGTGATAGAATTTCGCTGAATTCTTATATTAACCAAAATATAAAATGATCTAATCGGGACTCTGATTGCCCTATCATAGAAGTTTAGTAGTGCATTTTACTCGCCCTTCCACGCGCTTTAAGATGCCGCCTAGCCCAGTACGCTATCTGAAATAGGAGCGACGTAAATTGAACAAATGTGATAGAATTTCGCTGAATTCTTATAATAATCTTAATGTAAAATGATCTAATCGGGTCTTTGTTCGCCCAACCCTAGAAGTTTAATAGTGCCTTTCACTCGTCATTTCATGCGCTTTGAGATGCCGCTTAGCCCAATACATTATCTGAAATAGGAGCGACGTAAATTGAACAATTGTGATAGAATTTCGCTGAATTCTTATATTAACCAATATATAAAATGATCTAGTCGGGTCTCTGATTGCCCTATCATAGAAGTTTAATAGTGCATTTTGCTCGCCATTCCACGCGCTTTAAGATGCCGCCTAGCCCAGTACGCTATCTGAAATTGGAGCGACGTAAATTGAACAAATGTGACAGAATTCTGCTGACATCTTAAATTAACCATAATATAAAATGATCTAATCGGGTCTCTGTTTGCCCTACCCTACAAGTTTAGCAGTGCATTGTGCTCGCCATTTCATGCTCTTTGAGATGGCGCTTAGCCCAATACGCTATCTGAAATAGGAGCGACGTAAATTGAACAAATGTGATAGAATTTGGCTGAATTCTTAAATTAACCATAATATAAAATGATCTAATCGGGTCTCTGTTTGCCTTACCCTAGATCTTTAATGGTGCATTTTACCCGCCATTTCATGTGATTTGAGATGCCGCTTAGCCCAATACGCTATCTGAAATAGGAGCGACGTAAATTGAACAAATGTGATAGAATTTTTCTGAATTCTTAAATAAACCATAATATGAAATGATCTAATCGGGTCTCTGTTTGCCCTACCCTAGATGTTTAACAGTGCATTTTACTCGCCATTTCATGCGCTTTGAGATGCCGCTTAGCCCAATACGCTATCTGAAATAGGAGCGACGTAAATTGAACAAATGTGATAGAATTTCCCTGAATACTTATATTAACCTTAATGTAAAATGATCTAATCGGGTCTCTGTTCGCCCTACCCTAGAAGTGTAATAGTGCATTTCACTCGACATTTCATGCGCTTTGAGATGCCGCTTAGCCCAATACGCTATCTGAAATAGGAGCGACGTAAATAGAACAATTGTGATAGAATTTCGCTGAATTCTTATATTAACCAAAATATAAAATGATCTAATCGGGTCTCTGATTGCCCTATCATACAAGTTTAATAGTGCATTTTACTCGCCATTCCACGCGCTTTAAGATTCCGCCTAGCCCAGTACGCTATCTGAAATAGGAGCGACGTAAATTGAACAAATGTGATAGAATTTGGCTGCATTCTTAAATTAACCATAATATAAAATCATCTAATCGGGTCTCTGTTTGCCCTACCCTAGAAGTTCAATAGTGCATTTTACTCGCCATTTCATGCGCTTTGAGATGGCGCTTAGCCCAATACGCTATCTGAAATAGTAGCGACGTAAATTGAACAAATGTGATAGGATTTGGCTGAATTCTTAAATTAACCATAATATAAAATGCTCTAATCGGGTCTCTGTTTGCCTTACCCTAGAAGTTTAATGGTGCATTTTACTCGCCATTTCGTGTGATTTGAGATGCCGCTTAGCCCAATACGCTATCTGAAATAGGAGCGACGTAAATTGAACAAATGTGATAGAATTTCCCTGAATACCTATATTAACCTTAATGTAAAATGATCTAACCGGGTCTCTGTTCGCCCTACCTTAGAAGTGTAATAGTGCATTTCACTCGCCAATCCACGCGCTTTAAGATGCCGCCTAGCCCAGTACGTTATCTGAAATAGGAGCGACGTAAGTTGAACAAATGTGATAGAATTACGCTGAATTCTTATATTAACCGTAATATAAAATCATCTAATCGGGTCTCTTTTTGCCTTACCCTAGAAGTTTAATAGTGCATTTTACTCGCCATTTCATGCGCTTTGAGATGCCGCTTAGCCCAATACGCCATCTGAAAGAGGAGCGACGTAAATTGCATAAATATGATAGAGTTTCGCTGAATTCTTAAATTAACCATAATATAAAATGATCTTATTGGGTCTCTGTTTGCCCTACCCTAGAAGATTAATAGTGCATTTCACTCGCCATTTCTTGCGCTTTGAGATGCCGCTTAGCCCAATACGATATCTGAAATATCAGCGACGTAAATTGAACAAATGTGATAGAATTACGCTGAATTCTTATATTAACCGTAATATAAAATGATCTAATCGGGTCTCTGTTTGCCTTATCCTAGAAGTTTAATAGTGCATTTCACTCGTCATTTCATGCGCTTTGAGATGCATCTTAGCCCAATAAGCTATCTGAAATAGGAGCGACGTAAATTGAACAAATGTGATAGAATTTCGCTGAATTCTTATATTAACCAAAATATAAAATGATCTAATCGGGACTCTGATTCCCTATCATAGAAGTTTAGTAGTGCATTTTACTCGCCCTTCCACGCGCTTTAAGATGCCGCCTAGCCCAGTACGTTATCTGAAATAGGAGCGACGAAAGTTGAACAAATGTGATAGAATTACGCTGAATTCTTATATTAACCGTAATATAAAATGATCTAATCGGGTCTCTGTTTGCCTTACCCTAGAAGTTTAATAGTGCATTTTACTCGCCATTTCATGCGCTTTGAGATGCCGCTTAGCCCAATACGCTATCTGAAATAGGAGCGACGTAAATTGAACAAATGTGATAGAATTTCCCTGAATTCTTATATTAACCAAAATATAAAATGATCTAATCGGGTCTCTGTTTGCCCTATCATAGAAGTTTAATAGTGCATTTTACTCGACAATCCACGCGCTTTAAGATTCCGTCTAGCCCAGTACGCTATCTGAAATAGGAGCGACGTAAATTGAACAAATGTGATAGAATTTGGCTGAATTCTTAAATTAACCATAATATAAAATGATCTAATCGGGTCTCTGTTTGCCCTACCCTAGAAGTTTAATAGTGCATTTTACTCGCCATTTCATGCGCTTTGAGATGCCGCTTAGCCCAATACGCTATCTGAAATAGGAGCGACGTAAATAGAACAATTGTGATAGAATTTCGCTGAATTCTTATATTAACCAAAATATAAAATGATCTAATCGGGTCTCTGATTGCTCTATCAAAGAAGTTTAATAGTGCATTTTACTCGCCAATCCACTCGCTTTACGATTCCGCCTAGCCCAGTACGCTATCTGAAATAGGGGCGACGTAAATTGAACAAATGTGATAGAATTTTTCTGAATTCCTAAATAAACCATAATATGAAATGATCTAATCGAGTCTCTGTTTGCCCTACCCTAGATGTTTAACAGTGCATTTTACTCGCCATTTCGTGCGCTTTGAGATGCCGCTTAGCCCAATACGCTATCTGAAATAGGAGCGACGTAAATTGAACAAACGTGATAGAATTTCCCTGAATACTTACATTAACCTTAATGTAAAATAATCTAATCGGGTCTCTGTTTGCCCTACCCTAGAAGTGTAATAGTGCATTTCACTCGCCATTTCATGCGCTTTGAGATGCCGCTTAGCCCAATACGCTATCTGAAATAGGAGCGACGTAAATAGAACAATTGTGATAGAATTTCGCTGAATTCTTATATTAACCAAAATATAAAATGATCTAGTCGGGTCTCTGATTGCCCTATCATAGAAGTTTAATAGTGCATTTTGATCGCCATTCCACGTGCGTTAAGATGCCGCCTAGCCCAGTACGCTATCTGAAATTGGAGCGACGTAAATTGAACAAATGTGACAGAATTTTGCTGACATCTTAAATTAACCATAATATAAAATGATCTAATCGGGTCTCTGTTTGCCCTACCCTACAAGTTTAGCAGTGCATTGTACTCGCCATTTCATGCGCTTTGAGATGCCGCTTAGCCCAATACGCTATGTGAAATAGGAGCGACGTAAATTGAACAAATGTGATAGAATTTCCCTGAATTCTTATATTAACCAAAATATAAAATGATCTAATCGGGTCTCTGTTTGCCCTATCATAGAAGTTTAATAGTGCATTTTGCTCGCCAATCCACGCGCTTTAAGATTCCGTCTAGCCCAGTACGCTATCTGAAATAGGAGCGACGTAAATTGAACAAATGTGATAGAATTTGGCTGAATTCTTAAATTAACCATAATATAAAATGATCTAATCGGGTCTCTGTTTGCCCTACCCTAGAAGTTTAATAGTGCATTTCACTCGTCATTTCATGCGCTTTGAGATGCCGCTTACCCCAATAAGCAATCTGAAATAGGAACGACGTAAATTGAACAAATGTGATAGAATTTCACTGAATTTTTAAATTAACCATAATATAAAATGATCTAATCGGGTCTTTGTTCGCCCTACCCTAGAAGTTTATTAGTGCATTTCACTCGCCATTTCATGCGCTTTGAGATGCCGCTTAGCCCAATAAGCTATCTGAAATAGGAGCGACGTAAATTGAACAAATGTGATAGAATTTCGCTGAATTCTTATATTAACCGTAATATAAAATGATCAAATCGGGTCTCTGTTTGCCTTATCCTAGAAGTTTAATAGTGCATTTCACTCGTCATTTCATGCGCTTTGAGATGCCGCTTAGCCCAATACGCTATCTGCAATAGGAGCGACGTCCATTGAACAAATGTGATAGAATTTCGCTGAATTCTTAAATTAACCATAATATAAAATGATCTAATCGGGTCTCTGTTCGCCCTACCCTAGAAGTGTAATAGTGCATTTCACTCGCCATTTCATGCGCTTTGAGATGCCGCTTAGCCCAATACGCTATCTGAAATAGGAGCGACGAAAATAGAACAATTGTGATAGAATTTCGCTGAATTCTTATATTAACCAAAATATAAAATGATCTAATCGGGTCTCTGATTGCCCTATCATAGAAGTTTAATAGTGCATTTTACTCGCCAATCCACGCGCTTTAAGATTCCGCCTAGCCCAGTACGCTATCTGAAATAGGAGAGACGTAAGTTGAACAAATGTGATAGAATTTGGCTGAATTCTTAAATTATCCATAATATAAAATGATCTAATCGGGTCTCCGTTTGCCCTACCCTAGAAGTTTAACAGCGCATTTTAATCGCCATTTCTTGCGCTTTGAGATGCAGCTTAGCCCAATACGCTATCTGAAATAGGAGCGACGTAAATTGAACAAATGTGATAGAATTTCCCTGAATACTTATATTAACCTTAATGTAAAATGATCTAATCGGGTCTCTGTTCGCCCTACCCTAGAAGTGTAATAGTGCATTTCACTCGCCATTTCATGCGCTTTGAGATGACGCTTAGCCCAATACGCTATCTGAAATAGGAGCGAAAGTAAATAGAACAATTGTGATAGAATTTCGCTGAATTCTTATATTAACCAAAATATAAAATGATCTAATCGGGTCTCTGATTGCCCTATCATAGAAGTTTAATAGTGCATTTTACTCGCCAATCCACGCGCTTTAAGATTCCGCCTAGCCCAGTACGCTATCTGAAATAGGAGCGACGTAAATTGAATAAATGTGATAGAATTTGGCTGAATTCTTAAATTAACCATAATATAAAATGATCTAATCGGGTCTCTGTTTGCCCTACCCTAGAAGTTTAATAGTGCATTTTACTCGCCATTTCATGCGCTTTGAGATGCCGCTTAGCCCAATACGCTATCTGAAATAGGAGCGACGTAAATTGAACAAATGTGATAGAATTTCCCTGAATACTTATATTAACCTTAATGTAAAATGATCTAATCCGGTCTTTGTTCGCCGTACCCTAGAAGTTTAATAGTGCATTTCACTCGCCATTTCATGCGCTTTGTGATGCCGCATAGCCCAAGACGCTACCTGAAATAGGAGCGACGTAAATTGAATAAATGTGATAGAATTTCGCTGAATTCTTATATTAACCAAAATATGAAATGATCTAATCGGGTCTCTGATTGCCCTATCAAAGAAGTTTAATGGTGCATTTTACTCGCCAATCCACGCGCTTTACGATTCCGCCTAGCCCAGTACGCTATCTGAAATAGGAGCGACGTAAATTGAATAAATGTGATAGAATTTGGCTGAATTCTTAAATTAACCATAATATAAAATGATCTAATCGGGTCTCTGTTTGCCCTACCCTAGAAGTGTAATAGTGCATTTTACTCGCCCTTCCACGCGCTTTAAGATTCCGCCTAGCCCAGTACGCTAGCTGAAATAGGAACGACGTAAATTGAAAAAATGTGATAGAATTACGCTGAATTTTTAAATTAACGATAATATAAAATGATCTAATCGGGTCTCTGGTTGCCCTACCCTAGAAGTTTAATAGTGCATTTTACTCGCCATTTCTTGCGCTTTGAGATGCCGCATAGCCCAAGACGCTATCTGAAATATCAGCGACGTAAATTGAACAAATGTGAGAGAATCTCGCTGAATACTTATATTAACCTTAATGTAAAATGATCTAATCGGGTCTCTGTTCGCCCCACCATAGAAGTTTAATAGTGCATTTCACTCGCCATTTCATGCGCTTTGAGATGCCGCTTAGCCCAATACGCTATCTGAAATAGGAGCGACGTAAATAGAACAATTGTGATAGAATTTCGCTGAATTCTTAAATTAACCAAAATATAAAATGATCTAATCGGGTCTCTGATTGCCCTATCAAAGAAGTTTAATGGTGCATTTTACTCGCCAATCCACGCGCTTTACGATTCCGCCTAGCCCAGTACGCTATCTGAAATAGGAGCGACGTAAATTGAACAAATGTGATAGAATTTGGCTGAATCCATAAATTAACCATAATATAAAATGATCTAATCGGGTCTCCGTTTGCCCTACCCTAGAGGTTTAACAAGGCATTCTAATCGCCATTTCATGCGCTTTGAGATGCAGCTTAGCCCAATACGCTATCTGAAATAGGAGCGACGTAAATTGAACAAATGTGATAGAATTTGGCTGAATTCTTAAATTAACCATAATATAAAATGATCTAATCGGGTCTCTGTTTGCCTTACCCTAGATCTTTAATGGTGCATTTTACCCGCCATTTCATGTGATTTGAGATGCCGCTTAGCCCAATACGCTATCTGAAATAGGAGCGACGTAAATTGAACAAATGTGATAGAATTTCCCTGAAATCTTATATTAAACAAAATATAAAATGATCTAAACGGGACTCTGATTGCCCTATCATAGAAGTTTAGTAGTGCATTTTACTCGCCATTCCGCGCGCTTTAAGATGCCACCTAGCCCAGTACGCTATCTGAAATAGGAGCGACGTAAGTTGAACAAATGTGATAGAATTACGCCGAATTTTTAAATTAACGATAATATAAAATGATCTAATCGGGTCTCTGGTTGCCCTACCCTAGAAGTTTAATAGTGCATTTTACTCGCCATTTCTTGCGCTTTGAGATGCCGCGTAGCCCAAGACGCTATCTGAAATATCAGCGACGTAAATTGAACAAATGTGAGAGAATCTCGCTGAATACTTATATTAACCTTAATGTAAAATGATCTAATCGGGTCTCTGTTCGCCCTACCCTAGAAGTGTAATAGTGCATTTCACTCGCCATTTCATGCGCTTTGAGATGCCGCTTAGCCCAATACGCTATCTGAAATAGGAGCGACGAAAATAGAACAATTGTGATAGAATTTCGCTGAATTCTTATATTAACCAAAATATAAAATGATCTAATCGGGTCTCTGATTGCCCTATCATAGAAGTTTAATAGTGCATTTTACTCGCCAATCCACGCGCTTTAAGATTCCGCCTAGCCCAGTACGCTATCTGAAATAGGAGAGACGTAAGTTGAACAAATGTGATAGAATTTGGCTGAATTCTTAAATTATCCATAATATAAAATGATCTAATTGGGTCTCCGTTTGCCCTACCCTAGAAGTTTAACAGCGCATTTTAATCGCCATTTCTTGCGCTTTGAGATGCAGCTTAGCCCAATACGCTATCTGAAATAGGAGCGACGTAAATTGAACAAATGTGATAGAATTTCCCTGAATACTTATATTAACCTTAATGTAAAATGATCTAATCGGGTCTCTGTTCGCCCTACCCTAGAAGTGTAATAGTGCATTTCACTCGCCATTTCATGCGCTTTGAGATGACGCTTAGCCCAATACGCTATCTGAAATAGGAGCGAAAGTAAATAGAACAATTGTGATAGAATTTCGCTGAATTCTTATATTAACCAAAATATAAAATGATCTAATCGGGTCTCTGATTGCCCTATCATAGAAGTTTAATAGTGCATTTTACTCGCCAATCCACGCGCTTTAAGATTCCGCCTAGCCCAGTACGCTATCTGAAATAGGAGCGACGTAAATTGAATAAATGTGATAGAATTTGGCTGAATTCTTAAATTAACCATAATATAAAATGATCTAATCGGGTCTCTGTTTGCCCTACCCTAGAAGTTTAATAGTGCATTTTACTCGCCATTTCATGCGCTTTGAGATGACGCTTAGCCCAATACGCTATCTGAAATAGTAGCGACGTAAATTGAACAAATGTGATAGAATTTGGCTGAATTCTTAAATTAACCATAATATAAAATGATCTAATCGGGTCTCTGTTTGCCCTACCCTAGAAGTTTAACAGTGCATTTTACACGCCATTTCATGCGCTTTGAGATGCCGCTTAGCCCAATACGCTATCTGAAATAGGAGCGACGTAAATTGAACAAATGTGATAGAATTTCCCTGAAAACTTATATTAACCTTAATGTAAAATGATCTAATCGGGTCTCTGTTCGCCCTACCCTAGAAGTTTAATAGTGCATTTCACTCGCCATTTCATGCGCTTTGAGATGCCGCTTAGCCCAATACGCTATCTGAAATAGGAGCGACGTAAATAGAACAATTGTGATAGAATTTCGCTGAATTCTTATATTAACCAAAATATAAAATGATCTAATCGGGTCTCTGATTGCCCTATCATAGAAGTTTAATAGTGCATTTTACTCGCCAATCCACGCGCTTTAAGATTCCGCCTAGCCCAGTACGCTATCTGAAATAGGAGCGACGTAAGTTGAACAAATGTGATAGAATTTGGCTGAATTCTTAAATTAACCATAATATAAAATTATCTAATCGGGTCTCCGTTTGCCCTAACCTAGAAGTTTAACAGCGCATTTTAATCGCCATTTCATGCGCTTTGAGATGCAGCTTAGCCCAATACGCTATCGGAAATAGGAGCGACGTAAATTGAACAAATGTGATACAATTTTTCTGAATTCTTAAATAAACCATAATATGAAATGATCTAATCGGGTCTCTGTTTGCCCTACCCTAGATGTTTAACAGTGCATTTTACTCGCCATTTCATGCGCTTTGAGATGCCGCTTAGCCCAATACGCTATCTGAAATAGGAGCGACGTAAATTGAACAAATGTGATAGAATTTCCCTGAATACTTATATTAACCTTAATGTAAAATGATCTAATCCGGTCTTTGTTCGCCGTACCCTAGAAGTTTAATAGTGCATTTCACTCGCCATTTCATGCGCTTTGTGATGCCGCATAGCCCAAGACGCTACCTGAAATAGGAGCGACGTAAATTGAATAAATGTGATAGAATTTCGCTGAATTCTTATATTAACCAAAATATGAAATGATCTAATCGGGTCTCTGATTGCCCTATCAAAGAAGTTTAATGGTGCATTTTACTCGCCAATCCACGCGCTTTACGATTCCGCCTAGCCCAGTACGCTATCTGAAATAGGAGCGACGTAAATTGAATAAATGTGATAGAATTTGGCTGAATTCTTAAATTAACCATAATATAAAATGATCTAATCGGGTCTCTGTTTGCCCTACCCTAGAAGTGTAATAGTGCATTTTACTCGCCCTTCCACGCGCTTTAAGATTCCGCCTAGCCCAGTACGCTAGCTGAAATAGGAACGACGTAAATTGAAAAAATGTGATAGAATTACGCTGAATTTTTAAATTAACGATAATATAAAATGATCTAATCGGGTCTCTGGTTGCCCTACCCTAGAAGTTTAATAGTGCATTTTACTCGCCATTTCTTGCGCTTTGAGATGCCGCATAGCCCAAGACGCTATCTGAAATATCAGCGACGTAAATTGAACAAATGTGATAGAATTACGCTGAATTCTTATATTAACCGTAATATAAAATGATCTAATCGGGTCTCTGTTTGCCTTACCCTAGAAGTTTAATAGTGCATTTTACTCGCCATTTCATGCGCTTTGAGATGCCGCTTATCCCAATACGCTATCTGAAATAGGAGCGACGTAAATTGAACAAATGTGATAGAATTTCCCTGAATTCTTATATTAACCAAAATATAAAATGATCTAATCGGGTCTCTGTTTGC
Source organism: Macropis europaea (assembly GCA_916610135.2). NCBI lineage: Eukaryota > Metazoa > Arthropoda > Insecta > Hymenoptera > Melittidae > Macropis > Macropis europaea. The sequence continues at coordinate 355,036 of CAKAJE020001194.1, read as the reverse complement.
CCTATCATAGAAGTTTAATAGTGCATTTTACTCGACAATCCACGCGCTTTAAGATTCCGTCTAGCCCAGTACGCTATCTGAAATAGGAGCGACGTAAATTGAACAAATGTGATAGAATTTGGCTGAATTCTTAAATTAACCATAATATAAAATGATCTAATCGGGTCTCTGTTTGCCCTACCCTAGAAGTTTAATAGTGCATTTTACTCGCCATTTCATGCGCTTTGAGATGCCGCTTAGCCCAATACGCTATCTGAAATAGGAGCGACGTAAATAGAACAATTGTGATAGAATTTCGCTGAATTCTTATATTAACCAAAATATAAAATGATCTAATCGGGTCTCTGATTGCTCTATCAAAGAAGTTTAATAGTGCATTTTACTCGCCAATCCACTCGCTTTACGATTCCGCCTAGCCCAGTACGCTATCTGAAATAGGGGCGACGTAAATTGAACAAATGCGATAGAATTTTTCTGAATTCCTAAATAAACCATAATATGAAATGATCTAATCGAGTCTCTGTTTGCCCTACCCTAGATGTTTAACAGTGCATTTTACTCGCCATTTCGTGCGCTTTGAGATGCCGCTTAGCCCAATACGCTATCTGAAATAGGAGCGACGTAAATTGAACAAACGTGATAGAATTTCCCTGAATACTTATATTAACCTTAATGTAAAATAATCTAATCGGGTCTCTGTTTGCCCTACCCTAGAAGTGTAATAGTGCATTTCACTCGCCATTTCATGCGCTTTGAGATGCCGCTTCGCCCAATACGCTATCTGAAATAGGAGCGACGTAAATAGAACAATTGTGATAGAATTTCGCTGAATTCTTATATTAACCAAAATATAAAATGATCTAGTCGGGTCTCTGATTGCCCTATCATAGAAGTTTAATAGTGCATTTTGATCGACATTCCACGTGCGTTAAGATGCCGCCTAGCCCAGTACGCTATCTGAAATTGGAGCGACGTAAATTGAACAAATGTGACAGAATTTTGCTGACATCTTAAATTAACCATAATATAAAATGATCTAATCGGGTCTCTGTTTGCCCTACCCTACAAGTTTAGCAGTGCATTGTACTCGCCATTTCATGCGCTTTGAGATGCCGCTTAGCCCAATACGCTATCTGAAATAGGAGCGACGTAAATTGAACAAATGTGATAGAATTTCCCTGAATTCTTATATTAACCAAAATATAAAATGATCTAATCGGGTCTCTGTTTGCCCTATCATAGAAGTTTAATAGTGCATTTTGCTCGCCAATCCACGCGCTTTAAGATTCCGTCTAGCCCAGTACGCTATCTGAAATAGGAGCGACGTAAATTGAACAAATGTGATAGAATTTGGCTGAATTCTTAAATTAACCATAATATAAAATGATCTAATCGGGTCTCTGATTGCCCTACCCTAGAAGTTTAACAGTGCATTTTACACGCCATTTCATGCGCTTTGAGATGCCGCTTAGCCCAATACGCTATCTGAAATAGGAGCGACGTAAATTGAACAAATGTGATAGAATTTCGCTGAATTCTTATATTAACCGTAATATAAAATGATCTAATCGGGTCTCTGTTTGCCTTATCCTAGAAGTTTAATAGTGCATTTCACTCGTCATTTCATGCGCTTTGAGATGCCGCTTAGCCCAATACGCCATCTGAAAGAGGAGCGACGTAAATTGCATAAATATGATAGAGTTTCGCTGAATTCTTAAATTAACCATAATATAAAATGATCTTATTGGGTCTCTGTTTGCCCTACCCTAGAAGTTTAATAGTGCATTTTACTCGCCATTTCTTGCGCTTTGAGATGCCGCTTAGCCCAATACGATATCTGAAATGTCAGCGACGTAAATTGAACAAATGTGATAGAATTACGCTGAATTCTTATATTAACCGTAATATAAAATGATCTAATCGGGTCTCTGTTTGCCTTATCCTAGAAGTTTAATAGTGCATTTCACTCGTCATTTCATGCGCTTTGAGATGCCTCTTAGCCCAATAAGCTATCTAAAATAGGAGCGACGTAAATTGAACAAATGTGATAGAATTTCGCTGAATTCTTATATTAACCAAAATATAAAATGATCTAATCGGGACTCTGATTCCCTATCATAGAAGTTTAGTAGTGCATTTTACTCGCCCTTCCACGCGCTTTAAGATGCCGCCTAGCCCAGTACGCTATCTGAAATTGGAGCGACGTAAATTGAACAAATGTGACAGAATTTTGCTGACATCTTAAATTAACCATAATATAAAATGATCTAATCGGGTCTCTGTTTGCCCTACCCTACAAGTTTAGCAGTGCATTTTACTCGCCATTTCATGCGCTTTGAGATGCCGCTTAGCCCAATACGCTATCTGAAATAGGAGCGACGTAAATTGAACAAATGTGATAGAATTTCCCTGAATTCTTATATTAACCAAAATATAAAATGATCTAATCGGGTCTCTGATTGCCCTATCATAGAAGTTTAATAGTGCATTTTACTCGCCAATCCACGCGCTTTAAGATTCCGCCTAGCCCAGTACGCTATCTGAAATAGGAGCGACGTAAATTGAACAAATGTGATAAAATTTGGCTGAATTCTTAAATTAACCATAATATAAAATGATCTAATCGGGTCTCTGTTTGCCCTACTCTAGAAGTTTAATAGTGCATTTTACTCGCCATTTCATGCGCTTTGAGATGGCGCTTAGCCCAATACGCCATCTGAAATAGGAGCGACGTAAATTGAACAAATGTGATAGAATGTGGCTGAATTCTTAAATTAACCATAATATAAAATCATCTTATCGGGTCTCTGTTTGCCCTACCCTAGAAGTTTAATAGTGCATTTTACTCGCCATTTCTTGCGCTTTAAGATGCCGCCGAGCCCAGTACGCTATCTGAAGTAGGAGCGACGTAAGTTGAACAAATGTGATAGAATTACGCTGAATTCTTATATTAACCTTAATGTAAAATGATCTAATCGGGTCTCTGTTCGCCCTACCCTAGAAGTGTAATAGTGCATTTCACTCGACATTACATGCGCTTTGAGATGCCGCTTAGCCCAATACGCTATCTGAAATAGGAGCGACGTAAATAGAACAATTGTGATAGAATTTCGCTGAATTCTTATATTAACCAAAATATAAAATGATCTAATCGGGACTCTGATTCCCTATCATAGAAGTTTAGTAGTGCATTTTACTCGCCCTTCCACGCGCTTTAAGATTCCGCCTAGCCCAGTACGCTATCTGAAATAGGAGAGACGTAAATTGAACAAATGTGATAGAATTTCGCTGAATTCTTATATTAACCGTAATATAAAATGATCAAATCGGGTCTCTGTTTGCCTTATCCTAGAAGTTTAATAGTGCATTTCACTCGTCATTTCATGCGCTTTGAGATGCCGCTTAGCCCAATACGCCATCTGAAAGAGGAGCGACGTAAATTGCATAAATATGATAGAGTTTCGCTGAATTCTTAAATTAACCATAATATAAAATGATCTTATTGGGTCTCTGTTTGCCCTACCCTAGAAGATTAATAGTGCATTTTACTCGCCATTTCTTGCGCTTTGAGATGCCGCTTAGCCCAATACGATATCTGAAATATCAGCGACGTAAATTGAACAAATGTGATAGAATTACGCTGAATTCTTATATTAACCGTAATATAAAATGATCTAATCGGGTCTCTGTTTGCCTTATCCTAGAAGTTTAATAGTGCATTTCACTCGTCATTTCATGCGCTTTGAGATGCATCTTAGCCCAATAAGCTATCTGAAATAGGAGCGACGTAAATTGAACAAATGTGATAGAATTTCGCTGAATTCTTATATTAACCAAAATATAAAATGATCTAATCGGGACTCTGATTCCCTATCATAGAAGTTTAGTAGTGCATTTTACTCGCCCTTCCACGCGCTTTAAGATGCCGCCTAGCCCAGTACGTTATCTGAAATAGGAGCGACGTAAGTTGAACAAATGTGATAGAATTACGCTGAATTCTTATATTAACCGTAATATAAAATGATCTAATCGGGTCTCTGTTTGCCTTACCCTAGAAGTTTAATAGTGCATTTTACTCGCCATTTCATGCGCTTTGAGATGCCGCTTATCCCAATACGCTATCTGAAATAGGAGCGACGTAAATTGAACAAATGTGATAGAATTTCCCTGAATTCTTATATTAACCAAAATATAAAATGATCTAATCGGGTCTCTGTTTGCCCTATCATAGAAGTTTAATAGTGCATTTTACTCGACAATCCACGCGCTTTAAGATTCCGTCTAGCCCAGTACGCTATCTGAAATAGGAGCGACGTAAATTGAACAAATGTGATAGAATTTGGCTGAATTCTTAAATTAACCATAATATAAAATGATCTAATCGGGTCTCTGTTTGCCCTACCCTAGAAGTTTAATAGTGCATTTTACTCGCCATTTCATGCGCTTTGAGATGCCGCTTAGCCCAATACGCTATCTGAAATAGGAGCGACGTAAATAGAACAATTGTGATAGAATTTCGCTGAATTCTTATATTAACCAAAATATAAAATGATCTAATCGGGTCTCTGATTGCTCTATCAAAGAAGTTTAATAGTGCATTTTACTCGCCAATCCACTCGCTTTACGATTCCGCCTAGCCCAGTACGCTATCTGAAATAGGGGCGACGTAAATTGAACAAATGTGATAGAATTTTTCTGAATTCCTAAATAAACCATAATATGAAATGATCTAATCGAGTCTCTGTTTGCCCTACCCTAGATGTTTAACAGTGCATTTTACTCGCCATTTCGTGCGCTTTGAGATGCCGCTTAGCCCAATACGCTATCTGAAATAGGAGCGACGTAAATTGAACAAACGTGATAGAATTTCCCTGAATACTTATATTAACCTTAATGTAAAATAATCTAATCGGGTCTCTGTTTGCCCTACCCTAGAAGTGTAATAGTGCATTTCACTCGCCATTTCATGCGCTTTGAGATGCCGCTTAGCCCAATACGCTATCTGAAATAGGAGCGACGTAAATAGAACAATTGTGATAGAATTTCGCTGAATTCTTATATTAACCAAAATATAAAATGATCTAGTCGGGTCTCTGATTGCCCTATCATAGAAGTTTAATAGTGCATTTTGATCGCCATTCCACGTGCGTTAAGATGCCGCCTAGCCCAGTACGCTATCTGAAATTGGAGCGACGTAAATTGAACAAATGTGACAGAATTTTGCTGACATCTTAAATTAACCATAATATAAAATGATCTAATCGGGTCTCTGTTTGCCCTACCCTACAAGTTTAGCAGTGCATTGTACTCGCCATTTCATGCGCTTTGAGATGCCGCTTAGCCCAATACGCTATCTGAAATAGGAGCGACGTAAATTGAACAAATGTGATAGAATTTCGCTGAATTCTTATATTAACCGTAATATAAAATGATCAAATCGGGTCTCTGTTTGCCTTATCCTAGAAGTTTAATAGTGCATTTCACTCGTCATTTCATGCGCTTTGAGATGCCGCTTAGCCCAATACGCTATCTGCAATAGGAGCGACGTCCATTGAACAAATGTGATAGAATTTCGCTGAATTCTTAAATTAACCATAATATAAAATGATCTAATCGGGTCTCTGTTCGCCCTACCCTAGAAGTGTAATAGTGCATTTCACTCGCCATTTCATGTGCTTTGAGATGCAGCTTAGCCCAATACGCTATCTGAAATAGGAGCGACGTAAATTGAACAAATGTGATACAATTTTTCTGAATTCTTAAATAAACCATAATATGAAATGTTCTAATCGGGTCTCTGTTTGCCCTACCTTAGATGTTTAACAGTGCATTTTACTCGCCATTTCATGCGCTTTGAGATGCCGCTTAGCCCAATACGCTATCTGAAATAGGAGCGACGTAAATTGAACAAATGTGATAGAATTTCCCTGAATACTTATATTAACCTTAATGTAAAATGATCTAATCGGGTCTCTGTTCGCCCTACCCTAGAAGTGTAATAGTGCATTTCACTCGCCATTTCATGCGCTTTGAGATGACGCTTAGCCCAATACGCTATCTGAAATAGGAGCGAAAGTAAATAGAACAATTGTGATAGAATTTCGCTGAATTCTTATATTAACCAAAATATAAAATGATCTAATCGGGTCTCTGATTGCCCTATCATAGAAGTTTAATAGTGCATTTTACTCGCCAATCCACGCGCTTTAAGATTCCGCCTAGCCCAGTACGCTATCTGAAATAGGAGCGACGTAAATTGAATAAATGTGATAGAATTTGGCTGAATTCTTAAATTAACCATAATATAAAATGATCTAATCGGGTCTCTGTTTGCCCTACCCTAGAAGTTTAATAGTGCATTTTACTCGCCATTTCATGCGCTTTGAGATGACGCTTAGCCCAATACGCTATCTGAAATAGTAGCGACGTAAATTGAACAAATGTGATAGAATTTGGCTGAATTCTTAAATTAACCATAATATAAAATGATCTAATCGGGTCTCTGTTTGCCCTACCCTAGAAGTTTAACAGTGCATTTTACACGCCATTTCATGCGCTTTAAGATTCCGCCTAGCCCAGTACGCTATCTGAAATAGGAGCGACGTAAATTGAACAAATGTGATACAATTTTTCTGAATTCTTAAATAAACCATAATATGAAATGATCTAATCGGGTCTCTGTTTGCCCTACCCTAGATGTTTAACAGTGCATTTTACTCGCCATTTCATGCGCTTTGAGATGCCGCTTAGCCCAATACGCTATCTGAAATAGGAGCGACGTAAATAGAACAAATGTGATAGAATTTGGCTGAATTCTTAAATTAACCATAATATAAAATGATCTAATCGGGTCTTTGTTCGCCCTACCCTAGAAGTTTAATAGTGCATTTCACTCGCCATTTCATGCGCTTTGAGATGCCGCTTAGCCCAATAAGCTATCTGAAATAGGAGCGACGTAAATTGAACAAATGTGATAGAATTTCGCTGAATTCTTATATTAACCGTAATATAAAATGATCTAATCGGGTCTCTGTTTGCCTTATCCTAGAAGTTTAATAGTGCATTTCACTCGTCATTTCATGCGCTTTGAGATGCCGCTTAGCCCAATACGCCATCTGAAAGAGGAGCGACGTAAATTGCATAAATATGATAGAGTTTCGCTGAATTCTTAAATTAACCATAATATAAAATGATCTTATTGGGTCTCCGTTTGCCCTACCCTAGAAGTTTAGTAGTGCATTTTACTCGCCATTTCTTGCGCTTTGAGATGCCGCTTAGCCCAATACGATATCTGAAATGTCAGCGACGTAAATTGAACAAATGTGATAGAATTACGCTGAATTCTTATATTAACCGTAATATAAAATGATCTAATCGGGTCTCTGTTTGCCTTATCCTAGAAGTTTAATAGTGCATTTCACTCGTCATTTCATGCGCTTTGAGATGCCTCTTAGCCCAATAAGCTATCTAAAATAGGAGCGACGTAAATTGAACAAATGTGATAGAATTTCGCTGAATTCTTATATTAACCAAAATATAAAATGATCTAATCGGGACTCTGATTCCCTATCATAGAAGTTTAGTAGTGCATTTTACTCGCCCTTCCACGCGCTTTAAGATGCCGCCTAGCCCAGTACGCTATCTGAAATTGGAGCGACGTAAATTGAACAAATGTGACAGAATTTTGCTGACATCTTAAATTAACCATAATATAAAATGATCTAATCGGGTCTCTGTTTGCCCTACCCTACAAGTTTAGCAGTGCATTTTACTCGCCATTTCATGCGCTTTGAGATGCCGCTTAGCCCAATACGCTATCTGAAATAGGAGCGACGTAAATTGAACAAATGTGATAGAATTTCCCTGAATTCTTATATTAACCAAAATATAAAATGATCTAATCGGGTCTCTGATTGCCCTATCATAGAAGTTTAATAGTGCATTTTACTCGCCAATCCACGCGCTTTAAGATTCCGCCTAGCCCAGTACGCTATCTGAAATAGGAGCGACGTAAATTGAACAAATGTGATAAAATTTGGCTGAATTCTTAAATTAACCATAATATAAAATGATCTAATCGGGTCTCTGTTTGCCCTACTCTAGAAGTTTAATAGTGCATTTTACTCGCCATTTCATGCGCTTTGAGATGGCGCTTAGCCCAATACGCCATCTGAAATAGGAGCGACGTAAATTGAACAAATGTGATAGAATGTGGCTGAATTCTTAAATTAACCATAATATAAAATCATCTTATCGGGTCTCTGTTTGCCCTACCCTAGAAGTTTAATAGTGCATTTTACTCGCCATTTCTTGCGCTTTAAGATGCCGCCGAGCCCAGTACGCTATCTGAAGTAGGAGCGACGTAAGTTGAACAAATGTGATAGAATTACGCTGAATTCTTATATTAACCTTAATGTAAAATGATCTAATCGGGTCTCTGTTCGCCCTACCCTAGAAGTGTAATAGTGCATTTCACTCGACATTACATGCGCTTTGAGATGCCGCTTAGCCCAATACGCTATCTGAAATAGGAGCGACGTAAATAGAACAATTGTGATAGAATTTCGCTGAATTCTTATATTAACCAAAATATAAAATGATCTAATCGGGACTCTGATTCCCTATCATAGAAGTTTAGTAGTGCATTTTACTCGCCCTTCCACGCGCTTTACGATGCCGCCTAGCCCAGTACGTTATCTGAAATAGGAGCGACGTAAGTTGAACAAATGTGATAGAATTACGCTGAATTCTTATATTAACCGTAATATAAAATGATCTAATCGGGTCTCTGTTTGCCTTACCCTAGAAGTTTAATAGTGCATTTTACTCGCCATTTTATGCGCTTTGAGATGCCGCTTAGCCCAATACGCTATCTGAAATAGGAGCGACGTAAATTGAACAAATGTGATAGAATTTCCCTGAATTCTTATATTAACCAAAATATAAAGTGATCTAATCGGGTCTCTGTTTGCCCTATCATAGAAGTTTAATAGTGCATTTTACTCGACAATCCACGCGCTTTAAGATTCCGTCTAGCCCAGTACGCTATCTGAAATAGGAGCGACGTAAATTGAACAAATGTGATAGAATCTGGCTGAATTCTTAAATTAACCATAATATAAAATGATCTAATCGGGTCTCTGTTTGCCCTACCCTAGAAGTTTAATAGTGCATTTTACTCGCCATTTCATGCGCTTTGAGATGCCGCTTAGCCCAATACGCTATCTGAAATAGGAGCGACGTAAATAGAACAATTGTGATAGAATTTCGCTGAATTCTTATATTAACCAAAATATAAAATGATCTAATCGGGTCTCTGATTGCTCTATCAAAGAAGTTTAATAGTGCATTTTACTCGCCAATCCACTCGCTTTACGATTCCGCCTAGCCCAGTACGCTATCTGAAATAGGGGCGACGTACATTGAACAAATGTGATAGAATTTTTCTGAATTCCTAAATAAACCATAATATGAAATGATCTAATCGAGTCTCTGTTTGCCCTACCCTAGATGTTTAACAGTGCATTTTACTCGCCATTTCGTGCGCTTTGAGATGCCGCTTAGCCCAATACGCTATCTGAAATAGGAGCGACGTAAATTGAACAAATGTGATAGAATTTCCCTGAATACTTATATTAACCTTAATGTAAAATGATCTAATCGGGTCTCTGTTTGCCCTACCCTAGAAGTGTAATAGTGCATTTCACTCGCCATTTCATGCGCTTTGAGATGCCGCTTAGCCCAATACGCTATCTGAAATAGGAGCGACGTAAATAGAACAATTGTGATAGAATTTCGCTGAATTCTTATATGAACCAAAATATAAAATGATCTAGTCGGGTCTCTGATTGCCCTATCATAGAAGTTTAATAGTGCATTTTGATCGCCATTCCACGTGCGTTAAGATGCCGCCTAGCCCAGTACGCTATCTGAAATTGGAGCGACGTAAATTGAACAAATGTGACAGAATTTTGCTGACATCTTAAATTAACCATAATATAAAATGATCTAATCGGGTCTCTGTTTGCCCTACCCTACAAGTTTAACAGCGCATTTTAATCGCCATTTCTTGCGCTTTGAGATGCAGCTTAGCCCAATACGCTATCTGAAATAGGAGCGACGTAAATTGAACAAATGTGATAGAATTTCCCTGAATACTTATATTAACCTTAATGTAAAATGATCTAATCGGGTCTCTGTTCGCCCTACCCTAGAAGTGTAATAGTGCATTTTACTCGCCAATCCACGCGCTTTAAGATTCCGCCTATCCCAGTACGCTATCTGAAATAGGAGCGACGTAAGTTGAACAAATGTGATAGAATTTGGCTGAATTCTTAAATTAACCATAATATAAAATTATCTAATCGGGTCTCCGTTTGCCCTACCCTAGAAGTTTAACAGCGCATTTTAATCGCCATTTCATGTGCTTTGAGATGCAGCTTAGCCCAATACGCTATCTGAAATAGGAGCGAAGTACATTGAACAAATGTGATACAATTTTTCTGAATTCTTAAATAAACCATAATATGAAATGTTCTAATCGGGTCTCTGTTTGCCCTACCTTAGATGTTTAACAGTGCATTTTACTCGCCATTTCATGCGCTTTCAGATGCCGCTTAGCCCAATACGCTATCTGAAATAGGAGCGACGTAAATTGAACAAATGTGATAGAATTTCCCTGAATACTTATATTAACCTTAATGTAAAATGATCTAATCGGGTCTCTGTTCGCCCTACCCTAGAAGTGTAATAGTGCATTTCACTCGCCATTTCATGCGCTTTGAGATGACGCTTAGCCCAATACGCTATCTGAAATAGGAGCGTAAGTAAATAGAACAATTGTGATAGAATTTCGCTGAATTCTTATATTAACCAAAATATAAAATGATCTAATCGGGTCTCTGATTGCCCTATCATAGAAGTTTAATAGTGCATTTTACTCGCCAATCCACGCGCTTTAAGATTCCGCCTAGCCCAGTACGCTATCTGAAATAGGAGCGACGTAAATTGAATAAATGTGATAGAATTTGGCTGAATTCTTAAATTAACCATAATTTAAAATGATCTAATCGGGTCTCTGTTTGCCCTACCCTAGAAGTTTAATAGTGCATTTTACTCGCCATTTCATGCGCTTTGAGATGCCGATTAGCCCAATACGCTATCTGAAATAGGAGCGACTTAAATAGAACAATTGTGATAGAATTTCGCTGAATTCTTATATTAACCAAAATATAAAATGATCTAATCGGGTCTCTGATTGCCCTATCACAGAAGTTTAATAGTGCATTTTACTCGCCAATCCACGCGCTTTAAGATTCCGCCAACCCAGTACGCTAGCTGAAATAGGAGAGACGTAAGTTGAACAAATGTGATAGAATTTGGCTGAATTCTTAAATTATCCATAATATAAAATGATCTAATCGGGTCTCCGTTTGCCCTACCCTAGAAGTTTAACAGCGCATTTTAATCGCCATTTCTTGCGCTTTGAGATGCAGCTTAGCCCAATACGCTATCTGAAATAGGAGCGACGTAAATTGAACAAATGTGATAGAATTTATCTGAATTCTTAAATAAACCATAATATGAAATGATCTAATCGGGTCTCTGTTTGCCCTACCCTAGATGTTTAACAGTGCATTTTACTCGCCATTTCATGCGCTTTGAGATGCCGCTTAGCCCAATACGCTGTCTGAAATAGGAGCGACGTAAATTAAACAAATGTGATAGAATTTCCCTGAATACTTATATTAACCTTAATGTAAAATGATCTAATCGGGTCTCTGTTCGCCCCACCCTAGAAGTGTAATAGTGCATTTTACTCGCCAATCCACGCGCTTTAAGATTCCGCCTATCCCAGTACGCTATCTGAAATAGGAGCGACGTAAATTGAACAAATGTGATAGAATTTGGCTGAATTCTTATATTAACCGTAATATAAAATGATCTAATCGGGTCTCTGTTTGCCTTACCCTAGAAGTTTAATAGTGCATTTTACTCGCCATTTCATGCGCTTTGAGATGCCGCTTAGCCCAATACGCTATCTGAAATAGGAGCGACGTAAATTGAACAAATGTGATAGAATTTCCCTGAATTCTTATATTAACCAAAATATAAAATGATCTAATCGGGTCTCTGTTTGCCCTATCATAGAAGTTTAATAGTGCATTTTACTCGCCAATCCACGCGCTTTAAGATTCCGTCTAGCCCAGTACGCTATCTGAAATAGGAGCGACGTAAATTGAACAAATGTGATAGAATTTGGCTGAATTCTTATATTAACCATAATATAAAATGATCTAATCGGGTCTCTGTTTGCCCTACCCTAGAAGTTTAATAGTGCATTTCACTCGTCATTTCATGCGCTTTGAGATGCCGCTTAGCCCAATAAGCAATCTGAAATAGGAACGACGTAAATTAAACAAATGTGATAGAATTTCCCTGAATACTTATATTAACCTTAATGTAAAATGATCTAATCGGGTCTCTGTTCGCCCCACCCTAGAAGTGTAATAGTGCATTTTACTCGCCAATCCACGCGCTTTAAGATTCCGCCTATCCCAGTACGCTATCTGAAATTGGAGCGACGTAAATTGAACAAATGTGATAGAATTTGGCTGAATTCTTATATTAACCGTAATATAAAATGATCTAATCGGGTCTCTGTTTGCCTTACCCTAGAAGTTTAATAGTGCATTTTACTCGCCATTTCATGCGCTTTGAGATGCCGCTTAGCCCAATACGCTATCTGAAATAGGAGCGACGTAAATTGAACAAATGTGATAGAATTTCCCTGAATTCTTATATTAACCAAAATATAAAATGATCTAATCGGGTCTCTGTTTGCCCTATCATAGAAGTTTAATAGTGCATTTTACTCGCCAATCCACGCGCTTTAAGATTCCGTCTAGCCCAGTACGCTATCTGAAATAGGAGCGACGTAAATTGAACAAATGTGATAGAATTTGGCTGAATTCTTAAATTAACCATAATATAAAATGATCTAATCGGGTCTCTGTTTGCCCTACCCTAGAAGTTTAATAGTGCATTTCACTCGTCATTTCATGCGCTTTGAGATGCCGCTTAGCCCAATAAGCAATCTGAAATAGGAACGACGTAAATTGAACAAATGTGATAGAATTTCACTGAATTCTTAAATTAACCATAATATAAAATGATCTAATCGGGTCTTTGTTCGCCCTACCCTAGAAGTTTATTAGTGCATTTCACTCGCCATTTCATGCGCTTTGAGATTCCGCTTAGCCCAATAAGCTATCTGAAATAGGAGCGACGTAAATTGAACAAATGTGATAGAATTTCGCTGAATTCTTATATTAACCGTAATATAAAATGATCTAATCGGGTCTCTGTTTGCCTTATCCTAGAAGTTTAATAGTGCATTTCACTCGTCATTTCATGCGCTTTGAGATGCCGCTTAGCCCAATACGCTATCTGCAATAGGAGCGACATCCATTGAACAAATGTGATAGAATTTCGCTGAATTCTTAAATTAACCATAATATGAAATGATCTAATCGGGTCTCTGTTGGCCCTACCCTAGAAGTGTAATAGTGCATTTCACTCGCCATTTCATGCGCTTTGAGATGCCGCTTAGCCCAATACGCTATCTGAAATAGGAGCGACGTAAATAGAACAATTGTGATAGAATTTCGCTGAATTCTTATATTAACCAAAATATAAAATGATCTAATCGGGTCTCTGATTGCCCTATCATAGAAGTTTAATAGTGCATTTTACTCGCCAATCCACGCGCTTTAAGCTTCCGCCTAGCCCAGTACGCTATCTGAAATAGGAGAGACGTAAGTTGAACAAATGTGATAGAATTTGGCTGAATTCTTAAATTATCCATAATATAAAATGATCTAATCGGGTCTCCGTTTGCCCTACCCTAGAAGTTTAACAGCGCATTTTAATCGCCATTTCTTGCGCTTTGAGATGCAGCTTAGCCCAATACGCTATCTGAAATAGGAGCGACGTAAATTGAACAAATGTGATAGAATTTTTCTGAATTCTTAAATAAACCATAATATGAAATGATCTAATCGGGTCTCTGTTTGCCCTACCCTAGATGTTTAACAGTGCATTTTACTCGCCATTTCATGCGCTTTGAGATGCCGCTTAGCCCAATACGCAATCCGAAATAGGAGCGACGTAAATTGAACGAATGTGATAGAATTTCCCTGAATACTTATATTAACCTTAATGTAAAATGATCTAATCGGGTCTCTGTTCGCCCCACCCTAGAAGTGTAATAGTACATTTTACTCGCCAATCCACGCGCTTTAAGATTCCGCCTATCCCAGTACGCTATCTGAAATAGGAGCGACGTAAATTGAACAAATGTGATAGAATTTGGCTGAATTCTTAAATTAACCATAATATAAAATCATCTTATCGGGTCTCTGTTTGCCGTACCCTAGAAGTTTAATAGTGCATTTTACTCGCCATTTCATGCGCTTTGAGATGCCGCTTAGCCCAATACGCTATCTGAAATAGGAGCGACGTAAATTGAGCAAATGTGATAGAATTTCCCTGAAATCATATATTAAACAAAATATAAAATGATCTAAACGGGACTCTGATTGCCCTATCACAGAAGTTTAGTAGTGCATTTTACTCGCACTTCCACGTGCTTTAAGATGCCGCCTAGCCCAGTACACTATCTGAAATAGGAGCGACGTATGTTGAACAAATGTGATAGAATTACGCTGAATTCTTATATTAACCGTAATATAAAATGATCTAATCGGGTCTCTGTTCGCCCTACCCTAGAAGATTACAAGCGCATTTCACTCGTCATTTCATGCGCTTTGAGATGCCGCTTAGCCCAATACGCTATCTGCAATAGGAGCGACGTAAATTGAACAAATGTGATAGAATTTGGCTGAATCCTTAAATTAACTATAATATAAAATGATCTAATCGGGTCTCTGTTTGCCCTACCCTAGAAGTTTAATAGTGCATTTCACTCGTCATTTCATGCGCTTTGAGATGCCGCCTAGCCCAGTACGCTATCTGAAATAGGAGCGACGTAAGTTGAACAAATGTGATAGAATTTTTCTGAATTTTTAAATAAACCATAATATGAAATGATCTAATCGGGTCTCTGTTTGCCCTACCCTAGATGTTTAACAGTGCATTTTACTCGCCATTTCATGCGCTTTGAGATGCCGCTTAGCCCAATACGCTATCTGAAATAGGAGCGACGTAAATTGAACAAATGTGATAGAATTTCCCTGAATACTTATATTAACCTTAATGTAAAATGATCTAATCCGGTCTCTGTTCGCCCTACCCTAGAAGTGTAATAGTGCATTTCACTCGCCATTTCATGCGCTTTGAGATGACGCTTAGCCCAATACGCTCTCTGAAATAGGAGCGACTTAAATAGAACAATTGTGATAGAATTTCGCTGAATTCTTATATTAACCAAAATATAAAATGATCTAATCGGGTCTCTGATTGCCCTATCATAGAAGTTTAATAGTGCATTTTACTCGCCAATCCACGCGCTTTAAGATTCCGCCTAGCCCAGTACGCTATCTGAAATAGGAGCGACGTAAATTGAACAAATGTGATAGAATTTGGCTGAATTCTTAAATTAACCATAATATAAAATGATCTAATCGGGTCTCTGTTTGCCCTACCCTAGAAGTTTAATAGTGCATTTTACTCGCCATTTCATGCGCTTTGAGATGACGCTTAGCCCAATACGCTATCTGAAATAGTAGCGACGTAAATTGAACAAATGTGATAGAATTTGGCTGAATTCTTAAATTAACCATAATATAAAATGATCTAATCGGGCCTCTGTTTGCCCTACCCTAGAAGTTTAACAGTGCATTTTACACGCCATTTCATGCGCTTTGAGATGCCGCTTAGCCCAATACGCTATCTGAAATTGGAGCGACGTAAATTGAACAAATGTGATAGAATTTCCCTGAAAACTTATATTAACCTTAATGTAAAATGATCTAATCGGGTCTCTGTTCGCCCTACCCTAGAAGTTTAATAGTGCATTTCACTCGCCATTTCATGCGCTTTGAGATGCCGCTTAGCCCAATACGCTATCTGAAATAGGAGCGACGTAAATAGAACAATTGTGATAGAATTTCGCTGAATTCTTATATTAACCAAAATATAAAATGATCTAATCGGGTCTCTGATTGCCCTATCGTAGAAGTTTAATAGTGCATTTTACTCGCCAATCCACGCGCTTTAAGATTCCGCCAACCCAGTACGCTAGCTGAAATAGGAGAGACGTAAGTTGAACAAATGTGATAGAATTTGGCTGAATTCTTAAATTATCCATAATATTAAATGATCTAATCGGGTCTCCGTTTGCCCTACCCTAGAAGTTTAACAGCGCATTTTAATCGCCATTACTTGCGCTTTGAGATGCAGCTTAGCCCAATACGCTATCTGAAATAGGAGCGACGTAAATTGAACAAATGTGATAGAATTTTTCTGAATACTTAAATAAACCATAATATGAAATGATCTAATCGGGTCTCTGTTTGCCCTACCCTAGATGTTTAACAGTGCATTTTACTCGCCATTTCATGCGCTTTGAGATGCCGCTTAGCCCAATACGCTATCTGAAATTGGAGCGACGTAAATTGAACAAATGTGATAGAATTTCCCTGAAAACTTATATTAACCTTAATGTAAAATGATCTAATCGGGTCTCTGTTCGCCCTACCCTAGAAGTTTAATAGTGCATTTCACTCGCCATTTCATGCGCTTTGAGATGCCGCTTAGCCCAATACGCTATCTGAAATAGGAGCGACGTAAATAGATCAATTGTGATAGAATTTCGCTGAATTCTTATATTAACCAAAATATAAAATGATCTAATCGGGTCTCTGATTGCCCTATCATAGAAGTTTAATAGTGCATTTCACTCGCCAATCCACGCGCTTTAAGATTCCGCCAACCCAGTACGCTATCTGAAATAGGAGAGACGTAAGTTGAACAAATGTGATAGAATTTGGCTGAATTCCTACATTATCCATAATATAAAATAATCTAATCGGGTCTCCGTTTGCCCTACCCTAGAAGTTTAACAGCGCATTTTAATCGCCATTTCTTGCGCATTGAGATGCAGCTTAGCCCAATACGCTATCTGAAATAGGAGCGACGTAAATTGAACAAATGTGATAGAATTTCCCTGAATACTTATATTAACCTTAATGTAAAATGATCTAATCGGGTCTCTGTTCGCCCTACCCTAGAAGTGTAATAGTGCATTTTACTCGCCAATCCACGCGCTTTAAGATTCCGCCTATCCCAGTACGCTATCTGAAATAGGAGCGACGTAAATTGAACAAATGTGATAGAATTTGGCTGAATTCTTAAATTAACCATAATATAAAATTATCTAATCGGGTCTCCGTTTGCCCTACCCTAGAAGTTTAACAGCGCATTTTAATCGCCATTTCATGCGCTTTGAGATGCAGCTTAGCCCAATACGCTATCTGAAATAGGATCGACGTAAATTGAACAAATGTGATAGAATTTGGCTGAATTCTTAAATTAACCATAATATAAAATCATCTTATCGGGTCTCTGTTTGCCCTACCCTAGAAGTTTAATAGTGCATTTTACTCGCCATTTCATGCGCTTTGAGATGCCGCTTAGCCCAATACGCTATCTGAAATAGGAGCGACGTAAATTGAACAAATGTGATAGAATTTCCCTGAAATCTTATATTAAACAAAATATAAAATGATCTAAACGGGACTCTGATTGCCCTATCATAGAAGTTTAGTAGTGCATTTTACTCGCCCTTCCACGTGCTTTAAGATGCCGCCTAGCCCAGTACACTATCTGAAATAGGAGCGACGTATGTTGAACAAATGTGATAGAATTACGCTGAATTCTTATATTAACCGTAATATAAAATGATCTAATCGGGTCTCTGTTCGCCCTACCCTAGAAGATTACTAGTGCATTTCACTCGCCATTTCATGCGCTTTGAGATGCCGCTTAGCCCAATACGCTATCTGAAATAGGAGCGACGTAAATAGAACAATTGTGATAGAATTTCGCTGAATTCTTATATTAACCAAAATATAAAATGATCTAATCGGGTCTCTGATTGCCCTATCATAGAAGTTTAATAGTGCATTTTACTCGCCAATCCACGCGCTTTAAGATTCCGCCTAGCCCAGCACGCTATCTGAAATAGGAGCGACGTAAGTTGAACAAATGTGATAGAATTTGGCTGAATTCTTAAATTAACCATAATATAAAATGATCTAATCGGGTCTCTGTTTACCCTATCATAGATGTTTAATAGTGCCTTTCACTCGACATTTCATGCGCTTTGAGATGCCGCTTAGCCCAATACGCTATCTGAAATAGGAGCGACGTAAATTGAACACTTGTGATAGAATTTCGCTGAATTCTTATATTAACCAAAATATAAAATGATCTAGTCGGGTCGCTGATTGCTCTATCATAGAAGTTTAATAGTGCATTTTGATCGCCATTCCACGCGCTTTAAGATGCCGCCTAGCCCAGTACGCTATCTGAAATTGGAGCGACGTAAATTAAACAAATGTGACAGAATTTTGCTGACATCTTAAATTAACCATAATATAAAATGATCTAATCGGGTCTCTGTTTGCCATACCCTACAAGTTTAGCAGTGCATTTTACTCGCCATTCCATGCGCTTTGAGATGCCGCTTAGCCCAATACGCTATCTGAAATAGGAGCGACGTAAATTGAACAAATGTGATAGAATTTCCCTGAATTCTTATATTAACCTTAATTTAAAATGATCTAAACGGGACTCTGATTGCCCTATCATAGAAGTTTAGTAGTGCATTTTGCTCGCCCTTCCACGTGCTTTAAGATGCCGCCTAGCCCAGTACACTATCTGAAATAGGAGCGACGTATGTTGAACAAATGTGATAGAATTACGCTGAATTCTTATATTAACCGTAATTTAAAATGATCTAATCGGGACTCTGATTGCCCTATCATAGAAGTTTAATAGTGCATTTTACTCGCCAATCCACGCGCTTTAAGATTCCGCCTAGCCCAGTACGCTATCTGAAATAGGAGCGACGTAAATTGAACAAATGTGATAGAATTTGGCTGAATTCTTAAATTAACCATAATATAAAATGATCTAAACGGGTCTCTGTTTGCCCTACCCTAGAAGTTTAATAGTGCATTTTACTCGCCATTTCATGCGCTTTGGGATGGCGCTTAGCCCAGTACGCTATCTGAAATAGGAGCGACGTAAATTGAACAAATGTGATAGAATTTGGCTGAATTCTTAAATTAACCATCATATAAAATGATCTAAACGGGTCTCTGTTTGCCCTACCCTAGAAGTTTAATAGTGCATTTTACTCGCCCTTCAACGCGCTTTAAGATGCCGCCTAGCCCAGCACGCTATCTGAAATAGGAGCGACGTAAGTTGAACAAATGTGATAGAATTTGGCTGAATTCTTAAATTAACCATAATATAAAATGATCTAATCGGGTCTCTGTTTACCCTATCATAGATGTTTAATAGTGCATTTCACTCGTCATTTCATGCGCTTTGAGATGCCGCATAGCCCAGTACGCTATCTGAAATAGGAGCGACGTAAGTTGAACAAATGTGATAGAATTACGCACAATTATTATATTAACCGTAATATAAAATTATCTAATCGGGTCTCTGTTTGCCCTACCCTAGATGTTTGACAGTGCATTTTACTCGCCATTTCATGCGGTTTGAGATGCCGCTTAGCCCAATACGCTATCTGAAATAGGAGCGACGTAAATTGAACAAACGTTATAGAATTTCCCTGAATTCTTATATTAACCTTAATGTAAAATGATCTAATCGGTTCTCTGTTCGCCCTACCCTAGGAGTTTAATAGTGCCTTTCACTCGTCATTTCATGCGCTTTGAGATGCCGCTTAGCCCAATACGCTATCTGAAATAGGAGCGACGTAAATTGAACACTTGTGATAGAATTTCGCTGAATTCTTATATTAACCAAAATATAAAATGATCTAGTCGGGTCTCTGATTGCCCTATCATAGAAGTTTAATAGTGCATTTTGATCGCCATTCCACGCGCTTTAAGATGCCGCCTAGCCCAGTACGCTATCTGAAATTGGAGCGACGTAAATTAAACAAATGTGACAGAATTTTGCTGACATCTTAAATTAACCATAATATAAAATGATCTAATCGGGTCTCTGTTTGCCATACCCTACAAGTTTAGCAGTGCATTTTACTCGCCATTCCATGCGCTTTGAGATGCCGCTTAGCCCAATACGCTATCTGAAATAGGAGCGACGTAAATTGAACAAATGTGATAGAATTTCCCTGAATTCTTATATTAACCTTAATGTAAAATGATCTAAACGGGACTCTGATTGCCCTATCATAGAAGTTTAGTAGTGCATTTTGCTCGCCCTTCCACGTGCTTTAAGATGCCGCCTAGCCCAGTACACTATCTGAAATAGGAGCGACGTATGTTGAACAAATGTGATAGAATTACGCTGAATTCTTATATTAGCCGTAATATAAAATGATCTAATCGGGACTCTGATTGCCCTATCATAGAAGTTTAATAGTGCATTTTACTCGCCTATCCACGCGCTTTAAGATTCCGCCTAGCCCAGTACGCTATCTGAAATAGGAGCGACGTAAATTGAACAAATGTGATAGAATTTGGCTGAATTCTTAAATTAACCATAATATAAAATGATCTAAACGGGTCTCTGTTTGCCCTACCCTAGAAGTTTAATAGTGCATTTTACTCGCCATTTCATGCGCTTTGGGATGGCGCTTAGCCCAATACGCTATCTGAAATAGGAGCGACGTAAATTGATGGAATGTGATAGAATTTCGCTGATTTCTTATATTAACCAAAATATAAAATGATCTAATCGGGACTCTGATTGCCCTATCATAGAAGTTTAATAGTGCATTTTACTCGCTCTTCCACGCGCTTTAAGATGCCGCCTAGCCCAGCACGCTATCTGAAATAGGAGCGACGTAAGTTGAACAAATGTGATAGAATTTGGCTGAATTCTTAAATTAACCATAATATAAAATGATCTAATCGGGTCTCTGTTTGCCATACCCTACAAGTTTAGCAGTGCATTTTACTCGCCATTCCATGCGCTTTGAGATGCCGCTTAGCCCAATACGCTATCTGAAATAGGAGCGACGTAAATTGAACAAATGTGATAGAATTTCCCTGAATTCTTATATTAACCAAAATATAAAATGATCTAATCGGGTCTCTGTTTGCCCTATCATAGAAGTTTAATAGTGCATTTTACTCGCCAATCCACGCGCTTTAAGATTCCGTCTAGCCCAGTACGCTATCTGAAATAGGAGCGACGTAAATTGAACAAATGTGATAGAATTTGGCTGAATTCTTAAATTAACCATAATATAAAATGATCTAATCGGGTCTCTGTTTGCCCTACCCTAGAAGTTTAATAGTGCATTTCACTCGTCATTTCATGCGCTTTGAGATGCCGCTTAGCCCAATAAGCAATCTGAAATAGGAACGACGTAAATTGAACAAATGTGATAGAATTTCACTGAATTCTTAAATTAACCATAATATAAAATGATCTAATCGGGTCTTTGTTCGCCCTACCCTAGAAGTTTATTAGTGCATTTCACTCGCCATTTCATGCGCTTTGAGATTCCGCTTAGCCCAATAAGCTATCTGAAATAGGAGCGACGTAAATTGAACAAATGTGATAGAATTTCGCTGAATTCTTATATTAACCGTAATATAAAATGATCAAATCGGGTCTCTGTTTGCCTTATCCTAGAAGTTTAATAGTGCATTTCACTCGTCATTTCATGCGCTTTGAGATGCCGCTTAGCCCAATACGCTATCTGCAATAGGAGCGACATCCATTGAACAAATGTGATAGAATTTCGCTGAATTCTTAAATTAACCATAATATGAAATGATCTAATCGGGTCTCTGTTGGCCCCACCCTAGAAGTGTAATAGTGCATTTCACTCGCCATTTCATGCGCTTTGAGATGCCGCTTAGCCCAATACGCTATCTGAAATAGGAGCGACGTAAATAGAACAATTGTGATAGAATTTCGCTGAATTCTTATATTAACCAAAATATAAAATGATCTAATCGGGTCTCTGATTGCCCTATCATAGAAGTTTAATAGTGCATTTTACTCGCCAATCCACGCGCTTTAAGCTTCCGCCTAGCCCAGTACGCTATCTGAAATAGGAGAGACGTAAGTTGAACAAATGTGATAGAATTTGGCTGAATTCTTAAATTATCCATAATATAAAATGATCTAATCGGGTCTCCGTTTGCCCTACCCTAGAAGTTTAACAGCGCATTTTAATCGCCATTTCTTGCGCTTTGAGATGCAGCTTAGCCCAATACGCTATCTGAAATAGGAGCGACGTAAATTGAACAAATGTGATAGAATTTTTCTGAATTCTTAAATAAACCATAATATGAAATGATCTAATCGGGTCTCTGTTTGCCCTACCCTAGATGTTTAACAGTGCATTTTACTCGCCATTTCATGCGCTTTGAGATGCCGCTTAGCCCAATACGCTATCCGAAATAGGAGCGACGTAAATTGAACGAATGTGATAGAATTTCCCTGAATACTTATATTAACCTTAATGTAAAATGATCTAATCGGGTCTCTGTTCGCCCCACCCTAGAAGTGTAATAGTACATTTTACTCGCCAATCCACGCGCTTTAAGATTCTGCCTATCCCAGTACGCTATCTGAAATAGGAGCGACGTAAATTGAACAAATGTGATAGAATTTGGCTGAATTCTTAAATTAACCATAATATAAAATTATCTAATCGGGTCTCCGTTTGCCCTACCCTAGAAGTTTAACAGCGCATTTTAATCGCCATTTCATGCGCTTTGAGATGCAGCTTAGCCCAATACGCTATCTGAAATAGGAGCGACGTAAATTGAACAAATGTGATAGAATTTGGCTGAATTCTTAAATTAACCATAATATAAAATCATCTTATCGGGTCTCTGTTTGCCGTACCCTAGAAGTTTAATAGTGCATTTTACTCGCCATTTCATGCGCTTTGAGATGCCGCTTAGCCCAATACGCTATCTGAAATAGGAGCGACGTAAATTGAGCAAATGTGATAGAATTTCCCTGAAATCATATATTAAACAAAATATAAAATGATCTAAACGGGACTCTGATTGCCCTATCACAGAAGTTTAGTAGTGCATTTTACTCGCACTTCCACGTGCTTTAAGATGCCGCCTAGCCCAGTACACTATCTGAAATAGGAGCGACGTATGTTGAACAAATGTGATAGAATTACGCTGAATTCTTATATTAACCGTAATATAAAATGATCTAATCGGGTCTCTGTTCGCCCTACCCTAGAAGATTACAAGCGCATTTCACTCGTCATTTCATGCGCTTTGAGATGCCGCTTAGCCCAATACGCTATCTGCAATAGGAGCGACGTAAATTGAACAAATGTGATAGAATTTGGCTGAATCCTTAAATTAACTATAATATAAAATGATCTAATCGGGTCTCTGTTTGCCCTACCCTAGAAGTTTAATAGTGCATTTCACTCGTCATTTCATGCGCTTTGAGATGCCGCCTAGCCCAGTACGCTATCTGAAATTGGAGCGACGTAAATTGAACAAATGTGATAGAATTTCCCTGAAAACTTATATTAACCTTAATGTAAAATGATCTAATCGGGTCTCTGTTCGCCCTACCCTAGAAGTTTAATAGTGCATTTCACTCGCCATTTCATGCGCTTTGAGATGCCGCTTAGCCCAATACGCTATCTGAAATAGGAGCGACGTAAATAGATCAATTGTGATAGAATTTCGCTGAATTCTTATATTAACCAAAATATAAAATGATCTAATCGGGTCTCTGATTGCCCTATCATAGAAGTTTAATAGTGCATTTCACTCGCCAATCCACGCGCTTTAAGATTCCGCCAACCCAGTACGCTATCTGAAATAGGAGAGACGTAAGTTGAACAAATGTGATAGAATTTGGCTGAATTCCTACATTATCCATAATATAAAATAATCTAATCGGGTCTCCGTTTGCCCTACCCTAGAAGTTTAACAGCGCATTTTAATCGCCATTTCTTGCGCATTGAGATGCAGCTTAGCCCAATACGCTATCTGAAATAGGAGCGACGTAAATTGAACAAATGTGATAGAATTTCCCTGAATACTTATATTAACCTTAATGTAAAATGATCTAATCGGGTCTCTGTTCGCCCTACCCTAGAAGTGTAATAGTGCATTTTACTCGCCAATCCACGCGCTTTAAGATTCCGCCTATCCCAGTACGCTATCTGATATAGGAGCGACGTAAATTGAACAAATGTGATAGAATTTGGCTGAATTCTTAAATTAACCATAATATAAAATTATCTAATCGGGTCTCCGTTTGCCCTACCCTAGAAGTTTAACAGCGCATTTTAATCGCCATTTCATGCGCTTTGAGATGCAGCTTAGCCCAATACGCTATCTGAAATAGGATCGACGTAAATTGAACAAATGTGATAGAATTTGGCTGAATTCTTAAATTAACCATAATATAAAATCATCTTATCGGGTCTCTGTTTGCCCTACCCTAGAAGTTTAATAGTGCATTTTACTCGCCATTTCATGCGCTTTGAGATGCCGCTTAGCCCAATACGCTATCTGAAATAGGAGCGACGTAAATTGAACAAATGTGATAGAATTTCCCTGAAATCTTATATTAAACAAAATATAAAATGATCTAAACGGGACTCTGATTGCCCTATCATAGAAGTTTAGTAGTGCATTTTACTCGCCCTTCCACGTGCTTTAAGATGCCGCCTAGCCCAGTACACTATCTGAAATAGGAGCGACGTATGTTGAACAAATGTGATAGAATTACGCTGAATTCTTATATTAACCGTAATATAAAATGATCTAATCGGGTCTCTGTTCGCCCTACCCTAGAAGATTACTAGTGCATTTCACTCGCCATTTCATGCGCTTTGAGATGCCGCTTAGCCCAATACGCTATCTGAAATAGGAGCGACGTAAATAGAACAATTGTGATAGAATTTCGCTGAATTCTTATATTAACCAAAATATAAAATGATCTAATCGGGTCTCTGATTGCCCTATCATAGAAGTTTAATAGTGCATTTTACTCGCCAATCCACGCGCTTTAAGATTCCGCCTAGCCCAGCATGCTATCTGAAATAGGAGCGACGTAAGTTGAACAAATGTGATAGAATTTGGCTGAATTCTTAAATTAACCATAATATAAAATGATCTAATCGGGTCTCTGTTTACCCTATCATAGATGTTTAATAGTGCCTTTCACTCGACATTTCATGCGCTTTGAGATGCCGCTTAGCCCAATACGCTATCTGAAATAGGAGCGACGTAAATTGAACACTTGTGATAGAATTTCGCTGAATTCTTATATTAACCAAAATATAAAATGATCTAGTCGGGTCGCTGATTGCTCTATCATAGAAGTTTAATAGTGCATTTTGATCGCCATTCCACGCGCTTTAAGATGCCGCCTAGCCCAGTACGCTATCTGAAATTGGAGCGACGTAAATTAAACAAATGTGACAGAATTTTGCTGACATCTTAAATTAACCATAATATAAAATGATCTAATCGGGTCTCTGTTTGCCATACCCTACAAGTTTAGCAGTGCATTTTACTCGCCATTCCATGCGCTTTGAGATGCCGCTTAGCCCAATACGCTATCTGAAATAGGAGCGACGTAAATTGAACAAATGTGATAGAATTTCCCTGAATTCTTATATTAACCTTAATTTAAAATGATCTAAACGGGACTCTGATTGCCCTATCATAGAAGTTTGGTAGTGCATTTTGCTCGCCCTTCCACGTGCTTTAAGATGCCGCCTAGCCCAGTACACTATCTGAAATAGGAGCGACGTATGTTGAACAAATGTGATAGAATTACGCTGAATTCTTATATTAGCCGTAATTTAAAATGATCTAATCGGGACTCTGATTGCCCTATCATAGAAGTTTAATAGTGCATTTTACTCGCCAATCCACGCGCTTTAAGATTCCGCCTAGCCCAGTACGCTATCTGAAATAGGAGCGACGTAAATTGAACAAATGTGATAGAATTTGGCTGAATTCTTAAATTAACCATAATATAAAATGATCTAAACGGGTCTCTGTTTGCCCTACCCTAGAAGTTTAATAGTGCATTTTACTCGCCATTTCATGCGCTTTGGGATGGCGCTTAGCCCAGTACGCTATCTGAAATAGGAGCGACGTAAATTGAACAAATGTGATAGAATTTGGCTGAATTCTTAAATTAACCATCATATAAAATGATCTAAACGGGTCTCTGTTTGCCCTACCCTAGAAGTTTAATAGTGCATTTTACTCGCCCTTCAACGCGCTTTAAGATGCCGCCTAGCCCAGCACGCTATCTGAAATAGGAGCGACGTAAGTTGAACAAATGTGATAGAATTTGGCTGAATTCTTAAATTAACCATAATATAAAATGATCTAATCGGGTCTCTGTTTACCCTATCATAGATGTTTAATAGTGCATTTCACTCGTCATTTCATGCGCTTTGAGATGCCGCATAGCCCAGTACGCTATCTGAAATAGGAGCGACGTAAGTTGAACAAATGTGATAGAATTACGCTCAATTATTATATTAACCGTAATATAAAATTATCTAATCGGGTCTCTGTTTGCCCTACCCTAGATGTTTGACAGTGCATTTTACTCGCCATTTCATGCGGTTTGAGATGCCGCTTAGCCCAATACGCTATCTGAAATAGGAGCGACGTAAATTGAACAAACGTTATAGAATTTCCCTGAATTCTTATATTAACCTTAATGTAAAATGATCTAATCGGTTCTCTGTTCGCCCTACCCTAGGAGTTTAATAGTGCCTTTCACTCGTCATTTCATGCGCTTTGAGATGCCGCTTAGCCCAATACGCTATCTGAAATAGGAGCGACGTAAATTGAACACTTGTGATAGAATTTCGCTGAATTCTTATATTAACCAAAATATAAAATGATCTAGTCGGGTCTCTGATTGCCCTATCATAGAAGTTTAATAGTGCATTTTGATCGCCATTCCACGCGCTTTAAGATGCCGCCTAGCCCAGTACGCTATCTGAAATTGGAGCGACGTAAATTAAACAAATGTGACAGAATTTTGCTGACATCTTAAATTAACCATAATATAAAATGATCTAATCGGGTCTCTGTTTGCCATACCCTACAAGTTTAGCAGTGCATTTTACTCGCCATTCCATGCGCTTTGAGATGCCGCTTAGCCCAATACGCTATCTGAAATAGGAGCGACGTAAATTGAACAAATGTGATAGAATTTCCCTGAATTCTTATATTAACCTTAATGTAAAATGATCTAAACGGGACTCTGATTGCCCTATCATAGAAGTTTAGTAGTGCATTTTGCTCGCCCTTCCACGTGCTTTAAGATGCCGCCTAGCCCAGTACACTATCTGAAATAGGAGCGACGTATGTTGAACAAATGTGATAGAATTACGCTGAATTCTTATATTAGCCGTAATATAAAATGATCTAATCGGGACTCTGATTGCCCTATCATAGAAGTTTAATAGTGCATTTTACTCGCCTATCCACGCGCTTTAAGATTCCGCCTAGCCCAGTACGCTATCTGAAATAGGAGCGACGTAAATTGAACAAATGTGATAGAATTTGGCTGAATTCTTAAATTAACCATAATATAAAATGATCTAAACGGGTCTCTGTTTGCCCTACCCTAGAAGTTTAATAGTGCATTTTACTCGCCATTTCATGCGCTTTGGGATGGCGCTTAGCCCAATACGCTATCTGAAATAGGAGCGACGTAAATTGATGGAATGTGATAGAATTTCGCTGATTTCTTATATTAACCAAAATATAAAATGATCTAATCGGGACTCTGATTGCCCTATCATAGAAGTTTAATAGTGCATTTTACTCGCTCTTCCACGCGCTTTAAGATGCCGCCTAGCCCAGCACGCTATCTGAAATAGGAGCGACGTAAGTTGAACAAATGTGATAGAATTTGGCTGAATTCTTAAATTAACCATAATATAAAATGATCTAATCGGGTCTCTGTTTACCCTATCATAGATGTTTAATAGTGCATTTCACTCGTCATTTCATGCGCTTTGAGATGCCGCATAGCCCAGTACGCTATCTGAAATAGGAGCGACGTAAGTTGAACAAATGTGATAGAATTACGCTCAATTATTATATTAACCGTAATATAAGATTATCTAATCGGGTCTCTGTTTGCCCTACCCTAGATGTTTGACAGTGCATTTCACTCGCCATTTCATGCGGTTTGAGATGCCGCTTAGCCCAATACGCTATCTGAAATAGGAGCGACGTAAATTGAACAAACGTGATAGAATTTCCCTGAATTCTTATATTAACCTTAATGTAAAATGATCTAATCGGTTCTCTGTTCGCCCTACCCTAGGAGTTTAATAGTGCCTTTCACTCGTCATTTCATGCGCTTTGAGATGCCGCTTAGCCCAATACGCTATCTGAAATAGGAGCGACGTAAATTGAACACTTGTGATAGAATTTCGCTGAATTCTTATATTAACCAAAATATAAAATGATCTAGTCGGGTCTCTGATTGCCCTATCATTGAAGTTTAATAGTGCATTTTGATCGCCATTCCACGCGCTTTAAGATGCCGCCTAGCCCAGTACGCTATCTGAAATTGGAGCGACGTAAATTAAACAAATGTGACAGAATTTTGCTGACATCTTAAATTAACCATAATATAAAATGATCTAATCGGGTCTCTGTTTGCCATACCCTACAAGTTTAGCAGTGCATTTTACTCGCCATTCCATGCGCTTTGAGATGCCGCTTAGCCCAATACGCTATCTGAAATAGGAGCGACGTAAATTGAACAAATGTGATAGAATTTCCCTGAATTCTTATATTAACCTTAATGTAAAATGATCTAAACGGGACTCTGATTGCCCTATCATAGAAGTTTAGTAGTGCATTTTGCTCGCTCTTCCACGTGCTTTAAGATGCCGCCTAGCCCAGTACACTATCTGAAATAGGAGCGACGTATGTTGAACAAATGTGATAGAATTACGCTGAATTCTTATATTAGCCGTAATATAAAATGATCTAATCGGGTCTCTGTTCGCACTATCCTAGAAGATTACTAGTGCATTTCACTCGTCATTTCATGAGCTTTGAGATGCCGCTTAGCCCAATAAGCTATCTGAAATAGGAGCGACGTAAATTGAACAAATGTGATAGAATTACGCTGAATTCTTATATTAACCGTAATATAAAATGATCTAATCGGGTCTCTGTTTGCCTTATCCTAGAAGTTTAATAGTGCATTTCACTCGTCATTTCATGCGCTTTGACATGCCTCTTAGCCCAATAAGCTATCTGAAATAGGAGCGACGTAAATTGAACAAATGTGATAGAATTTTTCTGAATTCTTAAATAAACCATAATATGAAATGATCTAATCGGGTCTCTGTTTGCCCTACCCTAGAAGCTTAACTGTGCATTTTACTCTCCATTTCATGCGCTTTGAGATGCCGCTTAGCCCAATACGCTATCTGAAATAGGAGCGACGTAAATTTAACAAATGTGGTAGAATTTCCCTGAATACTTATATTAACCTTAATGTAAAATGATCTAATCGGGTCTCTGTTCGCCCTACCCTAGAAGTTTAATAGTGCATTTCACTCGCCGTTTCATGCGCTTTGAGATGCCGCTTAGCCCAGTACGCTATCTGAAATAGGAGCGACGTAAGTAGAACAATTGTGATAGAATTTCGCTCAATTCTTATATTAACCAAAATATAAAATGATCTAAACGGGTCTCTGATTGCCCTATCATTGCAGTTTAATAGTGCATTTTACTCGCCATTTCACGCGCTTTAAGATGCCGCCTAGAACAGTACGCTATCTGAAATAGGAGCGACGTACGTTGAACAAATGTGATAGAATTACGCTGAATTCTTATATTAACCGTAATATAAAATTATCTAATCGGGTCTCTGTTTGCCCTACCCTAGAAGTTTAATGGTGCACTTTGCTCGCCATTTCATGCGCTTTGAGATGGCCGTTAGCCCAATACGCTATCTGAAATAGGAGCGACGTAAATTGAACAAATGTGATAGAATTTCCCTGAATTCTTATATTAACCTTAATGTAAAATGATCTAATCGGGTCTTTGTTCGCCCTACCCTAGAAGTTAAATAGTGCATTTCACTCGCCATTTCATGCGCTTTGAGATGCCGCTTAGCCCAGTACGCTATCTGAAATAGGAGCGACGTAAGTTGAACCAATGTGATAGAATTACACTGAATTATTATATTAACCGTAATATAAAATGATCTAATCGGGTCTCTGTTTGCCCTATCATAGAAGTTTAATAGTGCGTTTAGCTCGCCTTTCCACACGCTTTAAGATGCCGCCTAGCCCAGCACGCTATCTGAAATAGGAGCGACGTAAGTTGAACAAATGTGATAGAATTTGGCTGAATTCTTAAATTAACCATAATATAAAATGATCTAATCGGGTCTCTGTTTACCCTATCATAGATGTTTAATAGTGCATTTCACTCGTCATTTCATGCGCTTTGAGATGCCGCTTAGCCCAATACGCTATCTGAAATAGGAGCGACGTAAATAGAACAATTGTGATAGAATTTCGCTGAATTCTTATATTAACCAAAATATAAAATGATCTAATCGGGTCTCTGATTGCCCTATCATAGAAGTTTAATAGTGCATTTTACTCGCCAATCCACGCGCTTTAAGATTCCGCCTAGCCCAGCATGCTATCTGAAATAGGAGCGACGTAAGTTGAACAAATGTGATAGAATTTGGCTGAATTCTTAAATTAACCATAATATAAAATGATCTAATCGGGTCTCTGTTTACCCTATCATAGATGTTTAATAGTGCCTTTCACTCGACATTTCATGCGCTTTGAGATGCCGCTTAGCCCAATACGCTATCTGAAATAGGAGCGACGTAAATTGAACACTTGTGATAGAATTTCGCTGAATTCTTATATTAACCAAAATATAAAATGATCTAGTCGGGTCGCTGATTGCTCTATCATAGAAGTTTAATAGTGCATTTTGATCGCCATTCCACGCGCTTTAAGATGCCGCCTAGCCCAGTACGCTATCTGAAATTGGAGCGACGTAAATTAAACAAATGTGACAGAATTTTGCTGACATCTTAAATTAACCATAATATAAAATGATCTAATCGGGTCTCTGTTTGCCATACCCTACAAGTTTAGCAGTGCATTTTACTCGCCATTCCATGCGCTTTGAGATGCCGCTTAGCCCAATACGCTATCTGAAATAGGAGCGACGTAAATTGAACAAATGTGATAGAATTTCCCTGAATTCTTATATTAACCTTAATTTAAAATGATCTAAACGGGACTCTGATTGCCCTATCATAGAAGTTTGGTAGTGCATTTTGCTCGCCCTTCCACGTGCTTTAAGATGCCGCCTAGCCCAGTACACTATCTGAAATAGGAGCGACGTATGTTGAACAAATGTGATAGAATTACGCTGAATTCTTATATTAGCCGTAATTTAAAATGATCTAATCGGGACTCTGATTGCCCTATCATAGAAGTTTAATAGTGCATTTTACTCGCCAATCCACGCGCTTTAAGATTCCGCCTAGCCCAGTACGCTATCTGAAATAGGAGCGACGTAAATTGAACAAATGTGATAGAATTTGGCTGAATTCTTAAATTAACCATAATATAAAATGATCTAAACGGGTCTCTGTTTGCCCTACCCTAGAAGTTTAATAGTGCATTTTACTCGCCATTTCATGCGCTTTGGGATGGCGCTTAGCCCAGTACGCTATCTGAAATAGGAGCGACGTAAATTGAACAAATGTGATAGAATTTCGCTGAATTCTTATATTAACCAAAATATAAAATGATCTAGTCGGGTCTCTGATTGCCCTATCATAGAAGTTTAATAGTGCATTTTGATCGCCATTCCACGCGCTTTAAGATGCCGCCTAGCCCAGTACGCTATCTGAAATTGGAGCGACGTAAATTAAACAAATGTGACAGAATTTTGCTGACATCTTAAATTAACCATAATATAAAATGATCTAATCGGGTCTCTGTTTGCCATACCCTACAAGTTTAGCAGTGCATTTTACTCGCCATTCCATGCGCTTTGAGATGCCGCTTAGCCCAATACGCTATCTGAAATAGGAGCGACGTAAATTGAACAAATGTGATAGAATTTCCCTGAATTCTTATATTAACCTTAATGTAAAATGATCTAAACGGGACTCAGATTGCCCTATCATAGAAGTTTAGTAGTGCATTTTGCTCGCCCTTCCACGTGCTTTAAGATGCCGCCTAGCCCAGTACACTATCTGAAATAGGAGCGACGTATGTTGAACAAATGTGATAGAATTACGCTGAATTCTTATATTAGCCGTAATATAAAATGATCTAATCGGGACTCTGATTGCCCTATCATAGAAGTTTAATAGTGCATTTTACTCGCCTATCCACGCGCTTTAAGATTCCGCCTAGCCCAGTACGCTATCTGAAATAGGAGCGACGTAAATTGAACAAATGTGATAGAATTTGGCTGAATTCTTAAATTAACCATAATATAAAATGATCTAAACGGGTCTCTGTTTGCCCTACCCTAGAAGTTTAATAGTGCATTTTACTCGCCATTTCATGCGCTTTGGGATGGCGCTTAGCCCAATACGCTATCTGAAATAGGAGCGACGTAAATTGATGGAATGTGATAGAATTTCGCTGATTTCTTATATTAACCAAAATATAAAATGATCTAATCGGGACTCTGATTGCCCTATCATAGAAGTTTAATAGTGCATTTTACTCGCTCTTCCACGCGCTTTAAGATGCCGCCTAGCCCAGCACGCTATCTGAAATAGGAGCGACGTAAGTTGAACAAATGTGATAGAATTTGGCTGAATTCTTAAATTAACCATAATATAAAATGATCTAATCGGGTCTCTGTTTACCCTATCATAGATGTTTAATAGTGCATTTCACTCGTCATTTCATGCGCTTTGAGATGCCGCATAGCCCAGTACGCTATCTGAAATAGGAGCGACGTAAGTTGAACAAATGTGATAGAATTACGCTCAATTATTATATTAACCGTAATATAAGATTATCTAATCGGGTCTCTGTTTGCCCTACCCTAGATGTTTGACAGTGCATTTCACTCGCCATTTCATGCGGTTTGAGATGCCGCTTAGCCCAATACGCTATCTGAAATAGGAGCGACGTAAATTGAACAAACGTGATAGAATTTCCCTGAATTCTTATATTAACCTTAATGTAAAATGATCTAATCGGTTCTCTGTTCGCCCTACCCTAGGAGTTTAATAGTGCCTTTCACTCGTCATTTCATGCGCTTTGAGATGCCGCTTAGCCCAATACGCTATCTGAAATAGGAGCGACGTAAATTGAACACTTGTGATAGAATTTCGCTGAATTCTTATATTAACCAAAATATAAAATGATCTAGTCGGGTCTCTGATTGCCCTATCATTGAAGTTTAATAGTGCATTTTGATCGCCATTCCACGCGCTTTAAGATGCCGCCTAGCCCTGTACGCTATCTGAAATTGGAGCGACGTAAATTAAACAAATGTGACAGAATTTTGCTGACATCTTAAATTAACCATAATATAAAATGATCTAATCGGGTCTCTGTTTGCCATACCCTACAAGTTTAGCAGTGCATTTTACTCGCCATTCCATGCGCTTTGAGATGCCGCTTAGCCCAATACGCTATCTGAAATAGGAGCGACGTAAATTGAACAAATGTGATAGAATTTCCCTGAATTCTTATATTAACCTTAATGTAAAATGATCTAAACGGGACTCTGATTGCCCTATCATAGAAGTTTAGTAGTGCATTTTGCTCGCTCTTCCACGTGCTTTAAGATGCCGCCTAGCCCAGTACACTATCTGAAATAGGAGCGACGTATGTTGAACAAATGTGATAGAATTACGCTGAATTCTTATATTAGCCGTAATATAAAATGATCTAATCGGGTCTCTGTTCGCACTATCCTAGAAGATTACTAGTGCATTTCACTCGTCATTTCATGAGCTTTGAGATGCCGCTTAGCCCAATAAGCTATCTGAAATAGGAGCGACGTAAATTGAACAAATGTGATAGAATTACGCTGAATTCTTATATTAACCGTAATATAAAATGATCTAATCGGGTCTCTGTTTGCCTTATCCTAGAAGTTTAATAGTGCATTTCACTCGTCATTTCATGCGCTTTGACATGCCTCTTAGCCCAATAAGCTATCTGAAATAGGAGCGACGTAAATTGAACAAATGTGATAGAATTTTTCTGAATTCTTAAATAAACCATAATATGAAATGATCTAATCGGGTCTCTGTTTGCCCTACCCTAGAAGCTTAACTGTGCATTTTACTCTCCATTTCATGCGCTTTGAGATGCCGCTTAGCCCAATACGCTATCTGAAATAGGAGCGACGTAAATTTAACAAATGTGGTAGAATTTCCCTGAATACTTATATTAACCTTAATGTAAAATGATCTAATCGGGTCTCTGTTCGCCCTACCCTAGAAGTTTAATAGTGCATTTCACTCGCCGTTTCATGCGCTTTGAGATGCCGCTTAGCCCAGTACGCTATCTGAAATAGGAGCGACGTAAGTAGAACAATTGTGATAGAATTTCGCTCAATTCTTATATTAACCAAAATATAAAATGATCTAAACGGGTCTCTGATTGCCCTATCATTGCAGTTTAATAGTGCATTTTACTCGCCATTTCACGCGCTTTAAGATGCCGCCTAGAACAGTACGCTATCTGAAATAGGAGCGACGTACGTTGAACAAATGTGATAGAATTACGCTGAATTCTTATATTAACCGTAATATAAAATTATCTAATCGGGTCTCTGTTTGCCCTACCCTAGAAGTTTAATGGTGCACTTTGCTCGCCATTTCATGCGCTTTGAGATGGCCGTTAGCCCAATACGCTATCTGAAATAGGAGCGACGTAAATTGAACAAATGTGATAGAGTTTCCCTGAATTCTTATATTAACCTTAATGTAAAATGATCTAATCGGGTCTTTGTTCGCCCTACCCTAGAAGTTAAATAGTGCATTTCACTCGCCATTTCATGCGCTTTGAGATGCCGCTTAGCCCAGTACGCTATCTGAAATAGGAGCGACGTAAGTTGAACCAATGTGATAGAATTACACTGAATTATTATATTAACCGTAATATAAAATGATCTAATCGGGTCTCTGTTTGCCCTATCATAGAAGTTTAATAGTGCGTTTAGCTCGCCTTTCCACACGCTTTAAGATGCCGCCTAGCCCAGCACGCTATCTGAAATAGGAGCGACGTAAGTTGAACAAATGTGATAGAATTTGGCTGAATTCTTAAATTAACCATAATATAAAATGATCTAATCGGGTCTCTGTTTACCCTATCATAGATGTTTAATAGTGCATTTCACTCGTCATTTCATGCGCTTTGAGATGCCGCTTAGCCCAATACGCTATCTGAAATAGGAGCGACGTAAATAGAACAATTGTGATAGAATTTCGCTGAATTCTTATATTAACCAAAATATAAAATGATCTAATCGGGTCTCTGATTGCCCTATCATAGAAGTTTAATAGTGCATTTTACTCGCCAATCCACGCGCTTTAAGATTCCGCCTAGCCCAGCATGCTATCTGAAATAGGAGCGACGTAAGTTGAACAAATGTGATAGAATTTGGCTGAATTCTTAAATTAACCATAATATAAAATGATCTAATCGGGTCTCTGTTTACCCTATCATAGATGTTTAATAGTGCCTTTCACTCGACATTTCATGCGCTTTGAGATGCCGCTTAGCCCAATACGCTATCTGAAATAGGAGCGACGTAAATTGAACACTTGTGATAGAATTTCGCTGAATTCTTATATTAACCAAAATATAAAATGATCTAGTCGGGTCGCTGATTGCTCTATCATAGAAGTTTAATAGTGCATTTTGATCGCCATTCCACGCGCTTTAAGATGCCGCCTAGCCCAGTACGCTATCTGAAATTGGAGCGACGTAAATTAAACAAATGTGACAGAATTTTGCTGACATCTTAAATTAACCATAATATAAAATGATCTAATCGGGTCTCTGTTTGCCATACCCTACAAGTTTAGCAGTGCATTTTACTCGCCATTCCATGCGCTTTGAGATGCCGCTTAGCCCAATACGCTATCTGAAATAGGAGCGACGTAAATTGAACAAATGTGATAGAATTTCCCTGAATTCTTATATTAACCTTAATTTAAAATGATCTAAACGGGACACTGATTGCCCTATCATAGAAGTTTGGTAGTGCATTTTGCTCGCCCTTGCACGTGCTTTAAGATGCTGCCTAGCCCAGTACACTATCTGAAATAGGAGCGACGTATGTTGAACAAATGTGATAGAATTACGCTGAATTCTTATATTAGCCGTAATTTAAAATGATCTAATCGGGACTCTGATTGCCCTATCATAGAAGTTTAATAGTGCATTTTACTCGCCAATCCACGCGCTTTAAGATTCCGCCTAGCCCAGTACGCTATCTGAAATAGGAGCGACGTAAATTGAACAAATGTGATAGAATTTGGCTGAATTCTTAAATTAACCATAATATAAAATGATCTAAACGGGTCTCTGTTTGCCCTACCCTAGAAGTTTAATAGTGCATTTTACTCGCCATTTCATGCGCTTTGAGATGGCGCTTAGCCCAGTACGCTATCTGAAATAGGAGCGACGTAAATTGAACAAATGTGATAGAATTTGGCTGAATTCTTAAATTAACCATAATATAAAATGATCTAAACGGGTCTCTGTTTGCCCTACCCTAGAAGTTTAATAGTGCATTTTACTCGCCCTTCCACGCGCTTTAAGATGCCGCCTAGCCCAGCACGCTATCTGAAATAGGAGCGACGTAAGTTGAACAAATGTGATAGAATTTGGCTGAATTCTTAAATTAACCATAATATAAAATGATCTAATCGGGTCTCTGTTTACCCTATCATAGATGTTTAATAGTGCATTTCACTCGTCATTTCATGCGCTTTGAGATGCCGCATAGCCCAGTACGCTATCTGAAATAGGAGCGACGTAAGTTGAACAAATGTGATAGAATTACGCTCAATTATTATATTAACCGTAATATAAAATTATCTAATCGGGTCTCTGTTTGCCCTACCCTAGATGTTTGACAGTGCATTTTACTCGCCATTTCATGCGGTTTGAGATGCCGCTTAGCCCAATACGCTATCTGAAATAGGAGCGACGTAAATTGAACAAACGTGATAGAATTTCCCTGAATTCTTATATTAACCTTAATGTAAAATGATCTAATCGGTTCTCTGTTCGCCCTACCCTAGGAGTTTAATAGTGCCTTTCACTCGTCATTTCATGCGCTTTGAGATGCCGCTTAGCCCAATACGCTATCTGAAATAGGAGCGACGTAAATTGAACACTTGTGATAGAATTTCGCTGAATTCTTATATTAACCAAAATATAAAATGATCTAATCGGGACTCTGATTGCCCTATCATAGAAGTTTAATAGTGCATTTTACTCGCCTATCCACGCGCTTTAAGATTCCGCCTAGCCCAGTACGCTATCTGAAATAGGAGCGACGTAAATTGAACAAATGTGATAGAATTTGGCTGAATTCTTAAATTAACCATAATATAAAATGATCTAAACGGGTCTCTGTTTGCCCTACCCTAGAAGTTTAATAGTGCATTTTACTCGCCATTTCATGCGCTTTGGGATGGCGCTTAGCCCAATACGCTATCTGAAATAGGAGCGACGTAAATTGATGGAATGTGATAGAATTTCGCTGATTTCTTATATTAACCAAAATATAAAATGATCTAATCGGGACTCTGATTGCCCTATCATAGAAGTTTAATAGTGCATTTTACTCGCTCTTCCACGCGCTTTAAGATGCCGCCTAGCCCAGCACGCTATCTGAAATAGGAGCGACGTAAGTTGAACAAATGTGATAGAATTTGGCTGAATTCTTAAATTAACCACAATATAAAATGATCTAATCGGGTCTCTGTTTACCCTATCATAGATGTTTAATAGTGCATTTCACTCGTCATTTCATGCGCTTTGAGATGCCGCATAGCCCAGTACGCTATCTGAAATAGGAGCGACGTAAGTTGAACAAATGTGATAGAATTACGCTCAATTATTATATTAACCGTAATATAAAATTATCTAATCGGGTCTCTGTTTGCCCTACCCTAGATGTTTGACAGTGCATTTCACTCGCCATTTCATGCGGTTTGAGATGCCGCTTAGCCCAATACGCTATCTGAAATAGGAGCGACGTAAATTGAACAAACGTGATAGAATTTCCCTGAATTCTTATATTAACCTTAATGTAAAATGATCTAATCGGTTCTCTGTTCGCCCTACCCTAGGAGTTTAATAGTGCCTTTCACTCGTCATTTCATGCGCTTTGAGATGCCGCTTAGCCCAATACGCTATCTGAAATAGGAGCGACGTAAATTGAACACTTGTGATAGAATTTCGCTGAATTCTTATATTAACCAAAATATAAAATGATCTAGTCGGGTCTCTGATTGCCCTATCATTGAAGTTTAATAGTGCATTTTGATCGCCATTCCACGCGCTTTAAGATGCCGCCTAGCCCAGTACGCTATCTGAAATTGGAGCGACGTAAATTAAACAAATGTGACAGAATTTTGCTGACATCTTAAATTAACCATAATATAAAATGATCTAATCGGGTCTCTGTTTGCCATACCCTACAAGTTTAGCAGTGCATTTTACTCGCCATTCCATGCGCTTTGAGATGCCGCTTAGCCCAATACGCTATCTGAAATAGGAGCGACGTAAATTGAACAAATGTGATAGAATTTCCCTGAATACTTATATTAACCTTAATGTAAAATGATCTAATCGGGTCTCTGCTAGCCCTATCATAGAAGTTTAATAGTGCATTTTACCCGCCATTCCACGCGCTTTAAGATGCCGCCTAGCCCAGTACGCTATCTGAAATAGGAGCGACGTACGTTGAGCAAATGTGATAGAGTTACGCTGAATTCTTATATTAACCGTAATATAAAATGATCGAATCGGGTCTCTGTTTGCCTTATCCTAGAAGTATAATAGTGCATTTTACTCGCCATTTCATGCGCATTGAGATGCCTCTTAGCTCAATACGCTATCTGAAATATCAGCGACGTAAATTGAACAAATGTGAGAGACTTTCGCTGAATTCTTATATTAACCTTAATGTAAAGTGTTCTAATCGGGTCTCTGTTCGCCCTACCCTAGAAGATTAATAATGCATTTCACTCGTCATTTCATGCGCTTTGAGATGCCGCTTTGCTCAATTAGCTATCTGAAATAGGAGCGACGTAAATTGAACAAATGTGATAGTATTTCGCTGAATTCTTAAATTAACCATAATATAAAATGATCTAATCGGGTCTCTGTTTGCCCTACCCTAGAAGCTTAATAGTGCATTTCACTCGTCAATTCATACGCTTTGCGATGCCGCTTAGCCCAATACGCTATCTGAAATAGGAGCGACGTAAATTGAACAAATGTTATAGAATTTCGCTGAATCCTTATATTAACCAAAATATAAAATGATCTAATCGGCTCTCTGATTGCCGTATCATAGAAGTTTAGTAGTGCATTTTACTCGCCCTTCCACGCGCTTTAAGATGCAGCCAAGCCCAGTACGCTATCTGAAATAGGAGCGACGTAAATTGAACAATTGTGATAGAATTTTGCTGAATTCTTAAATTAAACGTAACATAAAATGATCTAATCGGTTCTCTGTTTCCCCTACCCTAGAAGTTTAATAGTTCATTTTACTCGCCATTTCATGCGCTTTGAGATGCCGCTCAGCCCAATACGCTATCTGAAATAGGAGCGACGTAAATTGAACAAATGTGATAGAATTACGCTGAATTCTTAAATTAACCATATCATAAAATGATCTATTCGGGTCTCTGTTTGCCCTACCCTAGAAGTTTAATAGTGCATTTTACTCGCCATTTCATGCGCTTTGAGATGCCGCATAGCCCAATACGCTATCTGAAATAGGAGCGACGTAAATTGAACAAATGTGATAGAATTTCCGTGAATCCTTATATTAACCTTAATGTAAAATGATCTAATCGGGTCTCTGTTCGCCCTACCATAGAAGTCTAATGGTGCATTTCACTCGCCATTTCATGCGCTTTGTGATGCCGCTTAGCCCAATACGCTATCTGAAATAGGAGCGACGTAAGTTGAACAAATGTGATAGAATTTCACTGAATTCTTCTATTAACCATAATGTAAAATGATCTGATCGGGTCTCTGTTCGCCCTAGCCTAGAAGTTTAATAGTGCATTTTATTCGCCACTTCATGCGCTTTGAGATGCCGCTTAGCCGAATACGCTATCTGAAATAGGAGCGACGTAAATTGAACAAATGTGATACTATTTCCCTGAAATCTAATATTAACCAAAATATAAAATGATCTAATCGGGTCTCTGATTGCCCTATCATAGAAGTTTAATAGTGCATTTTACTCGCCAATCCACGCGCTTTAAGATTCCGCCTAGCCCAGTACGCTATCTGAAATAGGAGCGACGTAAATTGAACAAATGTGATAGAATTACGCTGAATTCTTATATTAACCTTAATGTAAAATGATCTAATCGGGTCTCTGTTCGCCCTACCCTAGAAGTGTAATAGTGCATTTCACTCGACATTACATGCGCTTTGAGATGCCGCTTAGCCCAATACGCTATCTGAAATAGGAGCGACGTAAATAGAACAATTGTGATAGAATTTCGCTGAATTCTTATATTAACCAAAATATAAAATGATCTAATCGGGACTCTGATTGCCCTATCATAGAAGTTTAATAGTGCATTTTACTCGCCTATCCACGCGCTTTAAGATTCCGCCTAGCCCAGTACGCTATCTGAAATAGGAGCGACGTAAATTGAACAAATGTGATAGAATTTGGCTGAATTCTTAAATTAACCATAATATAAAATGATCTAAACGGGTCTCTGTTTGCCCTACCCTAGAAGTTTAATAGTGCATTTTACTCGCCATTTCATGCGCTTTGGGATGGCGCTTAGCCCAATACGCTATCTGAAATAGGAGCGACGTAAATTGATGGAATGTGATAGAATTTCGCTGATTTCTTATATTAACCAAAATATAAAATGATCTAATCGGGACTCTGATTGCCCTATCATAGAAGTTTAATAGTGCATTTTACTCGCTCTTCCACGCGCTTTAAGATGCCGCCTAGCCCAGCACGCTATCTGAAATAGGAGCGACGTAAGTTGAACAAATGTGATAGAATTTGGCTGAATTCTTAAATTAACCACAATATAAAATGATCTAATCGGGTCTCTGTTTACCCTATCATAGATGTTTAATAGTGCATTTCACTCGTCATTTCATGCGCTTTGAGATGCCGCATAGCCCAGTACGCTATCTGAAATAGGAGCGACGTAAGTTGAACAAATGTGATAGAATTACGCTCAATTATTATATTAACCGTAATATAAAATTATCTAATCGGGTCTCTGTTTGCCCTACCCTAGATGTTTGACAGTGCATTTCACTCGCCATTTCATGCGGTTTGAGATGCCGCTTAGCCCAATACGCTATCTGAAATAGGAGCGACGTAAATTGAACAAACGTGATAGAATTTCCCTGAATTCTTATATTAACCTTAATGTAAAATGATCTAATCGGTTCTCTGTTCGCCCTACCCTAGGAGTTTAATAGTGCCTTTCACTCGTCATTTCATGCGCTTTGAGATGCCGCTTAGCCCAATACGCTATCTGAAATAGGAGCGACGTAAATTGAACACTTGTGATAGAATTTCGCTGAATTCTTATATTAACCAAAATATAAAATGATCTAGTCGGGTCTCTGATTGCCCTATCATTGAAGTTTAATAGTGCATTTTGATCGCCATTCCACGCGCTTTAAGATGCCGCCTAGCCCAGTACGCTATCTGAAATTGGAGCGACGTAAATTAAACAAATGTGACAGAATTTTGCTGACATCTTAAATTAACCATAATATAAAATGATCTAATCGGGTCTCTGTTTGCCATACCCTACAAGTTTAGCAGTGCATTTTACTCGCCATTCCATGCGCTTTGAGATGCCGCTTAGCCCAATACGCTATCTGAAATAGGAGCGACGTAAATTGAACAAATGTGATAGAATTTCCCTGAATACTTATATTAACCTTAATGTAAAATGATCTAATCGGGTCTCTGCTAGCCCTATCATAGAAGTTTAATAGTGCATTTTACCCGCCATTCCACGCGCTTTAAGATGCCGCCTAGCCCAGTACGCTATCTGAAATAGGAGCGACGTACGTTGAGCAAATGTGATAGAGTTACGCTGAATTCTTATATTAACCGTAATATAAAATGATCGAATCGGGTCTCTGTTTGCCTTATCCTAGAAGTATAATAGTGCATTTTACTCGCCATTTCATGCGCATTGAGATGCCTCTTAGCTCAATACGCTATCTGAAATATCAGCGACGTAAATTGAACAAATGTGAGAGACTTTCGCTGAATTCTTATATTAACCTTAATGTAAAGTGTTCTAATCGGGTCTCTGTTCGCCCTACCCTAGAAGATTAATAATGCATTTCACTCGTCATTTCATGCGCTTTGAGATGCCGCTTTGCTCAATTAGCTATCTGAAATAGGAGCGACGTAAATTGAACAAATGTGATAGTATTTCGCTGAATTCTTAAATTAACCATAATATAAAATGATCTAATCGGGTCTCTGTT
The DNA here is from genome assembly GCA_916610135.2 of Macropis europaea. Lineage (NCBI taxonomy): Eukaryota > Metazoa > Arthropoda > Insecta > Hymenoptera > Melittidae > Macropis > Macropis europaea. The sequence goes on along the minus strand of CAKAJE020001194.1, from coordinate 312,102 downwards.
TGCCCTACCCTAGAAGCTTAATAGTGCATTTCACTCGTCAATTCATACGCTTTGCGATGCCGCTTAGCCCAATACGCTATCTGAAATAGGAGCGACGTAAATTGAACAAATGTTATAGAATTTCGCTGAATCCTTATATTAACCAAAATATAAAATGATCTAATCGGCTCTCTGATTGCCGTATCATAGAAGTTTAGTAGTGCATTTTACTCGCCCTTCCACGCGCTTTAAGATGCAGCCAAGCCCAGTACGCTATCTGAAATAGGAGCGACGTAAATTGAACAATTGTGATAGAATTTTGCTGAATTCTTAAATTAAACGTAACATAAAATGATCTAATCGGTTCTCTGTTTCCCCTACCCTAGAAGTTTAATAGTTCATTTTACTCGCCATTTCATGCGCTTTGAGATGCCGCTTAGCCCAATACGCTATCTGAAATAGGAGCGACGTAAATTGAACAAATGTGATAGAATTACGCTGAATTCTTAAATTAACCATATCATAAAATGATCTATTCGGGTCTCTGTTTGCCCTACCCTAGAAGTTTAATAGTGCATTTTACTCGCCATTTCATGCGCTTTGAGATGCCGCATAGCCCAATACGCTATCTGAAATAGGAGCGACGTAAATTGAACAAATGTGATAGAATTTCCGTGAATCCTTATATTAACCTTAATGTAAAATGATCTAATCGGGTCTCTGTTCGCCCTACCATAGAAGTCTAATGGTGCATTTCACTCGCCATTTCATGCGCTTTGTGATGCCGCTTAGCCCAATACGCTATCTGAAATAGGAGCGACGTAAGTTGAACAAATGTGATAGAATTTCACTGAATTCTTCTATTAACCATAATGTAAAATGATCTGATCGGGTCTCTGTTCGCCCTAGCCTAGAAGTTTAATAGTGCATTTTATTCGCCACTTCATGCGCTTTGAGATGCCGCTTAGCCGAATACGCTATCTGAAATAGGAGCGACGTAAATTGAACAAATGTGATACTATTTCCCTGAAATCTAATATTAACCAAAATATAAAATGATCTAATCGGGTCTCTGATTGCCCTATCATAGAAGTTTAATAGTGCATTTTACTCGCCAATCCACGCGCTTTAAGATTCCGCCTAGCCCAGTACGCTATCTGAAATAGGAGCGACGTAAATTGAACAAATGTGATAGAATTACGCTGAATTCTTATATTAACCTTAATGTAAAATGATCTAATCGGGTCTCTGTTCGCCCTACCCTAGAAGTGTAATAGTGCATTTCACTCGACATTACATGCGCTTTGAGATGCCGCTTAGCCCAATACGCTATCTGAAATAGGAGCGACGTAAATAGAACAATTGTGATAGAATTTCGCTGAATTCTTATATTAACCAAAATATAAAATGATCTAATCGGGACTCTGATTCCCTATCATAGAAGTTTAGTAGTGCATTTTACTCGCCCTTCCACGCGCTTTAAGATGCCGCCTAGCCCAGTACGTTATCTGAAATAGGAGCGACGTAAGTTGAACAAATGTGATAGAATTACGCTGAATTCTTATATTAACCGTAATATAAAATGATCTAATCGGGTCTCTGTTTGCCCTACCCTAGAAGTTTAATAGTTCATTTTACTCGCCATTTCATGCGCTTTGAGATGCCGCTTAGCCCAATACGCTATCTGCAATAGGAGCGACGTCCATTGAACAAATGTGATAGAATTTCGCTGAATTCTTAAATTAACCATAATATAAAATGATCGAATCGGGTCTCTGTTCGCCCTACCCTAGAAGTGTAATAGTGCATTTCACTCGCCATTTCATGCGCTTTGAGATGCCGCTTAGCCCAATACGCTATCTGAAATAGGAGCGACGAAAATAGAACAATTGTGATAGAATTTCGCTGAATTCTTATATTAACCAAAATATAAAATGATCTAATCGGGTCTCTGATTGCCCTATCATAGAAGTTTAATAGTGCATTTTACTCGCCAATCCACGCGCTTTAAGATTCCGCCTAGCCCAGTACGCTATCTGAAATAGGAGAGACGTAAGTTGAACAAATGTGATAGAATTTGGCTGAATTCTTAAATTATACATAATATAAAATGATCTAATCGGGTCTCCGTTTGCCCTACCCTAGAAGTTTAACAGCGCATTTTAATCGCCATTTCTTGCGCTTTGAGATGCAGCTTAGCCCAATACGCTATCTGAAATAGGAGCGACGTAAATTGAACAAATGTGATAGAATTTTTCTGAATTCTTAAATAAACCATAATATGAAATGATCTAATCGGGTCTCTGTTTGCCCTACCCTAGATGTTTAACAGTGCATTTTACTCGCCATTTCATGCGCTTTGAGATGCCGCTTAGCCCAATACGCTATCCGAAATAGGAGCGACGTAAATTGAACGAATGTGATAGAATTTCCCTGAATACTTATATTAACCTTAATGTAAAATGATCTAATCGGGTCTCTGTTCGCCCCACCCTAGAAGTGTAATAGTACATGTTACTCGCCAATCCACGCGCTTTAAGATTCCGCCTATCCCAGTACGCTATCTGAAATAGGAGCGACGTAAATTGAACAAATGTGATAGAATTTGGCTGAATTCTTAAATTAACCATAATATAAAATTATCTAATCGGGTCTCCGATTGCCCTACCCTAGAAGTTTAACAGCGCATTTTAATCGCCATTTCATGCGCTTTGAGATGCAGCTTAGCCCAATACGCTATCTGAAATAGGAGCGACGTAAATTGAACAAATGTGATAGAATTTGGCTGAATTCTTAAATTAACCATAATATAAAATCATCTTATCGGGTCTCTGTTTGCCGTACCCTAGAAGTTTAATAGTGCATTTTACTCGCCATTTCATGCGCTTTGAGATGCCGCTTAGCCCAATACGCTATCTGAAATAGGAGCGACGTAAATTGAGCAAATGTGATAGAATTTCCCTGAAATCATATATTAAACAAAATATAAAATGATCTAAACGGGACTCTGATTGCCCTATCACAGAAGTTTAGTAGTGCATTTTACTCGCCCTTCCACGTGCTTTAAGATGCCGCCTAGCCCAGTACACTATCTGAAATAGGAGCGACGTATGTTGAACAAATGTGATAGAATTACGCTGAATTCTTATATTAACCGTAATATAAAATGATCTAATCGGGTCTCTGTTCGCCCTACCCTAGAAGATTACAAGCGCATTTCACTCGTCATTTCATGCGCTTTGAGATGCCGCTTAGCCCAATACGCTATCTGCAATAGGAGCGACGTAAATTGAACAAATGTGATAGAATTTGGCTGAATCCTTAAATTAACTATAATATAAATGATCTAATCGGGTCTCTGTTTGCCCTACCCTAGAAGTTTAATAGTGCATTTTACTTGCCATTTCATGCGCTTTGAGATGGCGCTTAGCCCAATACGCTATCTGGAATAGGACCGACGTAAATTGAACAAATGTGATAGAATTTGGCTGAATTCTTAAATTAACCATAATATAAAATGATCTAATCGGGTCTCTGTTTGCCTTACCCTAGAAGTTTAATAGTGCATTTTACTCGCCATTTCATGCGCTTTGAGATCCCGCTTAGCCCAATACGCTATCTGCAATAGGAGCGACGTAAATTGAACAAATGTGATAGAATTTCGCTGAATTCTTAAATTAACCATAACATAAAATGATCTAATCGGGTCTCTGTCTGCCCTATCATAGAAGTTTAATAGTGCATTTCACTCGTCATTTCATGCGCTTTGAGATGCCGCCTAGCCCAGTACGCTATCTGAAATAGGAGCGACGTAAGTTGAACAAATGTGATAGAATTTTTCTGAATTTTTAAATAAACCATAATATGAAATGATCTAATCGGGTCTCTGTTTGCCCTACCCTAGATGTTTAACAGTGCATTTTACTCGCCATTTCATGCGCTTTGAGATGCCGCTTAGCCCAATACGCTATCTGAAATAGGAGCGACGTAAATTGAACAAATGTGATAGAATTTCCCTGAATACTTATATTAACCTTAATGTAAAATGATCTAATCCGGTCTCTGTTCGCCCTACCCTAGAAGTGTAATAGTGCATTTCACTCGCCATTTCATGCGCTTTGAGATGACGCTTAGCCCAATACGCTATCTGAAATAGGAGCGACTTAAATAGAACAATTGTGATAGAATTTCGCTGAATTCTTATATTAACCAAAATATAAAATGATCTAATCGGGTCTCTGATTGCCCTATCATAGAAGTTTAATAGTGCATTTTACTCGCCAATCCACGCGCTTTAAGATTCCGCCTAGCCCAGTACGCTATCTGAAATAGGAGCGACGTAAATTGAACAAATGTGATAGAATTTGGCTGAATTCTTAAATTAACCATAATATAAAATGATCTAATCGGGTCTCTGTTTGCCCTACCCTAGAAGTTTAATAGTGCATTTTACTCGCCATTTCATGCGCTTTGAGATGACGCTTAGCCCAATACGCTATCTGAAATAGTAGCGACGTAAATTGAACAAATGTGATAGAATTTGGCTGAATTCTTAAATTAACCATAATATAAAATGATCTAATCGGGTCTCTGTTTGCCCTACCCTAGATGTTTAACAGTGCATTTTACTCGCCATTTCATGCGCTTTGAGATGCCGCTTAGCCCAATACGCTATCTGAAATTGGAGCGACGTAAATTGAACAAATGTGATAGAATTTCCCTGAAAACTTATATTAACCTTAATGTAAAATGATCTAATCGGGTCTCTGTTCGCCCTACCCTAGAAGTTTAATAGTGCATTTCACTCGCCATTTCATGCGCTTTGAGATGCCGCTTAGCCCAATACGCTATCTGAAATAGGAGCGACGTAAATAGATCAATTGTGATAGAATTTCGCTGAATTCTTATATTAACCAAAATATAAAATGATCTAATCGGGTCTCTGATTGCCCTATCATAGAAGTTTAATAGTGCATTTCACTCGCCAATCCACGCGCTTTAAGATTCCGCCAACCCAGTACGCTATCTGAAATAGGAGAGACGTAAGTTGAACAAATGTGATAGAATTTGGCTGAATTCCTACATTATCCATAATATAAAATAATCTAATCGGGTCTCCGTTTGCCCTACCCTAGAAGTTTAACAGCGCATTTTAATCGCCATTTCTTGCGCTTTGAGATGCAGCTTAGCCCAATACGCTATCTGAAACAGGAGCGACGTAAATTGAACAAATGTGATAGAATTTTTCTGAATTCTTAAATAAACCATAATATAAAATAATCTAATCGGGTCTCCGTTTGCCCTACCCTAGAAGTTTAACAGCGCATTTTAATCGCCATTTCTTGCGCTTTGAGATGCAGCTTAGCCCAATACGCTATCTGAAATAGGAGCGACGTAAATTGAACAAATGTGATAGAATTTTTCTGAATTCTTAAATAAACCATAATATGAAATGATCTAATCGGGTCTCTGTTTGCCCTACCCTAGATGTTTAACAGTGCATTTTACTCGCCATTCCATGCGCTTTGAGATGCCGCTTAGCCCAATACGCTATCTGAAATAGGAGCGACGTAAATTGAACAAATGTGATAGAATTTCCCTGAATACTTATATTAACCTTAATGTAAAATGATCTAATCGGGTCTCTGTTCGCCCTACCCTAGAAGTGTAATAGTGCATTTTACTCGCCAATCCACGCGCTTTAAGATTCCGCCTATCCCAGTACGCTATCTGAAATAGGAGCGACGTAAATTGAACAAATGTGATAGAATTTGGCTGAATTCTTAAATTAACCATAATATAAAATTATCTAATCGGGTCTCCGTTTGCCCTACCCTAGAAGTTTAACAGCGCATTTTAATCGCCATTTCATGCGCTTTGAGATGCAGCTTAGCCCAATACGCTATCTGAAATAGGAGCGACGTAAATTGAACAAATGTGATAGAATTTGGCTGAATTCTTAAATTAACCATAATATAAAATCATCTTATCGGGTCTCTGTTTGCCCTACCCTAGAAGTTTAATAGTGCATTTTACTCGCCATTTCATGCGCTTTGAGATGCCGCTTATCCCAATACGCTATCTGAAATAGGAGCGACGTAAATTGAACAAATGTGATAGAATTTCGCTGAATTCTTATATTAACCAAAATATAAAATGATCTAATCGGGTCTCTGATTGCCCTATCATAGAAGTTTAATAGTGCATTTTACTCGCCAATCCACGCGCTTTAAGATTCCGCCTAGCCCAGCATGCTATCTGAAATAGGAGCGACGTAAGTTGAACAAATGTGATAGAATTTGGCTGAATTCTTAAATTAACCATAATATAAAATGATCTAATCGGGTCTCTGTTTACCCTATCTTAGATGTTTAATAGTGCCTTTCACTCGTCATTTCATGCGCTTTGAGATGCCGCTTAGCCCAATACGCTATCTGAAATAGGAGCGACGTAAATTGAACACTTGTGATAGAATTTCGCTGAATTCTTATATTAACCAAAATATAAAATGATCTAGTCGGGTCGCTGATTGCTCTATCATAGAAGTTTAATAGTGCATTTTGATCGCCATTCCACGCGCTTTAGGATGCCGCCTAGCCCAGTACGCTATCTGAAATTGGAGCGACGTAAATTAAACAAATGTGACAGAATTTTGCTGACATCTTAAATTAACCATAATATAAAATGATCTAATCGGGTCTCTGTTTGCCATACCCTACAAGTTTAGCAGTGCATTTTACTCGCCATTCCATGCGCTTTGAGATGCCGCTTAGCCCAATACGCTATCTGAAATAGGAGCGACGTAAATTGAACAAATGTGATAGAATTTCCCTGAATTCTTATATTAACCTTAATTTAAAATGATCTAAACGGGACTCTGATTGCCCTATCATAGAAGTTTGGTAGTGCATTTTGCTCGCCCTTCCACGTGCTTTAAGATGCCGCCTAGCCCAGTACACTATCTGAAATAGGAGCGACGTATGTTGAACAAATGTGATAGAATTACGCTGAATTCTTATATTAGCCGTAATATAAAATGATCTAATCGGGACTCTGATTGCCCTATCATAGAAGTTTAATAGTGCATTTTACTCGCCAATCCACGCGCTTTAAGATTCCGCCTAGCCCAGTACGCTATCTGAAATAGGAGCGACGTAAATTGAACAAATGTGATAGAATTTGGCTGAATTCTTAAATTAACCATAATATAAAATGATCTAAACGGGTCTCTGTTTGCCCTACCCTAGAAGTTTAATAGTGCATTTTACTCGCCATTTCATGCGCTTTGGGATGGCGCTTAGCCCAGTACGCTATCTGAAATAGGAGCGACGTAAATTGAACAAATGTGATAGAATTTGGCTGAATTCTTAAATTAACCATAATATAAAATGATCTAAACGGGTCTCTGTTTGCCCTACCCTAGAAGTTTAATAGTGCATTTTACTCGCCCTTCCACGCGCTTTAAGATGCCGCCTAGCCCAGCACGCTATCTGAAATAGGAGCGACGTAAGTTGAACAAATGTGATAGAATTTGGCTGAATTCTTAAATTAACCATAATATAAAATGATCTAATCGGGTCTCTGTTTACCCTATCATAGATGTTTAATAGTGCATTTCACTCGTCATTTCATGCGCTTTGAGATGCCGCATAGCCCAGTACGCTATCTGAAATAGGAGCGACGTAAGTTGAACAAATGTGATAGAATTACGCTCAATTATTATATTAACCGTAATATAAAATTATCTAATCGGGTCTCTGTTTGCCCTACCCTAGATGTTTGACAGTGCATTTTACTCGCCATTTCATGCGGTTTGAGATGCCGCTTAGCCCAATACGCTATCTGAAATAGGAGCGACGTAAATTGAACAAACGTGATAGAATTTCCCTGAATTCTTATATTAACCTTAATGTAAAATGATCTAATCGGTTCTCTGTTCGCCCTACCCTAGGAGTTTAATAGTGCCTTTCACTCGTCATTTCATGCGCTTTGAGATGCCGCTTAGCCCAATACGCTATCTGAAATAGGAGCGACGTAAATTGAACACTTGTGATAGAATTTCGCTGAATTCTTATATTAACCAAAATATAAAATGATCTAGTCGGGTCTCTGATTGCCCTATCATAGAAGTTTAATAGTGCATTTTGATCGCCATTCCACGCGCTTTAAGATGCCGCCTAGCCCAGTACGCTATCTGAAATTGGAGCGACGTAAATTAAACAAATGTGACAGAATTTTGCTGACATCTTAAATTAACCATAATATAAAATGATCTAATCGGGTCTCTGTTTGCCATACCCTACAAGTTTAGCAGTGCATTTTACTCGCCATTCCATGCGCTTTGAGATGCCGCTTAGCCCAATACGCTATCTGAAATAGGAGCGACGTAAATTGAACAAATGTGATAGAATTTCCCTGAATTCTTATATTAACCTTAATGTAAAATGATCTAAACGGGACTCTGATTGCCCTATCATAGAAGTTTAGTAGTGCATTTTGCTCGCCCTTCCACGTGCTTTAAGATGCCGCCTAGCCCAGTACACTATCTGAAATAGGAGCGACGTATGTTGAACAAATGTGATAGAATTTCGCTGAATTCTTATATTAGCCGTAATATAAAATGATCTAATCGGGACTCTGATTGCCCTATCATAGAAGTTTAATAGTGCATTTTACTCGCCTATCCACGCGCTTTAAGATTCCGCCTAGCCCAGTACGCTATCTGAAATAGGAGCGACGTAAATTGAACAAATGTGATAGAATTTGGCTGAATTCTTAAATTAACCATAATATAAAATGATCTAAACGGGTCTCTGTTTGCCCTACCCTAGAAGTTTAATAGTGCATTTTACTCGCCATTTCATGCGCTTTGGGATGGCGCTTAGCCCAATACGCTATCTGAAATAGGAGCGACGTAAATTGATGGAATGTGATAGAATTTCGCTGATTTCTTATATTAACCAAAATATAAAATGATCTAATCGGGACTCTGATTGCCCTATCATAGAAGTTTAATAGTGCATTTTACTCGCTCTTCCACGCGCTTTAAGATGCCGCCTAGCCCAGCACGCTATCTGAAATAGGAGCGACGTAAGTTGAACAAATGTGATAGAATTTGGCTGAATTCTTAAATTAACCATAATATAAAATGATCTAATCGGGTGTCTGTTTACCCTATCATAGATGTTTAATAGTGCATTTCACTCGTCATTTCATGCGCTTTGAGATGCCGCTCAGCCCAGTACGCTATCTGAAATAGGAGCGACGTAAGTTGAACAAATGTGATAGAATTACGCTCAATTATTATATTAACCGTAATATAAAATTATCTAATCGGGTCTCTGTTTGCCCTACCCTAGATGTTTGACAGTGCATTTTACTCGCCATTTCATGCGGTTTGAGATGCCGCTTAGCCCAATACGCTATCTGAAATAGGAGCGACGTAAATTGAACAAACGTGATAGAATTTCCCTGAATTCTTATATTAACCTTAATGTAAAATGATCTAATCGGTTCTCTGTTCGCCCTACCCTAGGAGTTTAATAGTGCCTTTCACTCGTCATTTCATGCGCTTTGAGATGCCGCTTAGCCCAATACGCTATCTGAAATAGGAGCGACGTAAATTGAACACTTGTGATAGAATTTCGCTGAATTCTTATATTAACCAAAATATAAAATGATCTAGTCGGGTCTCTGATTGCCCTATCATTGAAGTTTAATAGTGCATTTTGATCGCCATTCCACGCGCTTTAAGATGCCGCCTAGCCCAGTACGCTATCTGAAATTGGAGCGACGTAAATTAAACAAATGTGACAGAATTTTGCTGACATCTTAAATTAACCATAATATAAAATGATCTAATCGGGTCTCTGTTTGCCATACCCTACAAGTTTAGCAGTGCATTTTACTCGCCATTCCATGCGGTTTGAGATGCCGCTTAGCCCAATACGCTATCTGAAATAGGAGCGACGTAAATTGAACAAATGTGATAGAATTTCCCTGAATTCTTATATTAACCTTAATGTAAAATGATCTAAACGGGACTCTGATTGCCCTATCATTGAAGTTTAGTAGTGCATTTTGCTCGCTCTTCCACGTGCTTTAAGATGCCGCCTAGCCCAGTACTCTATCTGAAATAGGAGCGACGTATGTTGAACAAATGTGATAGAATTACGCTGAATTCTTATATTAGCCGTAACATAAAATGATCTAATCGGGTCTCTGTTCGCACTATCCTAGAAGATTACTAGTGCATTTCACTCGTCATTTCATGAGCTTTGAGATGCCGCTTAGCCCAATAAGCTATCTGAAATAGGAGCGACGTAAATTGAACAAATGTGATAGAATTACGCTGAATTCTTATATTAACCGTAATATAAAATGATCTAATCGGGTCTCTGTTTGCCTTATCCTAGAAGTTTAATAGTGCATTTCACTCGTCATTTCATGCGCTTTGACATGCCTCTTAGCCCAATAAGCTATCTGAAATAGGAGCGACGTAAATTGAACAAATGTGATAGAATTTTTCTGAATTCTTAAATAAACCTTAATATGAAATGATCTAATCGGGTCTCTGTTTGCCCTACCCTAGAAGCTTAACTGTGCATTTTACTCTCCATTTCATGCGCTTTGAGATGCCGCTGAGCCCAATACGCTATCTGAAATAGGAGCGACGTAAATTTAACAAATGTGGTAGAATTTCCCTGAATACTTATATTAACCTTAATGTAAAATGATCTAATCGGGTCTCTGTTCGCCCTACCCTAGAAGTTTAATAGTGCATTTCACTCGCCGTTTCATGCGCTTTGAGATGCCGCTTAGCCCAGTACGCTATCTGAAATAGGAGCGACGTAAGTAGAACAATTGTGATAGAATTTCGCTCAATTCTTATATTAACCAAAATATAAAATGATCTAAACGGGTCTCTGATTGCCCTATCATTGCAGTTTAATAGTGCATTTTACTCGCCATTTCACGCGCTTTAAGATGCCGCCTAGCCCAGTACGCTATCTGAAATAGGAGCGACGTACGTTGAACAAATGTGATAGAATTACGCTGAATTCTTATATTAACCGTAATATAAAATTATCTAATCGGGTCTCTGTTTGCCCTACCCTAGAAGTTTAATGGTGCACTTTGCTCGCCATTTCATGCGCTTTGAGATGGCCGTTAGCCCAATACGCTATCTGAAATAGGAGCGACGTAAATTGAACAAATGTGATAGAATTTCCCTGAATTCTTATATTAACCTTAATGTAAAATGATCTAATCGGGTCTTTGTTCGCCCTACCCTAGAAGTTAAATAGTGCATTTCACTCGCCATTTCATGCGCTTTGAGATGCCGCTTAGCCCAGTACGCTATCTGAAATAGGAGCGACGTAAGTTGAACCAATGTGATAGAATTACACTGAATTATTATATTAACCGTAATATAAAATGATCTAATCGGGTCTCTGTTTGCCTTATCCTAGAAGTTTAATAGTGCATTTTACTCGCCATTTCATGCGCATTGAGATGCCGCTTAGCCCAATACGCTATCTGAAATAGGAGCGACGTAAATTGAACAAATATGATAGAGTTTCGCTGAATTCTTAAATTAACCATAATATAAAATGATCTTATCCGGTCTCTGTTTGCCCTACCCTAGAAGTTTAATAGTGCATTTCACTCGTCATTTCATGCGCTTTGAGATGCCGCTTAGCCCAATAAGCTATCTGAAATAGGAGCGACGTAAATTGAACAAATGTGATAGAATTTCGCTGAATTCTTATATTAACCAAAATATAAAATGATCTAGTCGGGTCCCTGATTGCCCTATCATAGAAGTTTAATAGTGCGTTTAGCTCGCCTTTCCACACGCTTTAAGATGCCGCCTAGCCCAGTACGCTATCTGAAATTGAAGCGACGTCAATTGAACAAATGTGATAGAATTTGGCTGAATTCTTAAATTAACCATAACATAAAATGATCTAATCGGGTCTCTGTTTGCCCTACCCTAGAAGTTTAATAGTGCATTTTACTCGCCATTTCTTGCGCTTTGAGATGCCGCTTTGCCCAATAAGCTATCTGAAATAGGAGCGACGTAAATTGAACAAATGTGAGAGAATTTCGCTGAATTCTTATATTAACCTTAATATGAAATGATCTAATCGGGTCTCTGTTTGCCCTACCCTAGAAGTTTAACAGTGCATTTTACTCGCCATTTCATGCTCTTTGAGATGCCGCTTAGCCCAATACGCTATCTGAAATAGGAGCGACGTAAATTGAACAAATGTGATAGAATTTCCCTGAATACTTATATTAACCTTAATGTAAAATGATCTAATCGGGTCTCTGCTAGCCCTATCATAGAAGTTTAATAGTGCATTTTACCCGCCATTCCACGCGCTTTAAGATGCCGCCTAGCCCAGTACGCTATCTGAAATAGGAGCGACGTACGTTGAGCAAATGTGATAGAGTTACGCTGAATTCTTATATTAACCGTAATATAAAATGATCGAATCGGGTCTCTGTTTGCCTTATCCTAGAAGTATAATAGTGCATTTTACTCGCCATGTCATGCGCATTGAGATGCCTCTTAGCTCAATACGCTATCTGAAATATCAGCGACGTAAATTGAACAAATGTGAGAGACTTTCGCTGAATTCTTATATTAACCTTAATGTAAAGTGTTCTAATCGGGTCTCTGTTCGCCCTACCCTAGAAGATTAATAATGCATTTCACTCGTCATTTCATGCGCTTTGAGATGCCGCTTTGCTCAATTAGCTATCTGAAATAGGAGCGACGTAAATTGAACAAATGTGATAGTATTTCGCTGAATTCTTAAATTAACCATAATATAAAATGATCTAATCGGGTCTCTGTTTGCCCTACCCTAGAAGCTTAATAGTGCATTTCACTCGTCAATTCATACGCTTTGCGATGCCGCTTAGCCCAATACGCTATCTGAAATAGGAGCGACGTAAATTGAACAAATGTTATAGAATTTCGCTGAATCCTTATATTAACCAAAATATAAAATGATCTAATCGGCTCTCTGATTGCCGTATCATAGAAGTTTAGTAGTGCATTTTACTCGCCCTTCCACGCGCTTTAAGATGCAGCCAAGCCCAGTACGCTATCTGAAATAGGAGCGACGTAAATTGAACAATTGTGATAGAATTTTGCTGAATTCTTAAATTAAACGTAACATAAAATGATCTAATCGGTTCTCTGTTTGCCCTACCCTAGAAGTTTAATAGTTCATTTTACTCGCCATTTCATGCGCTTTGAGATGCCGCTCAGCCCAATACGCTATCTGAAATAGGAGCGACGTAAATTGAACAAATGTGATAGAATTACGCTGAATTCTTAAATTAACCATATCATAAAATGATCTATTCGGGTCTCTGTTTGCCCTACCCTAGAAGTTTAATAGTGCATTTTACTCGCCATTTCATGCGCTTTGAGATGCCGCATAGCCCAATACGCTATCTGAAATAGGAGCGACGTAAATTGAACAAATGTGATAGAATTTCCGTGAATCCTTATATTAACCTTAATGTAAAATGATCTAATCGGGTCTCTGTTCGCCCTACCATAGAAGTCTAATGGTGCATTTCACTCGCCATTTCATGCGCTTTGTGATGCCGCTTAGCCCAATACGCTATCTGAAATAGGAGCGACGTAAGTTGAACAAATGTGATAGAATTTCGCTGAATTCTTCTATTAACCATAATGTAAAATGATCTGATCGGGTCTCTGTTCGCCCTAGCCTAGAAGTTTAATAGTGCATTTTATTCGCCACTTCATGCGCTTTGAGATGCCGCTTAGCCGAATACGCTATCAGAAATAGGAGCGACGTAAATTGAACAAATGTGATACTATTTCCCTGAAATCTAATATTAACCAAAATATAAAATGATCTAATCGGGTCTCTGATTGCCCTATCATAGAAGTTTAATAGTGCATTTTACTCGCCAATCCACGCGCTTTAAGATTCCGCCTAGCCCAGTACGCTATCTGAAATAGGAGCGACGTAAATTGAACAAATGTGATAGAATTACGCTGAATTCTTATATTAACCTTAATGTAAAATGATCTAATCGGGTCTCTGTTCGCCCTTCCCTAGAAGTGTAATAGTGCATTTCACTCGACATTACATGCGCTTTGAGATGCCGCTTAGCCCAATACGCTATCTGAAATAGGAGCGACGTAAATAGAACAATTGTGATAGAATTTCGCTGAATTCTTATATTAACCAAAATATAAAATGATCTAATCGGGACTCTGATTCCCTATCATAGAAGTTTAGTGGTGCATTTTACTCGCCCTTCCACGCGCTTTAAGATGCCGCCTAGCCCAGTACGTTATCTGAAATAGGAGCGACGTAAGTTGAACAAATGTGATAGAATTACGCTGAATTCTTATATTAACCGTAATATAAAATGATCTAATCGGGTCTCTGTTTGCCCTACCCTAGAAGTTTAATAGTTCATTTTACTCGCCATTTCATGCGCTTTGAGATGCCGCTTAGCCCAATACGCTATCTGCAATAGGAGCGACGTCCATTGAACAAATGTGATAGAATTTCGCTGAATTCTTAAATTAACCATAATATAAAATGATCTAATCGGGTCTCTGTTCGCCCTACCCTAGAAGTGTAATAGTGCATTTCACTCGCCATTTCATGCGCTTTGAGATGCCGCTTAGCCCAATACGCTATCTGAAATAGGAGCGACGAAAATAGAACAATTGTGATAGAATTTCGCTGAATTCTTATATTAACCAAAATATAAAATGATCTAATCGGGTCTCTGATTGCCCTATCATAGAAGTTTAATAGTGCATTTTACTCGCCAATCCACGCGCTTTAAGATTCCGCCTAGCCCAGTACGCTATCTGAAATAGGAGAGACGTAAGTTGAACAAATGTGATAGAATTTGGCTGAATTCTTAAATTATACATAATATAAAATGATCTAATCGGGTCTCCGTTTGCCCTACCCTAGAAGTTTAACAGCTCATTTTAATCGCCATTTCTTGCGCTTTGAGATGCAGCTTAGCCCAATACGCTATCTGAAATAGGAGCGACGTAAATTGAACAAATGTGATAGAATTTCCCTGAATACTTATATTAACCTTAATGTAAAATGATCTAATCGGGTCTCTGTTCGCCCTACCCTAGAAGTGTAATAGTGCATTTTACTCGCCAATCCACGCGCTTTAAGATTCCGCCTATCCCAGTACGCTATCTGAAATAGGAGCGACGTAAGTTGAACAAATGTGATAGAATTTGGCTGAATTCTTAAATTAACCATAATATAAAATTATCTAATCGGGTCTCCGTTTGCCCTACCCTAGAAGTTTAACAGCGCATTTTAATCGCCATTTCATGTGCTTTGAGATGCAGCTTAGCCCAATACGCTATCTGAAATAGGAGCGACGTAAATTGAACAAATGTGATACAATTTTTCTGAATTCTTAAATAAACCATAATATGAAATGTTCTAATCGGGTCTCTGTTTGCCCTACCTTAGATGTTTAACAGTGCATTTTACTCGCCATTTCATGCGCTTTGAGATGCCGCTTAGCCCAATACGCTATCTGAAATAGGAGCGACGTAAATTGAACAAATGTGATAGAATTTCCCTGAATACTTATATTAACCTTAATGTAAAATGATCTAATCGGGTCTCTGTTCGCCCTACCCTAGAAGTGTAATAGTGCATTTCACTCGCCATTTCATGCGCTTTGAGATGACGCTTAGCCCAATACGCTATCTGAAATAGGAGCGAAAGTAAATAGAACAATTGTGATAGAATTTCGCTGAATTCTTATATTAACCAAAATATAAAATGATCTAATCGGGTCTCTGATTGCCCTATCATAGAAGTTTAATAGTGCATTTTACTCGCCAATCCACGCGCTTTAAGATTCCGCCTAGCCCAGTACGCTATCTGAAATAGGAGCGACGTAAATTGAATAAATGTGATAGAATTTGGCTGAATTCTTAAATTAACCATAATTTAAAATGATCTAATCGGGTCTCTGTTTGCCCTACCCTAGAAGTTTAATAGTGCATTTTACTCGCCATTTCATGCGCTTTGAGATGCCGCTTAGCCCAATACGCTATCTGAAATAGGAGCGACGTAAATAGAACAATTGTGATAGAATTTCGCTGAATTCTTATATTAACCAAAATATAAAATGATCTAATCGGGTCTCTGATTGCCCTATCATAGAAGTTTAATAGTGCATTTTACTCGCCAATCCACGCGCTTTAAGATTCCGCCAACCCAGTACGCTAGCTGAAATAGGAGAGACGTAAGTTGAACAAATGTGATAGAATTTGGCTGAATTCTTAAATTATCCATAATATAAAATGATCTAATCGGGTCTCCGTTTGCCCTACCCTAGAAGTTTAACAGCGCATTTTAATCGCCATTTCTTGCGCTTTGAGATGCAGCTTAGCCCAATACGCTATCTGAAATAGGAGCGACGTAAATTGAACAAATGTGATAGAATTTTTCTGAATTCTTAAATAAACCATAATATGAAATGATCTAATCGGGTCTCTGTTTGCCCTACCCTAGATGTTTAACAGTGCATTTTACTCGCCATTTCATGCGCTTTGAGATGCCGCTTAGCCCAATACGCTATCTGAAATAGGAGCGACGTAAATTGAACAAATGTGATAGAATTTCCCTGAATACTTATATTAACCTTAATGTAAAATGATCTAATCGGGTCTCTGTTCGCCCCACCCTAGAAGTGTCAGAGTGCATTTTACTCGCCAATCCACGCGCTTTAAGATTCCGCCTATCCCAGTACGCTATCTGAAATAGGAGCGACGTAAATAGAACAATTGTGATAGAATTTCGCTGAATTCTTATATTAACCAAAATATAAAATGATCTAGTCGGGTCTCTGATTGCCCTATCATAGAAGTTTAATAGTGCATTTTGATCGCCATTCCACGTGCGTTAAGATGCCGCCTAGCCCAGTACGCTATCTGAAATTGGAGCGACGTAAATTGAACAAATGTGACAGAATTTTGCTGACATCTTAAATTAACCATAATATAAAATGATCTAATCGGGTCTCTGTTTGCCCTACCCTACAAGTTTAGCAGTGCATTGTACTCGCCATTTCATGCGCTTTGAGATGCCGCTTAGCCCAATACGCTATCTGCAATAGGAGCGACGTCCATTGAACAAATGTGATAGAATTTCGCTGAATTCTTAAATTAACCATAATATAAAATGATCTAATCGGGTCTCTGTTCGGCCTACCCTAGAAGTGTAATAGTGCATTTCACTCGCCATTTCATGCGCTTTGAGATGCCGCTTAGCCCAATACGCTATCTGAAATAGGAGCGACGAAAATAGAACAATTGTGATAGAATTTCGCTGAATTCTTATATTAACCAAAATATAAAATGATCTAATCGGGTCTCTGATTGCCCTATCATAGAAGTTTAATAGTGCATTTTACTCGCCAATCCACGCGCTTTAAGATTCCGCCTAGCCCAGTACGCTATCTGAAATAGGAGAGACGTAAGTTGAACAAATGTGATAGAATTTGGCTGAATTCTTAAATTATCCATAATATAAAATGATCTAATCGGGTCTCCGTTTGCCCTACTCTAGAAGTTTAACAGCGCATTTTAATCGCCATTTCTTGCGCTTTGAGATGCAGCTTAGCCCAATACGCTATCTGAAATAGGAGCGACGTAAATTGAACAAATGTGATAGAATTTCCCTGAATACTTATATTAACCTTAATGTAAAATGATCTAATCGGGTCTCTGTTCGCCCTACCCTAGAAGTGTAATAGTGCATTTCACTCGCCATTTCATGCGCTTTGAGATGACGCTTAGCCCAATACGCTATCTGAAATAGGAGCGAAAGTAAATAGAACAATTGTGATAGAATTTCGCTGAATTCTTATATTAACCAAAATATAAAATGATCTAATCGGGTCTCTGATTGCCCTATCATAGAAGTTTAATAGTGCATTTTACTCGCCAATCCACGCGCTTTAAGATTCCGCCTAGCCCAGTACGCTATCTGAAATAGGAGCGACGTAAATTGAATAAATGTGATAGAATTTGGCTGAATTCTTAAATTAACCATAATTTAAAATGACCTAATCGGGTCTCTGTTTGCCCTACCCTAGAAGTTTAATAGTGCATTTTACTCGCCATTTCATGCGCTTTGAGATGCCGCTTAGCCCAATACGCTATCTGAAATAGGAGCGACGTAAATAGAACAATTGTGATAGAATTTCGCTGAATTCTTATATTAACCAAAATATAAAATGATCTAATCGGGTCTCTGATTGCCCTATCATAGAAGTTTAATAGTGCATTTTACTCGCCAATCCACGCGCTTTAAGATTCCGCCTAGCCCAGTACGCTATCTGAAATAGGAGAGACGTAAGTTGAACAAATGTGATAGAATTTGGCTGAATTCTTAAATTATCCATAATATAAAATGATCTAATCGGGTCTCCGTTTGCCCTACCCTAGAAGTTTAACAGCGCATTTTAATCGCAATTTCTTGCGCTTTGAGATGCAGCTTAGCCCAATACGCTATCTGAAATAGGAGCGACGTAAATTGAACAAATGTGATAGAATTTCCCTGAATACTTATATTAACCTTAATGTAAAATGATCTAATCGGGTCTCTGTTCGCCCTACCCTAGAAGTGTAATAGTGCATTTTACTCGCCAATCCACGCGCTTTAAGATTCCGCCTATCCCAGTACGCTATCTGAAATAGGAGCGACGTAAGTTGAACAAATGTGATAGAATTTGGCTGAATTCTTAAATTAACCATAATATAAAATTATCTAATCGGGTCTCCGTTTGCCCTACCCTAGAAGTTTAACAGCGCATTTTAATCGCCATTTCATGTGCTTTGAGATGCAGCTTAGCCCAGTACGCTATCTGAAATAGGAGCGACGTAAATTGAACAAATGTGATACAATTTTTCTGAATTCTTAAATAAACCATAATATGAAATGTTCTAATCGGGTCTCTGTTTGCCCTACCTTAGATGTTTAACAGTGCATTTTACTCGCCATTTCATGCGCTTTGAGATGCCGCTTAGCCCAATACGCTATCTGAAATAGGAGCGACGTAAATTGAACAAATGTGATAGAATTTCCCTGAATACTTATATTAACCTTAATGTAAAATGATCTAATCGGGTCTCTGTTCGCCCTACCCTAGAAGTGTAATAGTGCATTTCACTCGCCATTTCATGCGCTTTGAGATGACGCTTAGCCCAATACGCTATCTGAAATAGGAGCGAAAGTAAATAGAACAATTGTGATAGAATTTCGCTGAATTCTTATATTAACCAAAATATAAAATGATCTAATCGGGTCTCTGATTGCCCTATCATAGAAGTTTAATAGTGCATTTTACTCGCCAATCCACGCGCTTTAAGATTCCGCCTAGCCCAGTACGCTATCTGAAATAGGAGCGACGTAAATTGAATAAATGTGATAGAATTTGGCTGAATTCTTAAATTAACCATAATTTAAAATGATCTAATCGGGTCTCTGTTTGCCCTACCCTAGAAGTTTAATAGTGCATTTTACTCGCCATTTCATGCGCTTTGAGATGCCGCTTAGCCCAATACGCTATCTGAAATAGGAGCGACGTAAATAGAACAATTGTGATAGAATTTCGCTGAATTCTTATATTAACCAAAATATAAAATGATCTAATCGGGTCTCTGATTGCCCTATCATAGAAGTTTAATAGTGCATTTTACTCGCCAATCCACGCGCTTTAAGATTCCGCCAACCCAGTACGCTAGCTGAAATAGGAGAGACGTAAGTTGAACAAATGTGATAGAATTTGGCTGAATTCTTAAATTATCCATAATATAAAATGATCTAATCGGGTCTCCGTTTGCCCTACCCTAGAAGTTTAACAGCGCATTTTAATCGCCATTTCTTGCGCTTTGAGATGCAGCTTAGCCCAATACGCTATCTGAAATAGGAGCGACGTAAATTGAACAAATGTGATAGAATTTTTCTGAATTCTTAAATAAACCATAATATGAAATGATCTAATCGGGTCTCTGTTTGCCCTACCCTAGATGTATAACAGTGCATTTTACTCGCCATTTCATGCGCTTTGAGATGCCGCTTAGCCCAATACGCTATCTGAAATAGGAGCGACGTAAATTAAACAAATGTGATAGAATTTCCCTGAATACTTATATTAACCTTAATGTAAAATGATCTAATCGGGTCTCTGTTCGCCCCACCCTAGAAGTGTAATAGTGCATTTTACTCGCCAATCCACGCGCTTTAAGATTCCGCCTATCCCAGTACGCTATCTGAAATAGGAGCGACGTAAATTGAACAAATGTGATAGAATTTGGCTGAATTCTTATATTAACCGTAATATAAAATGATCTAATCGGGTCTCTGTTTGCCTTACCCTAGAAGTTTCATAGTGCATTTTACTCGCCATTTCATGCGCTTTGAGATGCCGCTTAGCCCAATACGCTATCTGAAATAGGAGTGACGTAAATTGAACAAATGTGATAGAATTTCCCTGAATTCTTATATTAACCAAAATATAAAATGATCTAATCGGGTCTCTGTTTGCCCTATCATAGAAGTTTAATAGTGCATTTTACTCGCCAATCCACGCGCTTTAAGATTCCGTCTAGCCCAGTACGCTATCTGAAATAGGAGCGACGTAAATTGAACAAATGTGATAGAATTTGGCTGAATTCTTAAATTAACCATAATATAAAATGATCTAATCGGGTCTCTGTTTGCCCTACCCTAGAAGTTTAATAGTGCATTTCACTCGTCATTTCATGCGCTTTGAGATGCCGCTTAGCCCAATAAGCAATCTGAAATAGGAACGACGTAAATTGAACAAATGTGATAGAATTTCACTGAATTCTTAAATTAACCATAATATAAAATGATCTAATCGGGTCTTTGTTCGCCCTACCCTAGAAGTTTATTAGTGCATTTCACTCGCCATTTCATGCGCTTTGAGATTCCGCTTAGCCCAATAAGCTATCTGAAATAGGAGCGACGTAAATTGAACAAATGTGATAGAATTTCGCTGAATTCTTATATTAACCGTAATATAAAATGATCTAGTCGGGTCTCTGTTTGCCTTATCCTAGAAGTTTAATAGTGCATTTCACTCGTCATTTCATGCGCTTTGAGATGCCGCTTAGCCCAATACGCTATCTGCAATAGGAGCGACATCCATTGAACAAATGTGATAGAATTTCGCTGAATTCTTAAATTAACCATAATATGAAATGATCTAATCGGGTCTCTGTTGGCCCTACCCTAGAAGTTTAATAGTGCATTTCACTCGCCATTTCATGCGCTTTGAGATGCCGCTTAGCCCAATACGCTATCTGAAATAGGAGCGACGTAAATAGAACAATTGTGATAGAATTTCGCTGAATTCTTATATTAACCAAAATATAAAATGATCTAATCGGGTCTCTGATTGCCCTATCATAGAAGTTTAATAGTGCATTTTACTCGCCAATCCACGCGCTTTAAGCTTCCGCCTAGCCCAGTACGCTATCTGAAATAGGAGAGACGTAAGTTGAACAAATGTGATAGAATTTGGCTGAATTCTTAAATTATCCATAATATAAAATGATCTAATCGGGTCTCTGTTTGCCCTACCCTAGAAGTTTAACAGCGCATTTTAATCGCCATTTCTTGCGCTTTGAGATGCAGCTTAGCCCAATACGCTATCTGAAATAGGAGCGACGTAAATTGAACAAATGTGATAGAATTTTTCTGAATTCTTAAATAAACCATAATATGAAATGATCTAATCGGGTCTCTGTTTGCCCTACCCTAGATGTTTAACAGTGCATTTTACTCGCCATTTCATGCGCTTTGAGATGCCGCTTAGCCCATTACGCTATCTGAAATAGGAGCGACGTAAATTAAACAAATGTGATAGAATTTCCCTGAATACTTATATTAACCTTAATGTAAAATGATCTAATCGGGTCTCTGTTCGCCCCACCCTAGAAGTGTAATAGTGCATTTTACTCGCCAATCCACGCGCTTTAAGATTCCGCCTATCCCAGTACGCTATCTGAAATAGGAGCGACGTAAATTGAACAAATGTGATAGAATTTCGCTGAATTCTTATATTAACCGTAATATAAAATGATCTAATCGGGTCTCTGTTTGCCTTACCCTAGGAGTTTAATAGTGCATTTTACTCGCCATTTCATGCGCTTTGAGATGCCGCTTAGCCCAATACGCTATCTGAAATAGGAGCGACGTAAATTGAACAAATGTGATAGAATTTCCCTGAATTCTTATATTAACCAAAATATAAAATGATCTAATCGGGTCTCTGTTTGCTCTATCATAGAAGTTTAATAGTGCATTTTGCTCGCCAATCCACGCGCTTTAAGATTCCGTCTAGCCCAGTACGCTATCTGAAATAGGAGCGACGTAAATTGAACAAATGTGATAGAATTTGGCTGAATTCTTAAATTAACCATAATATAAAATGATCTAATCGGGTCTCTGTTTGCCCTACCCTAGAAGTTTAATAGTGCATTTCACTCGTCATTTCATGCGCTTTGAGATGCCGCTTAGCCCAATAAGCAATCTGAAATAGGAACGACGTAAATTGAACAAATGTGATAGAATTTCACTGAATTCTTAAATTAACCATAATATAAAATGATCTAATCGGGTCTTTGTTCGCCCTACCCTAGAAGTTTATTAGTGCATTTCACTCGCCATTTCATGCGCTTTGAGATTCCGCTTAGCCCAATAAGCTATCTGAAATAGGAGCGACGTAAATTGAACAAATGTGATAGAATTTCGCTGAATTCTTATATTAACCGTAATATAAAATGATCAAATCGGGTCTCTGTTTGCCTTATCCTAGAAGTTTAATAGTGCATTTCACTCGCCATTTCATGCGCTTTGAGATGCCGCTTAGCCCAATACGCTATCTGCAATAGGAGCGACATCCATTGAACAAATGTGATAGAATTTCGCTGAATTCTTAAATTAACCATAATATGAAATGATCTAATCGGGTCTCTGTTGGCCCTACCCTAGAAGTGTAATAGTGCATTTCACTCGCCATTTCATGCGCTTTGAGATGCCGCTTAGCCCAATACGCTATCTGAAATAGGAGCGACGTAAATAGAACAATTGTGATAGAATTTCGCTGAATTCTTATATTAACCAAAATATAAAATGATCTAATCGGGTCTCTGATTGCCCTATCATAGAAGTTTAATAGTGCATTTTACTCGCCAATCCACGCGCTTTAAGCTTCCGCCTAGCCCAGTACGCTATCTGAAATAGGAGAGACGTAAGTTGAACAAATGTGATAGAATTTGGCTGAATTCTTAAATTATCCATAATATAAAATGATCTAATCGGGTCTCCGTTTGCCCTACCCTAGAAGTTTAACAGCGCATTTTAATCGCCATTTCATGCGCTTTGAGATGCCGCTTAGCCCAATACGCTATCTGAAATAGGAGCGACGTAAATAGAACAATTGTGATAGAATTTCGCTGAATTCTTATATTAACCAAAATATAAAATGATCTAATCGGGTCTCTGATTGCCCTATCATAGAAGTTTAATAGTGCATTTTACTCGCCAATCCACGCGCTTTAAGCTTCCGCCTAGCCCAGTACGCTATCTGAAATAGGAGAGACGTAAGTTGAACAAATGTGATAGAATTTGGCTGAATTCTTAAATTATCCATAATATAAAATGATCTAATCGGGTCTCCGTTTGCCCTACCCTAGAAGTTTAACAGCGCATTTTAATCGCCATTTCTTGCGCTTTGAGATGCAGCTTAGCCCAATACGCTATCTGAAATAGGAGCGACGTAAACTGAACAAATGTGATAGAATTTTTCTGAATTCTTAAATAAACCATAATATGAAATGATCTAATCGGGTCTCTGTTTGCCCTACCCTAGATGTTTAACAGTGCATTTTACTCGCCATTTCATGCGCTTTGAGATGCCGCTTAGCCCAATACGCTATCCGAAATAGGAGCGACGTAAATTGAACGAATGTGATAGAATTTCCCTGAATACTTATATTAACCTTAATGTAAAATGATCTAATCGGGTCTCTGTTCGCCCCACCCTAGAAGTGTAATAGTACATTTTACTCGCCAATCCACGCGCTTTAAGATTCCGCCTATCCCAGTACGCTATCTGAAATAGGAGCGACGTAAATTGAACAAATGTGATAGAATTTGGCTGAATTCTTAAATTAACCATAATATAAAATCATCTTATCGGGTCTCTGTTTGCCGTACCCTAGAAGTTTAATAGTGCATTTTACTCGCCATTTCATGCG
Source organism: Macropis europaea (assembly GCA_916610135.2). Taxonomy (NCBI): domain Eukaryota; kingdom Metazoa; phylum Arthropoda; class Insecta; order Hymenoptera; family Melittidae; genus Macropis; species Macropis europaea. The sequence continues at coordinate 287,768 of CAKAJE020001194.1, read as the reverse complement.
CTTTGAGATGCCGCTTAGCCCAATACGCTATCTGAAATAGGAGCGACGTAAATTGAGCAAATGTGATAGAATTTCCCTGAAATCATATATTAAACAAAATATAAAATGATCTAAACGGGACTCTGATTGCCCTATCACAGAAGTTTAGTAGTGCATTTTACTCGCCCTTCCACGTGCTTTAAGATGCCGCCTAGCCCAGTACACTATCTGAAATAGGAGCGACGTATGTTGAACAAATGTGATAGAATTACGCTGAATTCTTATATTAACCGTAATATAAAATGATCTAATCGGGTCTCTGTTCGCCCTACCCTAGAAGATTACAAGCGCATTTCACTCGTCATTGCATGCGCTTTGAGATGCCGCTTAGACAATACGCTATCTGCAATAGGAGCGACGTAAATTGAACAAATGTGATAGAATTTGGCTGAATCCTTAAATTAACTATAATATAAAATGATCTAATCGGGTCTCTGTTTGCCCTACCCTAGAAGTTTAATAGTGCATTTTACTTGCCATTTCATGCGCTTTGAGATGGCGCTTAGCCCAATACGCTATCTGGAATAGGACCGACGTAAATTGAACAAATGTGATAGAATTTGGCTGAATACTTAAATTAACCATAATATAAAATGATCTAATCGGGTCTCTGTTTGCCTTACCCTAGAAGTTTAATAGTGCATTTTACTCGCCATTTCATGCGCTTTGAGATCCCGCTTAGCCCAATACGCTATCTGCAATAGGAGCGACGTAAATTGAACAAATGTGATAGAATTTCGCTGAATTCTTAAATTAACCATAACATAAAATGATCTAATCGGGTCTCTGTCCGCCCTATCATAGAAGTTTAATAGTGCATTTCACTCGTCATTTCATGCGCTTTGAGATGCCGCCTAGCCCAGTACGCTATCTGAAATAGGAGCGACGTAAGTTGAACAAATGTGATAGAATTTTTCTGAATTCTTAAATAAACCATAATATGAAATGATCTAATCGGGTCTCTGTTTGCCCTACCCTAGAAGTTTAATAGTGCATTTCACTCGCCATTTCATGCGCTTTGAGATGCCGCTTAGCCCAATACGCTATCTGAAATAGGAGCGACGTAAATAGATCAATTGTGATAGAATTTCGCTGAATTCTTATATTAACCAAAATATAAAATGATCTAATCGGGTCTCTGATTGCCCTATCATAGAAGTTTAATAGTGCATTTCACTCGCCAATCCACGCGCTTTAAGATTCCGCCAACCCAGTACGCTATCTGAAATAGGAGAGACGTAAGTTGAACAAATGTGATAGAATTTGGCTGAATTCCTACATTATCCATAATATAAAATAATCTAATCGGGTCTCCGTTTGCCCTACCCTAGAAGTTTAACAGCGCATTTTAATCGCCATTTCTTGCGCTTTGAGATGCAGCTTAGCCCAATACGCTATCTGAAATAGGAGCGACGTAAATTGAACAAATGTGATAGAATTTGGCTGAATTCTTAAATTAACCATAATATAAAATGATCTAATCTGGTCTCTGTTTGCCCTACCCTAGAAGTTTAATAGTGCATTTCACTCGTCATTTCATGCGCTTTGAGATGCCGCTTAGCCCAATAAGCTATCTGAAATAGGAACGACGTAAATTGAACAAATGTGATAGAATTTCACTGAATTCTTAAATTAACCATAATATAAAATGATCTAATCGGGTCTTTGTTCGCCCTACCCTAGAAGTTTATTAGTGCATTTCACTCGCCATTTCATGCGCTTTGAGATTCCGCTTAGCCCAATAAGCTATCTGAAATAGGAGCGACGTAAATTGAACAAATGTGATAGAATTTCGCTGAATTCTTATATTAACCGTAATATAAAATGATCTAATCGGGTCTCTGTTTGCCCTACCCTAGAAGTTTAATAGTGCATTTCACTCGTCATTTCATGCGCTTTGAGATGCCGCTTAGCCCAATAAGCAATCTGAAATAGGAACGACGTAAATTGAACAAATGTGATAGAATTTCACTGAATTCTTAAATTAACCATAATATAAAATGATCTAATCGGGTCTTTGTTCGCCCTACCCTAGAAGTTTATTAGTGCATTTCACTCGCCATTTCATGCGCTTTGAGATGCCGCTTAGCCCAATAAGCTATCTGAAATAGGAGCGACGTAAATTGAACAAATGTGATAGAATTTCGCTGAATTCTTATATTAACCGTAATATAAAATGATCAAATCGGGTCTCTGTTTGCCTTATCCTAGAAGTTTAATAGTGCATTTCACTCGTCATTTCATGCGCTTTGAGATGCCGCTTAGCCCAATACGCTATCTGCAATAGGAGCGACGTCCATTGAACAAATGTGATAGAATTTCGCTGAATTCTTAAATTAACCATAATATAAAATGATCTAATCGGGTCTCTGTTCGCCCTACCCTAGAAGTGTAATAGTGTATTTCACTCGCCATTTTATGCGCTTTGAGATGCCGCTTAGCCCAATACGCTATCTGAAATAGGAGCGACGAAAATAGAACAATTGTGATAGAATTTCGCTGAATTCTTATATTAACCAAAATATAAAATGATCTAATCGGGTCTCTGATTGCCCTATCATAGAAGTTTAATAGTGCATTTTACTCGCCAATCCACGCGCTTTAAGATTCCGCCTAGCCCAGTACGCTATCTGAAATAGGAGAGACGTAAGTTGAACAAATGTGATAGAATTTGGCTGAATTCTTAAATTATCCATAATATAAAATGATCTAATCGGGTCTCCGTTTGCCCTACCCTAGAAGTTTAACAGCGCATTTTAATCGCCATTTCTTGCGCTTTGAGATGCAGCTTAGCCCAATACGCTATCTGAAATAGGAGCGACGTAAATTGAACAAATGTGATAGAATTTCCCTGAATACTTATATTAACCTTAATGTAAAATGATCTAATCGGGTCTCTGTTCGCCCTACCCTAGAAGTGTAATAGTGCATTTTACTCGCCAATCCACGCGCTTTAAGATTCCGCCTATCCCAGTACGCTATCTGAAATAGGAGCGACGTAAGTTGAACAAATGTGATAGAATTTGGCTGAATTCTTAAATTAACCATAATATAAAATTATCTAATCGGGTCTCCGTTTGCCCTACCCTAGAAGTTTAACAGCGCATTTTAATCGCCATTTCATGTGCTTTGAGATGCAGCTTAGCCCAATACGCTATCTGAAATAGGAGCGAAGTAAATTGAACAAATGTGATACAATTTTTCTGAATTCTTAAATAAACCATAATATGAAATGTTCTAATCGGGTGTCTGTTTGCCCTACCTTAGATGTTTAACAGTGCATTTTACTCGCCATTTCATGCGCTTTGAGATGCCGCTTAGCCCAATACGCTATCTGAAATAGGAGCGACGTAAATTGAACAAATGTGATAGAATTTCCCTGAATACTTATATTAACCTTAATGTAAAATGATCTAATCGGGTCTCTTTTCGCCCTACCCTAGAAGTTTAATAGTGCATTTCACTCGCCATTTCATGCGCTTTGAGATGCCGCTTAGCCCAATACGCTATCTGAAATAGGAGCGAAAGTAAATAGAACAATTGTGATAGAATTTCGCTGAATTCTTATATTAACCAAAATATAAAATGATCTAATCGGGTCTCTGATTGCCCTATCATAGAAGTTTAATAGTGCATTTTACTCGCCAATCCACGCGCTTTAAGATTCCGCCTAGCCCAGTACGCTATCTGAAATAGGAGCGACGTAAATTGAACAAATGTGATAGAATTTGGCTGAATTCTTAAATTAACCATAATTTAAAATGATCTAATCGGGTCTCTGTTTGCCCTACCCTAGAAGTTTAATAGTGCATTTTACTCGCCATTTCATGCGCTTTGAGATGCCGCTTAGCCCAATACGCTATCTGAAATAGGAGCGACGTAAATAGAACAATTGTGATAGAATTTCGCTGAATTCTTATATTAACCAAAATATAAAATGATCTAATCGGGTCTCTGATTGCCCTATCATAGAAGTTTAATAGTGCATTTTACTCGCCAATCCACGCGCTTTAAGATTCCGCCAACCCAGTACGCTATCTGAAATAGGAGAGACGTAAGTTGAACAAATGTGATAGAATTTGGCTGAATTCTTAAATTATCCATAATATAAAATGATCTAATCGGGTCTCCGTTTGCCCTACCCTAGAAGTTTAACAGCGCATTTTAATCGCCATTTCTTGCGCTTTGAGATGCAGCTTAGCCCAATACGCTATCTGAAATAGGAGCGACGTAAATTGAACAAATGTGATAGAATTTTTCTGAATTCTTAAATAAACCATAATATGAAATGATCTAATCGGGTCTCTGTTTGCCCTACCCTAGATGTTTAACAGTGCATTTTACTCGCCATTTCATGCGCTTTGAGATGCCGCTTAGCCCAATACGCTATCTGAAATAGGAGCGACGTAAATTAAACAAATGTGATAGAATTTCCCTGAATACTTATATTAACCTTAATGTAAAATGATCTAATCGGGTCTCTGTTCGCCCCACCCTAGAAGTGTAATAGTGCATTTTACTCGCCAATCCACGCGCTTTAAGATTCCGCCTATCCCAGTACGCTATCTGAAATAGGAGCGACGTAAATTGAACAAATGTGATAGAATTTGGCTGAATTCTTATATTAACCGTAATATAAAATGATCTAATCGGGTCTCTGTTTGCCTTACCCTAGAAGTTTAATAGTGCATTTTACTCGCCATTTCATGCGCTTTGAGATGCCGCTTAGCCCAATACGCTATCTGAAATAGGAGCGACGTAAATTGAACAAATGTGATAGAATTTCCCTGAATTCTTATATTAACCGAAATATAAAATGATCTAATCGGGTCTCTGTTTGCCCTAACATAGAAGTTTAATAGTGCATTTTACTCGCCAATCCACGCGCTTTAAGATGCCGCCTAGCCCAGTACGCTATCTGAAATAGGAGCGACGTAAATTGAACAAATGTGATAGAATTTGGCTGAATTCTTAAATTAACCATAATATAAAATGATCTAATCGGGTCTCTGTTTGCCCTACCCTAGAAGTTTAATAGTGCATTTCACTCGTCATTTCATGCGCTTTGAGATGCCGCTTAGCCCAATAAGCAATCTGAAATAGGAACGACGTAAATTGAACAAATGTGATAGAATTTCACTGAATTCTTAAATTAACCATAATATAAAATGATCTAATCGGGTCTTTGTTCGCCCTACCCTAGAAGTTTATTAGTGCATTTCACTCGCCATTTCATGCGCTTTGAGATTCCGCTTAGCCCAATAAGCTATCTGAAATAGGAGCGACGTAAATTGAACAAATGTGATAGAATTTCGCTGAATTCTTATATTAACCGTAATATAAAATGATCAAATCGGGTCTCTGTTTGCCTTATCCTAGAAGTTTAATAGTGCATTTCACTCGTCATTTCATGCGCTTTGAGATGCCGCTTAGCCCAATACGCTATCTGCAATAGGAGCGACATCCATTGAACAAATGTGATAGAATTTCGCTGAATTCTTAAATTAACCATAATATGAAATGATCTAATCGGGTCTCTGTTGGCCCTACCCTAGAAGTGTAATAGTGCATTTCACTCGCCATTTCATGCGCTTTGAGATGCCGCTTAGCCCAATACGCTATCTGAAATAGGAGCGACGTAAATAGAACAATTGTGATAGAATTTCGCTGAATTCTTATATTAACCAAAATATAAAATGATCTAATCGGGTCTCTGATTGCCCTATCATAGAAGTTTAATAGTGCATTTTACTCGCCAATCCACGCGCTTTAAGCTTCCGCCTAGCCCAGTACGCTATCTGAAATAGGAGAGACGTAAGTTGAACAAATGTGATAGAATTTGGCTGAATTCTTAAATTATCCATAATATAAAATGATCTAATCGGGTCTCCGTTTGCCCTACCCTAGAAGTTTAACAGCGCATTTTAATCGCCATTTCTTGCGCTTTGAGATGCAGCTTAGCCCAATACGCTATCTGAAATAGGAGCGACGTAAATTGAACAAATGTGATAGAATTTTTCTGAATTCTTAAATAAACCATAATATGAAATGATCTAATCGGGTCTCTGTTTGCCCTACCCTAGATGTTTAACAGTGCATTTTACTCGCCATTTCATGCGCTTTGAGATGCCGCTTAGCCCATTACGCTATCTGAAATAGGAGCGACGTAAATTAAACAAATGTGATAGAATTTCCCTGAATACTTATATTAACCTTAATGTAAAATGATCTAATCGGGTCTCTGTTCGCCCCACCCTAGAAGTGTAATAGTGCATTTTACTCGCCAATCCACGCGCTTTAAGATTCCGCCTATCCCAGTACGCTATCTGAAATAGGAGCGACGTAAATTGAACAAATGTGATAGAATTTGGCTGAATTCTTATATTAACCGTAATATAAAATGATCTAATCGGGTCTCTGTTTGCCTTACCCTAGGAGTTTAATAGTGCATTTTACTCGCCATTTCATGCGCTTTGAGATGCCGCTTAGCCCAATACGCTATCTGAAATAGGAGCGACGTAAATTGAACAAATGTGATAGAATTTCCCTGAATTCTTATATTAACCAAAATATAAAATGATCTAATCGGGTCTCTGTTTGCTCTATCATAGAAGTTTAATAGTGCATTTTGCTCGCCAATCCACGCGCTTTAAGATTCCGTCTAGCCCAGTACGCTATCTGAAATAGGAGCGACGTAAATTGAACAAATGTGATAGAATTTGGCTGAATTCTTAAATTAACCATAATATAAAATGATCTAATCGGGTCTCTGTTTGCCCTACCCTAGAAGTTTAATAGTGCATTTCACTCGTCATTTCATGCGCTTTGAGATGCCGCTTAGCCCAATAAGCAATCTGAAATAGGAACGACGTAAATTGAACAAATGTGATAGAATTTCGCTGAATTCTTAAATTAACCATAATATAAAATGATCTAATCGGGTCTTTGTTCGCCCTACCCTAGAAGTTTATTAGTGCATTTCACTCGCCATTTCATGCGCTTTGAGATTCCGCTTAGCCCAATAAGCTATCTGAAATAGGAGCGACGTAAATTGAACAAATGTGATAGAATTTCGCTGAATTCTTATATTAACCGTAATATAAAATGATCAAATCGGGTCTCTGTTTGCCTTATCCTAGAAGTTTAATAGTGCATTTCACTCGTCATTTCATGCGCTTTGAGATGCCGCTTAGCCCAATACGCTATCTGCAATAGGAGCGACATCCATTGAACAAATGTGATAGAATTTCGCTGAATTCTTAAATTAACCATAATATGAAATGATCTAATCGGGTCTCTGTTGGCCCTACCCTAGAAGTGTAATAGTGCATTTCACTCGCCATTTCATGCGCTTTGAGATGCCGCTTAGCCCAATACGCTATCTGAAATAGGAGCGACGTAAATAGAACAATTGTGATAGAATTTCGCTGAATTCTTATATTAACCAAAATATAAAATGATCTAATCGGGTCTCTGATTGCCCTATCATAGAAGTTTAATAGTGCATTTTACTCGCCAATCCACGCGCTTTAAGCTTCCGCCTAGCCCAGTACGCTATCTGAAATAGGAGAGACGTAAGTTGAACAAATGTGATAGAATTTGGCTGAATTCTTAAATTATCCATAATATAAAATGATCTAATCGGGTCTCCGTTTGCCCTACCCTAGAAGTTTAACAGCGCATTTTAATCGCCATTTCATGCGCTTTGAGATGCCGCTTAGCCCAATACGCTATCTGAAATAGGAGCGACGTAAATAGAACAATTGTGATAGAATTTCGCTGAATTCTTATATTAACCAAAATATAAAATGATCTAATCGGGTCTCTGATTGCCCTATCATAGAAGTTTAATAGTGCATTTTACTCGCCAATCCACGCGCTTTAAGCTTCCGCCTAGCCCAGTACGCTATCTGAAATAGGAGAGACGTAAGTTGAACAAATGTGATAGAATTTGGCTGAATTCTTAAATTATCCATAATATAAAATGATCTAATCGGGTCTCCGTTTGCCCTACCCTAGAAGTTTAACAGCGCATTTTAATCGCCATTTCTTGCGCTTTGAGATGCAGCTTAGCCCAATACGCTATCTGAAATAGGAGCGACGTAAACTGAACAAATGTGATAGAATTTTTCTGAATTCTTAAATAAACCATAATATGAAATGATCTAATCGGGTCTCTGTTTGCCCTACCCTAGATGTTTAACAGTGCATTTTACTCGCCATTTCATGCGCTTTGAGATGCCGCTTAGCCCAATACGCTATCCGAAATAGGAGCGACGTAAATTGAACGAATGTGATAGAATTTCCCTGAATACTTATATTAACCTTAATGTAAAATGATCTAATCGGGTCTCTGTTCGCCCCACCCTAGAAGTGTAATAGTACATTTTACTCGCCAATCCACGCGCTTTAAGATTCCGCCTATCCCAGTACGCTATCTGAAATAGGAGCGACGTAAATTTAACAAATGTGATAGAATTTGGCTGAATTCTTAAATTAACCATAATATAAAATCATCTTATCGGGTCTCTGTTTGCCGTACCCTAGAAGTTTAATAGTGCATTTTACTCGCCATTTCATGCGCTTTGAGATGCCGCTTAGCCCAATACGCTATCTGAAATAGGAGCGACGTAAATTGAGCAAATGTGATAGAATTTCCCTGAAATCATATATTAAACAAAATATAAAATGATCTAAACGGGACTCTGATTGCCCTATCACAGAAGTTTAGTAGTGCATTTTACTCGCCCTTCCACGTGCTTTAAGATGCCGCCTAGCCCAGTACACTATCTGAAATAGGAGCGACGTATGTTGAACAAATGTGATAGAATTACGCTGAATTCTTATATTAACCGTAATATAAAATGATCTAATCGGGTCTCTGTTCGCCCTACCCTAGAAGATTACAAGCGCATTTCACTCGTCATTGCATGCGCTTTGAGATGCCGCTTAGACAATACGCTATCTGCAATAGGAGCGACGTAAATTGAACAAATGTGATAGAATTTGGCTGAATCCTTAAATTAACTATAATATAAAATGATCTAATCGGGTCTCTGTTTGCCCTACCCTAGAAGTTTAATAGTGCATTTTACTTGCCATTTCATGCGCTTTGAGATGGCGCTTAGCCCAATACGCTATCTGGAATAGGACCGACGTAAATTGAACAAATGTGATAGAATTTGGCTGAATACTTAAATTAACCATAATATAAAATGATCTAATCGGGTCTCTGTTTGCCTTACCCTAGAAGTTTAATAGTGCATTTTACTCGCCATTTCATGCGCTTTGAGATCCCGCTTAGCCCAATACGCTATCTGCAATAGGAGCGACGTAAATTGAACAAATGTGATAGAATTTCGCTGAATTCTTAAATTAACCATAACATAAAATGATCTAATCGGGTCTCTGTCCGCCCTATCATAGAAGTTTAATAGTGCATTTCACTCGTCATTTCATGCGCTTTGAGATGCCGCCTAGCCCAGTACGCTATCTGAAATAGGAGCGACGTAAGTTGAACAAATGTGATAGAATTTTTCTGAATTCTTAAATAAACCATAATATGAAATGATCTAATCGGGTCTCTGTTTGCCCTACCCTAGAAGTTTAATAGTGCATTTCACTCGCCATTTCATGCGCTTTGAGATGCCGCTTAGCCCAATACGCTATCTGAAATAGGAGCGACGTAAATAGATCAATTGTGATAGAATTTCGCTGAATTCTTATATTAACCAAAATATAAAATGATCTAATCGGGTCTCTGATTGCCCTATCATAGAAGTTTAATAGTGCATTTCACTCGCCAATCCACGCGCTTTAAGATTCCGCCAACCCAGTACGCTATCTGAAATAGGAGAGACGTAAGTTGAACAAATGTGATAGAATTTGGCTGAATTCCTACATTATCCATAATATAAAATAATCTAATCGGGTCTCCGTTTGCCCTACCCTAGAAGTTTAACAGCGCATTTTAATCGCCATTTCTTGCGCTTTGAGATGCAGCTTAGCCCAATACGCTATCTGAAATAGGAGCGACGTAAATTGAACAAATGTGATAGAATTTGGCTGAATTCTTAAATTAACCATAATATAAAATGATCTAATCTGGTCTCTGTTTGCCCTACCCTAGAAGTTTAATAGTGCATTTCACTCGTCATTTCATGCGCTTTGAGATGCCGCTTAGCCCAATAAGCAATCTGAAATAGGAACGACGTAAATTGAACAAATGTGATAGAATTTCACTGAATTCTTAAATTAACCATAATATAAAATGATCTAATCGGGTCTTTGTTCGCCCTACCCTAGAAGTTTATTAGTGCATTTCACTCGCCATTTCATGCGCTTTGAGATTCCGCTTAGCCCAATAAGCTATCTGAAATAGGAGCGACGTAAATTGAACAAATGTGATAGAATTTCGCTGAATTCTTATATTAACCGTAATATAAAATGATCTAATCGGGTCTCTGTTTGCCCTACCCTAGAAGTTTAATAGTGCATTTCACTCGTCATTTCATGCGCTTTGAGATGCCGCTTAGCCCAATAAGCAATCTGAAATAGGAACGACGTAAATTGAACAAATGTGATAGAATTTCACTGAATTCTTAAATTAACCATAATATAAAATGATCTAATCGGGTCTTTGTTCGCCCTACCCTAGAAGTTTATTAGTGCATTTCACTCGCCATTTCATGCGCTTTGAGATGCCGCTTAGCCCAATAAGCTATCTGAAATAGGAGCGACGTAAATTGAACAAATGTGATAGAATTTCGCTGAATTCTTATATTAACCGTAATATAAAATGATCAAATCGGGTCTCTGTTTGCCTTATCCTAGAAGTTTAATAGTGCATTTCACTCGTCATTTCATGCGCTTTGAGATGCCGCTTAGCCCAATACGCTATCTGCAATAGGAGCGACGTCCATTGAACAAATGTGATAGAATTTCGCTGAATTCTTAAATTAACCATAATATAAAATGATCTAATCGGGTCTCTGTTCGCCCTACCCTAGAAGTGTAATAGTGTATTTCACTCGCCATTTTATGCGCTTTGAGATGCCGCTTAGCCCAATACGCTATCTGAAATAGGAGCGACGAAAATAGAACAATTGTGATAGAATTTCGCTGAATTCTTATATTAACCAAAATATAAAATGATCTAATCGGGTCTCTGATTGCCCTATCATAGAAGTTTAATAGTGCATTTTACTCGCCAATCCACGCGCTTTAAGATTCCGCCTAGCCCAGTACGCTATCTGAAATAGGAGAGACGTAAGTTGAACAAATGTGATAGAATTTGGCTGAATTCTTAAATTATCCATAATATAAAATGATCTAATCGGGTCTCCGTTTGCCCTACCCTAGAAGTTTAACAGCGCATTTTAATCGCCATTTCTTGCGCTTTGAGATGCAGCTTAGCCCAATACGCTATCTGAAATAGGAGCGACGTAAATTGAACAAATGTGATAGAATTTCCCTGAATACTTATATTAACCTTAATGTAAAATGATCTAATCGGGTCTCTGTTCGCCCTACCCTAGAAGTGTAATAGTGCATTTTACTCGCCAATCCACGCGCTTTAAGATTCCGCCTATCCCAGTACGCTATCTGAAATAGGAGCGACGTAAGTTGAACAAATGTGATAGAATTTGGCTGAATTCTTAAATTAACCATAATATAAAATTATCTAATCGGGTCTCCGTTTGCCCTACCCTAGAAGTTTAACAGCGCATTTTAATCGCCATTTCATGTGCTTTGAGATGCAGCTTAGCCCAATACGCTATCTGAAATAGGAGCGACGTAAATTGAACAAATGTGATACAATTTTTCTGAATTCTTAAATAAACCATAATATGAAATGTTCTAATCGGGTGTCTGTTTGCCCTACCTTAGATGTTTAACAGTGCATTTTACTCGCCATTTCATGCGCTTTGAGATGCCGCTTAGCCCAATACGCTATCTGAAATAGGAGCCACGTAAATTGAACAATTGTGATAGAATTTCCCTGAATACTTATATTAACCTTAATGTAAAATGATCTAATCGGGTCTCTTTTCGCCCTACCCTAGAAGTGTAATAGTGCATTTCACTCGCCATTTCATGCGCTTTGAGATGACGCTTAGCCCAATACGCTATCTGAAATAGGAGCGAAAGTAAATAGAACAATTGTGATAGAATTTCGCTGAATTCTTATATTAACCAAAATATAAAATGATCTAATCGGGTCTCTGATTGCCCTATCATAGAAGTTTAATAGTGCATTTTACTCGCCAATCCACGCGCTTTAAGATTCCGCCTAGCCCAGTACGCTATCTGAAATAGGAGCGACGTAAATTGAATAAATGTGATAGAATTTGGCTGAATTCTTAAATTAACCATAATTTAAAATGATCTAATCGGGTCTCTGTTTGCCCTACCCTAGAAGTTTAATAGTGCATTTTACTCGCCATTTCATGCGCTTTGAGATGCCGCTTAGCCCAATACGCTATCTGAAATAGGAGCGACGTAAATAGAACAATTGTGATAGAATTTCGCTGAATTCTTATATTAACCAAAATATAAAATGATCTAATCGGGTCTCTGATTGCCCTATCATAGAAGTTTAATAGTGCATTTTACTCGCCAATCCACGCGCTTTAAGATTCCGCCAACCCAGTACGCTATCTGAAATAGGAGAGACGTAAGTTGAACAAATGTGATAGAATTTGGCTGAATTCTTAAATTATCCATAATATAAAATGATCTAATCGGGTCTCTGTTTGCCCTACCCTAGAAGTTTAACAGCGCATTTTAATCGCCATTTCTTGCGCTTTGAGATGCAGCTTAGCCCAATACGCTATCTGAAATAGGAGCGACGTAAATTGAACAAATGTGATAGAATTTTTCTGAATTCTTAAATAAACCATAATATGAAATGATCTAATCGGGTCTCTGTTTGCCCTACCCTAGATGTTTAACAGTGCATTTTACTCGCCATTTCATGCGCTTTGAGATGCCGCTTAGCCCAATACGCTATCTGAAATAGGAGCGACGTAAATTAAACAAATGTGATAGAATTTCCCTGAATACTTATATTAACCTTAATGTAAAATGATCTAATCGGGTCTCTGTTCGCCCCACCCTAGAAGTGTAATAGTGCATTTTACTCGCCAATCCACGCGCTTTAAGATTCCGCCTATCCCAGTACGCTATCTGAAATAGGAGCGACGTAAATTGAACAAATGTGATAGAATTTGGCTGAATTCTTATATTAACCGTAATATAAAATGATCTAATCGGGTCTCTGTTTGCCTTACCCTAGAAGTTTAATAGTGCATTTTACTCGCCATTTCATGCGCTTTGAGATGCCGCTTAGCCCAATACGCTATCTGAAATAGGAGCGACGTAAATTGAACAAATGTGATAGAATTTCCCTGAATTCTTATATTAACCGAAATATAAAATGATCTAATCGGGTCTCTGTTTGCCCTAACATAGAAGTTTAATAGTGCATTTTACTCGCCAATCCACGCGCTTTAAGATTCCGTCTAGCCCAGTACGCTATCTGAAATAGGAGCGACGTAAATTGAACAAATGTGATAGAATTTGGCTGAATTCTTAAATTAACCATAATATAAAATGATCTAATCGGGTCTCTGTTTGCCCTACCCTAGAAGTTTAATAGTGCATTTCACTCGTCATTTCATGCGCTTTGAGATGCCGCTTAGCCCAATAAGCTATCTGAAATAGGAACGACGTAAATTGAACAAATGTGATAGAATTTGACTGAATTCTTAAATTAACCATAATATAAAATGATCTAATCGGGTCTTTGTTCGCCCTACCCTAGAAGTTTATTAGTGCATTTCACTCGCAATTTCATGCGCTTTGAGATTCCGCTTAGCCCAATAAGCTATCTGAAATAGGAGCGACGTAAATTGAACAAATGTGATAGAATTTCGCTGAATTCTTATATTAACCGTAATATAAAATGATCTAATCGGGTCTCTGTTTGCCTTATCCTAGAAGTTTAATAGTGCATTTCACTCGTCATTTCATGCGCTTTGAGATGCCGCTTAGCCCAATACGCTATCTGCAATAGGAGCGACATCCATTGAACAAATGTGATAGAATTTCGCTGAATTCTTAAATTAACCATAATATAAAATGATCTAATCGGGTCTCTGTTGGCCCTACCCTAGAAGTGTAATAGTGCATTTCACTCGCCATTTCATGCGCTTTGAGATGCCGCTTAGCCCAATACGCTATCTGAAATAGGAGCGACGTAAATAGAACAATTGTGATAGAATTTCTCTGAATTCTTATATTAACCAAAATATAAAATGATCTAATCGGGTCTCTGATTGCCCTATCATAGAAGTTTAATAGTGCATTTTACTCGCCAATCCACGCGCTTTAAGCTTCCGCCTAGCCCAGTACGCTATCTGAAATAGGAGAGACGTAAGTTGAACAAATGTGATAGAATTTGGCTGAATTCTTAAATTATCCATAATATAAAATGATCTAATCGGGTCTCCGTTTGCCCTACCCTAGAAGTTTAACAGCGCATTTTAATCGCCATTTCTTGCGCTTTGAGATGCAGCTTAGCCCAATACGCTATCTGAAATAGGAGCGACGTAAATTGAACAAATGTGATAGAATTTTTCTGAATTCTTAAATAAACCATAATATGAAATGATCTAATCGGGTCTCTGTTTGCCCTACCCTAGATGTTTAACAGTGCATTTTACTCGCCATTTCATGCGCTTTGAGATGCCGCTTAGCCCAATAAGCTATCTGAAATAGGAGCGACGTAAATTGAACGAATGTGATAGAATTTCCCTGAATACTTATATTAACCTTAATGTAAAATGATCTAATCGGGTCTCTGTTCGCCCCACCCTAGAAGTGTAAAAGTACATTTTACTCGCCAATCCACGCGCTTTAAGATTCCGCCTATCCCAGTACGCTATCTGAAATAGGAGCGACGTAAATTGAACAAATGTGATAGAATTTGGCTGAATTCTTAAATTAACCATAATATAAAATTATCTAATCGGGTCTCCGTTTGCCCTACCCTAGAAGTTTAACAGCGCATTTTAATCGCCATTTCATGCGCTTTGAGATGCAGCTTAGCCCAATACGCTATCTGAAATAGGAGCGACGTAAATTGAACAAATGTGATAGAATTTGGCTGAATTCTTAAATTAACCATAATATAAAATCATCTTATCGGGTCTCTGTTTGCCGTACCCTAGAAGTTTAATAGTGCATTTTACTCGCCATTTCATGCGCTTTGAGATGCCGCTTAGCCCAATACGCTATCTGAAATAGGAGCGACGTAAATTGAGCAAATGTGATAGAATTTCCCTGAAATCATATATTAAACAAAATATAAAATGATCTAAACGGGACTCTGATTGCCCTATCACAGAAGTTTAGTAGTGCATTTTACTCGCCCTTCCACGTGCTTTAAGATGCCGCCTAGCCCAGTACACTATCTGAAATAGGAGCGACGTATGTTGAACAAATGTGATAGAATTACGCTGAATTCTTATATTAACAGTAATATAAAATGATCTAATCGGGTCTCTGTTCGCCCTACCCTAGAAGATTACAAGCGCATTTCACTCGTCATTTCATGCGCTTTGAGATGCCGCTTAGCCCAATACGCTATCTGCAATTGGAGCGACGTAAATTGAACAAATGTGATAGAATTTGGCTGAATCCTTAAATTAACTATAATATAAAATGATCTAATCGGGTCTCTGTTTGCCCTACCCTAGAAGTTTAATAGTGCATTTTACTTGCCATTTCATGCGCTTTGAGATGGCGCTTAGCCCAATACGCTATCTGGAATAGGACCGACGTAAATTGAACAAATGTGATAGAATTTGGCTGAATACTTAAATTAACCATAATATAAAATGATCTAATCGGGTCTCTGTTTGCCTTACCCTAGAAGTTTAATAGTGCATTTTACTCGCCATTTCATGCGCTTTGAGATCCCGCTTAGCCCAATACGCTATCTGCAACAGGAGCGACGTAAATTGAACAAATGTGATAGAATTTCGCTGAATTCTTAAATTAACCATAACATAAAATGATCTAATCGGGTCTCTGTCTGCCCTATCATAGAAGTTTAATAGTGCATTTCACTCGTCATTTCATGCGCTTTGAGATGCCGCCTAGCCCAGTACGCTATCTGAAATAGGAGCGACGTAAGTTGAACAAATGTGATAGAATTTTTCTGAATTCTTAAATAAACCATAATATGAAATGATCTAATCGGGTCTCTGTTTGCCCTACCCTAGATGTTTAACAGTGCATTTTACTCGCCATTTCATGCGCTTTGAGATGCCGCTTAGCCCAATACGCTATCTGAAATAGGAGCGACGTAAATTGAACAAATGTGATAGAATTTCCCTGAATACTTATATTAACCTTAATGTAAAATGATCTAATCCGGTCTCTGTTCGCCCTACCGTAGAAGTGTAATAGTGCATTTCACTCAACATTTCATGCGCTTTGAGATGACGCTTAGCCCAATACGCTATCTGAAATAGGAGCGACTTAAATAGAACAATTGTGATAGAATTTCGCTGAATTCTTATATTAACCAAAATATAAAATGATCTAATCGGGTCTCTGATTGCCCTATCATAGAAGTTTAATAGTGCATTTTACTCGCCAATCCACGCGCTTTAAGATTCCGCCTAGCCCAGTACGCTATCTGAAATAGGAGCGACGTAAATTGAACAAATGTGATAGAATTTGGCTGAATTCTTAAATTAACCATAATATAAAATGATCTAATCGGGTCTCTGTTTGCCCTACCCTAGAAGTTTAATAGTGCATTTTACTCGCCATTTCATGCGCTTTGAGATGACGCTTAGCCCAATACGCTATCTGAAATAGTAGCGACGTAAATTGAACAAATGTGATAGAATTTGGCTGAATTCTTAAATTAACCATAATATAAAATGATCTAATCGGGCCTCTGTTTGCCCTACCCTAGAAGTTGAACAGTGCATTTTACACGCCATTTCATGCGCTTTGAGATGCCGCTTAGCCCAATACGCTATCTGAAATTGGAGCGACGTAAATTGAACAAATGTGATAGAATTTCCCTGAAAACTTATATTAACCTTAATGTAAAATGATCTAATCGGGTCTCTGTTCGCCCTACCCTAGAAGTTTAATAGTGCATTTCACTCGCCATTTCATGCGCTTTGAGATGCCGCTTAGCCCAATACGCTATCTGAAATAGGAGCGACGTAAATAGAACAATTGTGATAGAATTTCGCTGAATTCTTATATTAACCAAAATATAAAATGATCTAATCGGGTCTCTGATTGCCCTATCGTAGAAGTTTAATAGTGCATTTTACTCGCCAATCCACGCGCTTTAAGATTCCGCCAACCCAGTACGCTAGCTGAAATAGGAGACGCGTAAGTTGAACAAATGTGATAGAATTTGGCTGAATTCTTAAATTATCCATAATATAAAATGATCTAATCGGGTCTCCGTTTGCCCTACCCTAGAAGTTTAACAGCGCATTTTAATCGCCATTACTTGCGCTTTGAGATGCAGCTTAGCCCAATACGCTATCTGAAATAGGAGCGACGTAAATTGAACAAATGTGATAGAATTTTTCTGAATACTTAAATAAACCATAATATGAAATGATCTAATCGGGTCTCTGTTTGCCCTACCCTAGATGTTTAACAGTGCATTTTACTCGCCATTTCATGCGCTTTGAGATGCCGCTTAGCCCAATACGCTATCTGAAATTGGAGCGACGTAAATTGAACAAATGTGATAGAATTTCCCTGAAAACTTATATTAACCTTAATGTAAAATGATCTAATCGGGTCTCTGTTCGCCCTACCCTAGAAGTTTAATAGTGCATTTCACTCGCCATTTCATGCGCTTTGAGATGCCGCTTAGCCCAATACGCTATCTGAAATAGGAGCGACGTAAATAGAACAATTGTGATAGAATTTCGCTGAATTCTTATATTAACCAAAATATAAAATGATCTAATCGGGTCTCTGATTGCCCTATCGTAGAAGTTTAATAGTGCATTTTACTCGCCAATCCACGCGCTTTAAGATTCCGCCAACCCAGTACGCTAGCTGAAATAGGAGAGACGTAAGTTGAACAAATGTGATAGAATTTGGCTGAATTCTTAAATTATCCATAATATAAAATGATCTAATCGGGTCTCCGTTTGCCCTACCCTAGAAGTTTAACAGCGCATTTTAATCGCCATTACATGCGCTTTGAGATGCCGCTTAGCCCAATACGCTATCTGAAATAGGAGCGACGTAAATAGAACAATTGTGATAGAATTTCGCTGAATTCTTATATTAACCAAAATATAAAATGATCTAATCGGGACTCTGATTCCCTATCATAGAAGTTTAGTGGTGCATTTTACTCGCCCTTCCACGCGCTTTAAGATGCCGCCTAGCCCAGTACGTTATCTGAAATAGGAGCGACGTAAGTTGAACAAATGTGATAGAATTACGCTGAATTCTTATATTAACCGTAATATAAAATGATCTAATCGGGTCTCTGTTTGCCCTACCCTAGAAGTTTAATAGTTCATTTTACTCGCCATTTCATGCGCTTTGAGATGCCGCTTAGCCCAATACGCTATCTGCAATAGGAGCGACGTCCATTGAACAAATGTGATAGAATTTCGCTGAATTCTTAAATTAACCATAATATAAAATGATCTAATCGGGTCTCTGTTCGCCCTACCCTAGAAGTGTAATAGTGCATTTCACTCGCCATTTCATGCGCTTTGAGATGCCGCTTAGCCCAATACGCTATCTGAAATAGGAGCGACGAAAATAGAACAATTGTGATAGAATTTCGCTGAATTCTTATATTAACCAAAATATAAAATGATCTAATCGGGTCTCTGATTGCCCTATCATAGAAGTTTAATAGTGCATTTTACTCGCCAATCCACGCGCTTTAAGATTCCGCCTAGCCCAGTACGCTATCTGAAATAGGAGAGACGTAAGTTGAACAAATGTGATAGAATTTGGCTGAATTCTTAAATTATACATAATATAAAATGATCTAATCGGGTCTCCGTTTGCCCTACCCTAGAAGTTTAACAGCGCATTTTAATCGCCATTTCTTGCGCTTTGAGATGCAGCTTAGCCCAATACGCTATCTGAAATAGGAGCGACGTAAATTGAACAAATGTGATAGAATTTCCCTGAATACTTATATTAACCTTAATGTAAAATGATCTAATCGGGTCTCTGTTCGCCCTACCCTAGAAGTGTAATAGTGCATTTTACTCGCCAATCCACGCGCTTTAAGATTCCGCCTATCCCAGTACGCTATCTGAAATAGGAGCGACGTAAGTTGAACAAATGTGATAGAATTTGGCTGAATTCTTAAATTAACCATAATATAAAATTATCTAATCGGGTCTCCGTTTGCCCTACCCTAGAAGTTTAACAGCGCATTTTAATCGCCATTTCATGTGCTTTGAGATGCAGCTTAGCCCAATACGCTATCTGAAATAGGAGCGACGTAAATTGAACAAATGTGATACAATTTTTCTGAATTCTTAAATAAACCATAATATGAAATGTTCTAATCGGGTCTCTGTTTGCCCTACCTTAGATGTTTAACAGTGCATTTTACTCGCCATTTCATGCGCTTTGAGATGCCGCTTAGCCCAATACGCTATCTGAAATAGGAGCGACGTAAATTGAACAAATGTGATAGAATTTCCCTGAATACTTATATTAACCTTAATGTAAAATGATCTAATCGGGTCTCTGTTCGCCCTACCCTAGAAGTGTAATAGTGCATTTCACTCGCCATTTCATGCGCTTTGAGATGACGCTTAGCCCAATACGCTATCTGAAATAGGAGCGAAAGTAAATAGAACAATTGTGATAGAATTTCGCTGAATTCTTATATTAACCAAAATATAAAATGATCTAATCGGGTCTCTGATTGCCCTATCATAGAAGTTTAATAGTGCATTTTACTCGCCAATCCACGCGCTTTAAGATTCCGCCTAGCCCAGTACGCTATCTGAAATAGGAGCGACGTAAATTGAACAAATGTGATAGAATTTGGCTGAATTCTTAAATTAACCATAATTTAAAATGATCTAATCGGGTCTCTGTTTGCCCTACCCTAGAAGTTTAATAGTGCATTTTACTCGCCATTTCATGCGCTTTGAGATGCCGCTTAGCCCAATACGCTATCTGAAATAGGAGCGACGTAAATAGAACAATTGTGATAGAATTTCGCTGAATTCTTATATTAACCAAAATATAAAATGATCTAATCGGGTCTCTGATTGCCCTATCATAGAAGTTTAATAGTGCATTTTACTCGCCAATCCACGCGCTTTAAGATTCCGCCAACCCAGTACGCTAGCTGAAATAGGAGAGACGTAAGTTGAACAAATGTGATAGAATTTGGCTGAATTCTTAAATTATCCATAATATAAAATGATCTAATCGGGTCTCCGTTTGCCCTACCCTAGAAGTTTAACAGCGCATTTTAATCGCCATTTCTTGCGCTTTGAGATGCAGCTTAGCCCAATACGCTATCTGAAATAGGAGCGACGTAAATTGAACAAATGTGATAGAATTTTTCTGAATTCTTAAATAAACCATAATATGAAATGATCTAATCGGGTCTCTGTTTGCCCTACCCTAGATGTTTAACAGTGCATTTTACTCGCCATTTCATGCGCTTTGAGATGCCGCTTAGCCCAATACGCTATCTGCAATAGGAGCGACGTAAATTAAACAAATGTGATAGAATTTCCCTGAATACTTATATTAACCTTAATGTAAAATGATCTAATCGGGTCTCTGTTCGCCCCACCCTAGAAGTGTAATAGTGCATTTTACTCGCCAATCCACGCGCTTTAAGATTCCGCCTATCCCAGTACGCTATCTGAAATAGGAGCGACGTAAATTGAACAAATGTGATAGAATTTGGCTAAATTCTTATATTAACCGTAATATAAAATGATCTAATCGGGTCTCTGCTTGCCTTACCCTAGAAGTTTAATAGTGCATTTTACTCGCCATTTCATGCGCTTTGAGATGCCGCTTAGCCCAATACGCTATCTGAAATAGGAGCGACGTAAATTGAACAAATGTGATAGAATTTCCCTGAATTCTTATATTAACCAAAATATAAAATGATCTAATCGGGTCTCTGTTTGCCCTATCATAGAAGTTTAATAGTGCATTTTACTCGCCAATCCACGCGCTTTAAGATTCCGTCTAGCCCAGTACGCTATCTGAAATAGGACCGACGTAAATTGAACAAATGTGATAGAATTTGGCTGAATTCTTAAATTAACCATAATATAAAATGATCTAATCGGGTCTCTGTTTGCCCTACCCTAGAAGTTTAATAGTGCATTTCACTCGTCATTTCATGCGCTTTGAGATGCCGCTTAGCCCAATAAGCAATCTGAAATAGGAACGACGTAAATTGAACAAATGTGATAGAATTTCACTGAATTCTTAAATTAACCATAATATAAAATGATCTAATCGGGTCTTTGTTCGCCCTACCCTAGAAGTTTATTAGTGCATTTCACTCGCCATTTCATGCGCTTTGAGATTCCGCTTAGCCCAATAAGCTATCTGAAATAGGAGCGACATAAATTGAACAAATGTGATAGAATTTCGCTGAATTCTTATATTAACCGTAATATAAAATGATCAAATCGGGTCTCTGTTTGCCTTATCCTAGAAGTTTAATAGTGCATTTCACTCGTCATTTCATGCGCTTTGAGATGCCGCTTAGCCCAATACGCTATCTGCAATAGGAGCGACATCCATTGAACAAATGTGATAGAATTTCGCTGAATTCTTAAATTAACCATAATATGAAATGATCTAATCGGGTCTCTGTTGGCCCTACCCTAGAAGTGTAATAGTGCATTTCACTCGCCATTTCATGCGCTTTGAGATGCCGCTTAGCCCAATACGCTATCTGAAATAGGAGCGACGTAAATAGAACAATTGTGATAGAATTTCGCTGAATTCGTAAATTAACCAAAATATAAAATGATCTAATCGGGTCTCTGATTGCTCTATCAAAGAAGTTTAATAGTGCATTTTACTCGCCAATCCACTCGCTTTACGATTCCGCCTAGCCCAGTACGCTATCTGAAATAGGGGCGACGTAAATTGAACAAATGTGATAGAATTTTTCTGAATTCCTAAATAAACCATAATATGAAATGATCTAATCGAGTCTCTGTTTGCCCTACCCTAGATGTTTAACAGTGCATTTTACTCGCCATTTCGTGCGCTTTGAGATGCCGCTTAGCCCAATACGCTATCTGAAATAGGAGCGACGTAAATTGAACAAATGTGATAGAATTTCCCTGAATACTTATATTAACCTTAATGTAAAATGATCTAATCGGGTCTCTGTTTGCCCTACCCTAGAAGTGTAATAGTGCATTTCACTCGCCATTTCATGCGCTTTGAGATGCCGCTTAGCCCAATACGCTATCTGAAATAGGAGCGACGTAAATAGAACAATTGTGATAGAATTTCGCTGAATTCTTATATTAACCAAAATATAAAATGATCTAGTCGGGTCTCTGATTGCCCTATCATAGAAGTTTAATAGTGCATTTTGATCGCCATTCCACGTGCGTTAAGATGCCGCCTAGCCCAGTACGCTATCTGAAATTGGAGCGACGTAAATTGAACAAATGTGACAGAATTTTGCTGACATCTTAAATTAACCATAATATAAAATGATCTAATCGGGTCTCTGTTTGCCCTACCCTACAAGTTTAGCAGTGCATTGTACTCGCCATTTCATGCGCTTTGAGATGCCGCTTAGCCCAATACGCTATCTGCAATAGGAGCGACGTCCATTGAACAAATGTGATAGAATTTCGCTGAATTCTTAAATTAACCATAATATAAAATGATCTAATCGGGTCTCTGTTCGGCCTACCCTAGAAGTGTAATAGTGCATTTCACTCGCCATTTCATGCGCTTTGAGATGCCGCTTAGCCCAATACGCTATCTGAAATAGGAGCGACGAAAATAGAACAATTGTGATAGAATTTCGCTGAATTCTTATATTAACCAAAATATAAAATGATCTAATCGGGTCTCTGATTGCCCTATCATAGAAGTTTAATAGTGCATTTTACTCGCCAATCCACGCGCTTTAAGATTCCGCCTAGCCCAGTACGCTATCTGAAATAGGAGAGACGTAAGTTGAACAAATGTGATAGAATTTGGCTGAATTCTTAAATTATCCATAATATAAAATGATCTAATCGGGTCTCCGTTTGCCCTACTCTAGAAGTTTAACAGCGCATTTTAATCGCCATTTCTTGCGCTTTGAGATGCAGCTTAGCCCAATACGCTATCTGAAATAGGAGCGACGTAAATTGAACAAATGTGATAGAATTTCCCTGAATACTTATATTAACCTTAATGTAAAATGATCTAATCGGGTCTCTGTTCGCCCTACCCTAGAAGTGTAATAGTGCATTTCACTCGCCATTTCATGCGCTTTGAGATGACGCTTAGCCCAATACGCTATCTGAAATAGGAGCGAAAGTAAATAGAACAATTGTGATAGAATTTCGCTGAATTCTTATATTAACCAAAATATAAAATGATCTAATCGGGTCTCTGATTGCCCTATCATAGAAGTTTAATAGTGCATTTTACTCGCCAATCCACGCGCTTTAAGATTCCGCCTAGCCCAGTACGCTATCTGAAATAGGAGCGACGTAAATTGAATAAATGTGATAGACTTTGGCTGAATTCTTAAATTAACCATAATTTAAAATGACCTAATCGGGTCTCTGTTTGCCCTACCCTAGAAGTTTAATAGTGCATTTTACTCGCCATTTCATGCGCTTTGAGATGCCGCTTAGCCCAATACGCTATCTGAAATAGGAGCGACGTAAATAGAACAATTGTGATAGAATTTCGCTGAATTCTTATATTAACCAAAATATAAAATGATCTAATCGGGTCTCTGATTGCGCTATCATAGAAGTTTAATAGTGCATTTTACTCGCCAATCCACGCGCTTTAAGATTCCGCCTAGCCCAGTACGCTATCTGAAATAGGAGAGACGTAAGTTGAACAAATGTGATAGAATTTGGCTGAATTCTTAAATTATCCATAATATAAAATGATCTAATCGGGTCTCCGTTTGCCCTACCCTAGAAGTTTAACAGCGCATTTTAATCGCAATTTCTTGCGCTTTGAGATGCAGCTTAGCCCAATACGCTATCTGAAATAGGAGCGACGTAAATTGAACAAATGTGATAGAATTTCCCTGAATACTTATATTAACCTTAATGTAAAATGATCTAATCGGGTCTCTGTTCGCCCTACCCTAGAAGTGTAATAGTGCATTTTACTCGCCAATCCACGCGCTTTAAGATTCCGCCTATCCCAGTACGCTATCTGAAATAGGAGCGACGTAAGTTGAACAAATGTGATAGAATTTGGCTGAATTCTTAAATTAACCATAATATAAAATTATCTAATCGGGTCTCCGTTTGCCCTACCCTAGAAGTTTAACAGCGCATTTTAATCGCCATTTCATGTGCTTTGAGATGCAGCTTAGCCCAATACGCTATCTGAAATAGGAGCGACGTAAATTGAACAAATGTGATACAATTTTTCTGAATTCTTAAATAAACCATAATATGAAATGTTCTAATCGGGTCTCTGTTTGCCCTACCTTAGATGTTTAACAGTGCATTTTACACGCCATTTCATGCGCTTTGAGATGCCGCTTAGCCCAATACGCTATCTGAAATAGGAGCGACGTAAATTGAACAAATGTGATAGAATTTCCCTGAATACTTATATTAACCTTAATGTAAAATGATCTAATCGGGTCTCTGTTCGCCCTACCCTAGAAGTGTAATAGTGCATTTCACTCGCCATTTCATGCGCTTTGAGATGACGCTTAGCCCAATACGCTATCTGAAATAGGAGCGAAAGTAAATAGAACAATTGTGATAGAATTTCGCTGAATTCTTATATTAACCAAAATATAAAATGATCTAATCGGGTCTCTGATTGCCCTATCATAGAAGTTTAATAGTGCATTTTACTCGCCAATCCACGCGCTTTAAGATTCCGCCTAGCCCAGTACGCTATCTGAAATAGGAGCGACGTAAATTGAACAAATGTGATAGAATTTGGCTGAATTCTTAAATTAACCATAATTTAAAATGATCTAATCGGGTCTCTGTTTGCCCTACCCTAGAAGTTTAATAGTGCATTTTACTCGCCATTTCATGCGCTTTGAGATGCCGCTTAGCCCAATACGCTATCTGAAATAGGAGCGACGTAAATAGAACAATTGTGATAGAATTTCGCTGAATTCTTATATTAACCAAAATATAAAATGATCTAATCGGGTCTCTGATTGCCCTATCATAGAAGTTTAATAGTGCATTTTACTCGCCAATCCACGCGCTTTAAGATTCCGCCAACCCAGTACGCTAGCTGAAATAGGAGAGACGTAAGTTGAACAAATGTGATAGAATTTGGCTGAATTCTTAAATTATCCATAATATAAAATGATCTAATCGGGTCTCCGTTTGCCCTACCCTAGAAGTTTAACAGCGCATTTTAATCGCCATTTCTTGCGCTTTGAGATGCAGCTTAGCCCAATACGCTATCTGAAATAGGAGCGACGTAAATTGAACAAATGTGATAGAATTTTTCTGAATTCTTAAATAAACCATAATATGAAATGATCTAATCGGGTCTCTGTTTGCCCTACCCTAGATGTTTAACAGTGCATTTTACTCGCCATTTCATGCGCTTTGAGATGCCGCTTAGCCCAATACGCTATCTGAAATAGGAGCGACGTAAATTAAACAAATGTGATAGAATTTCCCTGAATACTTATATTAACCTTAATGTAAAATGATCTAATCGGGTCTCTGTTCGCCCCACCCTAGAAGTGTAATAGTGCATTTTACTCGCCAATCCACGCGCTTTAAGATTCCGCCTATCCCAGTACGCTATCTGAAATAGGAGCGACGTAAATTGAACAAATGTGATAGAATTTGGCTGAATTCTTATATTAACCGTAATATAAAATGATCTAATCGGGTCTCTGTTTGCCTTACCCTAGAAGTTTAATAGTGCATTTTACTCGCCATTTCATGCGCTTTGAGATGCCGCTTAGCCCAATACGCTATCTGATATAGGAGTGACGTAAATTGAACAAATGTGATAGAATTTCCCTGAATTCTTATATTAACCAAAATATAAAATGATCTAATCGGGTCTCTGTTTGCCCTATCATAGAAGTTTAATAGTGCATTTTACTCGCCAATCCACGCGCTTTAAGATACCGTCTAGCCCAGTACGCTATCTGAAATAGGAGCGACGTAAATTGAACAAATGTGATAGAATTTGGCTGAATTCTTAAATTAACCATAATATAAAATGATCTAATCGGGTCTCTGTTTGCCCTACCCTAGAAGTTTAATAGTGCATTTCACTCGTCATTTCATGCGCTTTGAGATGCCGCTTAGCCCAATAAGCAATCTGAAATAGGAACGACGTAAATTGAACAAATGTGATAGAATTTCACTGAATTCTTAAATTAACCATAATATAAAATGATCTAATCGGGTCTTTGTTCGCCCTACCCTAGAAGTTTATTAGTGCATTTCACTCGCCATTTCATGCGCTTTGAGATTCCGCTTAGCCCAATAAGCTATCTGAAATAGGAGCGACGTAAATTGAACAAATGTGATAGAATTTCGCTGAATTCTTATATTAACCGTAATATAAAATGATCAAATCGGGTCTCTGTTTGCCTTATCCTAGAAGTTTAATAGTGCATTTCACTCGTCATTTCATGCGCTTTGAGATGCCGCTTAGCCCAATACGCTATCTGCAATAGGAGCGACATCCATTGAACAAATGTGATAGAATTTCGCTGAATTCTTAAATTAACCATAATATGAAATGATCTAATCGGGTCTCTGTTGGCCCTACCCTAGAAGTGTAATAGTGCATTTCACTCGCCATTTCATGCGCTTTGAGATGCCGCTTAGCCCAATACGCTATCTGAAATAGGAGCGACGTAAATAGAACAATTGTGATAGAATTTCGCTGAATTCTTATATTAACCAAAATATAAAATGATCTAATCGGGTCTCTGATTGCCCTACCCTAGAAGTTTATTAGTGCATTTCACTCGCCAATCCACGCGCTTTAAGCTTCCGCCTAGCCCAGTACGCTATCTGAAATAGGAGAGACGTAAGTTGAACAAATGTGATAGAATTTGGCTGAATTCTTAAATTATCCATAATATAAAATGATCTAATCGGGTCTCCGTTTGCCCTACCCTAGAAGTTTAACAGCGCATTTTAATCGCCATTTCTTGCGCTTTGAGATGCAGCTTAGCCCAATACGCTATCTGAAATAGGAGCGACGTAAATTGAACAAATGTGATAGAATTTTTCTGAATTCTTAAATAAACCATAATATGAAATGATCTAATCGGGTCTCTGTTTGCCCTACCCTAGATGTTTAACAGTGCATTTTACTCGCCATTTCATGCGCTTTGAGATGCCGCTTAGCCCATTACGCTATCTGAAATAGGAGCGACGTAAATTAAACAAATGTGATAGAATTTCCCTGAATACTTATATTAACCTTAATGTAAAATGATCTAATCGGGTCTCTGTTCGCCCCACCCTAGAAGTGTAATAGTGCATTTTACTCGCCAATCCACGCGCTTTAAGATTCCGCCTATCCCAGTACGCTATCTGAAATAGGAGCGACGTAAATTGAACAAATGTGATAGAATTTGGCTGAATTCTTATATTAACCGTAATATAAAATGATCTAATCGGGTCTCTGTTTGCCTTACCCTAGAAGTTTAATAGTGCATTTTACTCGCCATTTCATGCGCTTTGAGATGCCGCTTAGCCCAATACGCTATCTGAAATAGGAGCGACGTAAATTGAACAAATGTGATAGAATTTCCCTGAATTCTTATATTAACCAAAATATAAAATGATCTAATCGGGTCTCTGTTTGCTCTATCATAGAAGTTTAATAGTGCATTTTACTCGCCAATCCACGCGCTTTAAGATTCCGTCTAGCCCAGTACGCTATCTGAAATAGGAGCGACGTAAATTGAACAAATGTGATAGAATTTGGCTGAATTCTTAAATTAACCATAATATAAAATGATATAATCGGGTCTCTGTTTGCCCTACCCTAGAAGTTTAATAGTGCATTTCACTCGTCATTTCATGCGCTTTGAGATGCCGCTTAGCCCAATAAGCAATCTGAAATAGGAACGACGTAAATTGAACAAATGTGATAGAATTTCACTGAATTCTTAAATTAACCATAATATAAAATGATCTAATCGGGTCTTTGTTCGCCCTACCCTAGAAGTTTATTAGTGCATTTCACTCGCCATTTCATGCGCTTTGAGATTCCGCTTAGCCCAATAAGCTATCTGAAATAGGAGCGACGTAAATTGAACAAATGTGATAGAATTTCGCTGAATTCTTATATTAACCGTAATATAAAATGATCAAATCGGGTCTCTGTTTGCCTTATCCTAGAAGTTTAATAGTGCATTTCACTCGTCATTTCATGCGCTTTGAGATGCCGCTTAGCCCAATACGCTATCTGCAATAGGAGCGACATCCATTGAACAAATGTGATAGAATTTCGCTGAATTCTTAAATTAACCATAATATGAAATGATCTAATCGGGTCTCTGTTGGCCCTACCCTAGAAGTGTAATAGTGCATTTCACTCGCCATTTCATGCGCTTTGAGATGCCGCTTAGCCCAATACGCTATCTGAAATAGGAGCGACGTAAATTGAACAATTGTGATAGAATTTCTCTGAATTCTTATATTAACCAAAATATAAAATGATCTAATCGGGTCTCTGATTGCCCTATCATAGAAGTTTAATAGTGCATTTTACTCGCCAATCCACGCGCTTTAAGCTTCCGCCTAGCCCAGTACGCTATCTGAAATAGGAGAGACGTAAGTTGAACAAATGTGATAGAATTTGGCTGAATTCTTAAATTATCCATAATATAAAATGATCTAATCGGGTCTCCGTTTGCCCTACCCTAGAAGTTTAACAGCGCATTTTAATCGCCATTTCTTGCGCTTTGAGATGCAGCTTAGCCCAATACGCTATCTGAAATAGGAGCGACGTAAACTGAACAAATGTGATAGAATTTTTCTGAATTCTTAAATAAACCATAATATGAAATGATCTAATCGGGTCTCTGTTTGCCCTACCCTAGATGTTTAACAGTGCATTTTACTCGCCATTTCATGCGCTTTGAGATGCCGCTTAGCCCAATACGCTATCCGAAATAGGAGCGACGTAAATTGAACGAATGTGATAGAATTTCCCTGAATACTTATATTAACCTTAATGTAAAATGATCTAATCGGGTCTCTGTTCGCCCCACCCTAGAAGTGTAATAGTACATTTTACTCGCCAATCCACGCGCTTTAAGATTCCGCCTATCCCAGTACGCTATCTGAAATAGGAGCGACGTAAATTTAACAAATGTGATAGAATTTGGCTGAATTCTTAAATTAACCATAATATAAAATCATCTTATCGGGTCTCTGTTTGCCCTACCCTAGAAGTTTAATAGTGCATTTTACTTGCCATTTCATGCGCTTTGAGATGGCGCTTAGCCCAATACGCTATCTGGAATAGGACCGACGTAAATTGAACAAATGTGATAGAATTTGGCTGAATACTTAAATTAACCATAATATAAAATGATCTAATCGGGTCTCTGTTTGCCTTACCCTAGAAGTTTAATAGTGCATTTTACTCGCCATTTCATGCGCTTTGAGATCCCGCTTAGCCCAATACGCTATCTGCAATAGGAGCGACGTAAATTGAACAAATGTGATAGAATTTCGCTGAATTCTTAAATTAACCATAACATAAAATGATCTAATCGGGTCTCTGTCCGCCCTATCATAGAAGTTTAATAGTGCATTTCACTCGTCATTTCATGCGCTTTGAGATGCCGCCTAGCCCAGTACGCTATCTGAAATAGGAGCGACGTAAGTTGAACAAATGTGATAGAATTTTTCTGAATTCTTAAATAAACCATAATATGAAATGATCTAATCGGGTCTCTGTTTGCCCTACCCTAGAAGTTTAATAGTGCATTTCACTCGCCATTTCATGCGCTTTGAGATGCCGCTTAGCCCAATACGCTATCTGAAATAGGAGCGACGTAAATAGATCAATTGTGATAGAATTTCGCTGAATTCTTATATTAACCAAAATATAAAATGATCTAATCGGGTCTCTGATTGCCCTATCATAGAAGTTTAATAGTGCATTTCACTCGCCAATCCACGCGCTTTAAGATTCCGCCAACCCAGTACGCTATCTGAAATAGGAGAGACGTAAGTTGAACAAATGTGATAGAATTTGGCTGAATTCCTACATTATCCATAATATAAAATAATCTAATCGGGTCTCCGTTTGCCCTACCCTAGAAGTTTAACAGCGCATTTTAATCGCCATTTCTTGCGCTTTGAGATGCAGCTTAGCCCAATACGCTATCTGAAATAGGAGCGACGTAAATTGAACAAATGTGATAGAATTTCGCTGAATTCTTATATTAACCGTAATATAAAATGATCTAATCGGGTCTCTGTTTGCCTTACCCTAGAAGTTTAATAGTGCATTTTACTCGCCATTTCATGCGCTTTGAGATGCCGCTTAGCCCAATACGCTATCTGATATAGGAGTGACGTAAATTGAACAAATGTGATAGAATTTCCCTGAATTCTTATATTAACCAAAATATAAAATGATCTAATCGGGTCTCTGTTTGCCCTATCATAGAAGTTTAATAGTGCATTTTACTCGCCAATCCACGCGCTTTAAGATTCCGTCTAGCCCAGTACGCTATCTGAAATAGGAGCGACGTAAATTGAACAAATGTGATAGAATTTGGCTGAATTCTTAAATTAACCATAATATAAAATGATCTAATCGGGTCTCTGTTTGCCCTACCCTAGAAGTTTAATAGTGCATTTCACTCGTCATTTCATGCGCTTTGAGATGCCGCTTAGCCCAATAAGCAATCTGAAATAGGAACGACGTAAATTGAACAAATGTGATAGAATTTCACTGAATTCTTAAATTAACCATAATATAAAATGATCTAATCGGGTCTTTGTTCGCCCTACCCTAGAAGTTTATTAGTGCATTTCACTCGCCATTTCATGCGCTTTGAGATTCCGCTTAGCCCAATAAGCTATCTGAAATAGGAGCGACGTAAATTGAACAAATGTGATAGAATTTCGCTGAATTCTTATATTAACCGTAATATAAAATGATCAAATCGGGTCTCTGTTTGCCTTATCCTAGAAGTTTAATAGTGCATTTCACTCGTCATTTCATGCGCTTTGAGATGCCGCTTAGCCCAATACGCTATCTGCAATAGGAGCGACGTCCATTGAACAAATGTGATAGAATTTCGCTGAATTCTTAAATTAACCATAATATAAAATGATCTAATCGGGTCTCTGTTCGCCCTACCCTAGAAGTGTAATAGTGTATTTCACTCGCCATTTCATGCGCTTTGAGATGCCGCTTAGCCCAATACGCTATCTGAAATAGGAGCGACGAAAATAGAACAATTGTGATAGAATTTCGCTGAATTCTTATATTAACCAAAATATAAAATGATCTAATCGGGTCTCTGTTTGCCTTATCCTAGAAGTTTAATAGTGCATTTCACTCGTCATTTCATGCGCTTTGAGATGCCGCTTAGCCCAATACGCTATCTGCAATAGGAGCGACATCCATTGAACAAATGTGATAGAATTTCGCTGAATTCTTAAATTAACCATAATATGAAATGATCTAATCGGGTCTCTGTTGGCCCTACCCTAGAAGTGTAATAGTGCATTTCACTCGCCATTTCATGCGCTTTGAGATGCCGCTTAGCCCAATACGCTATCTGAAATAGGAGCGACGTAAATAGAACAATTGTGATAGAATTTCGCTGAATTCTTATATTAACCAAAATATAAAATGATCTAATCGGGTCTCTGATTGCCCTATCATAGAAGTTTAATAGTGCATTTTACTCGCCAATCCACGCGCTTTAAGCTTCCGCCTAGCCCAGTACGCTATCTGAAATAGGAGAGACGTAAGTTGAACAAATGTGATAGAATTTGGCTGAATTCTTAAATTATCCATAATATAAAATGATCTAATCGGGTCTCCGTTTGCCCTACCCTAGAAGTTTAACAGCGCATTTTAATCGCCATTTCTTGCGCTTTGAGATGCAGCTTAGCCCAATACGCTATCTGAAATAGGAGCGACGTAAACTGAACAAATGTGATAGAATTTTTCTGAATTCTTAAATAAACCATAATATGAAATGATCTAATCGGGTCTCTGTTTGCCCTACCCTAGATGTTTAACAGTGCATTTTACTCGCCATTTCATGCGCTTTGAGATGCCGCTTAGCCCAATACGCTATCCGAAATAGGAGCGACGTAAATTGAACGAATGTGATAGAATTTCCCTGAATACTTATATTAACCTTAATGTAAAATGATCTAATCGGGTCTCTGTTCGCCCCACCCTAGAAGTGTAATAGTACATTTTACTCGCCAATCCACGCGCTTTAAGATTCCGCCTATCCCAGTACGCTATCTGAAATAGGAGCGACGTAAATTTAACAAATGTGATAGAATTTGGCTGAATTCTTAAATTAACCATAATATAAAATCATCTTATCGGGTCTCTGTTTGCCCTACCCTAGAAGTTTAATAGTGCATTTTACTTGCCATTTCATGCGCTTTGAGATGGCGCTTAGCCCAATACGCTATCTGGAATAGGACCGACGTAAATTGAACAAATGTGATAGAATTTGGCTGAATACTTAAATTAACCATAATATAAAATGATCTAATCGGGTCTCTGTTTGCCTTACCCTAGAAGTTTAATAGTGCATTTTACTCGCCATTTCATGCGCTTTGAGATCCCGCTTAGCCCAATACGCTATCTGCAATAGGAGCGACGTAAATTGAACAAATGTGATAGAATTTCGCTGAATTCTTAAATTAACCATAACATAAAATGATCTAATCGGGTCTCTGTCCGCCCTATCATAGAAGTTTAATAGTGCATTTCACTCGTCATTTCATGCGCTTTGAGATGCCGCCTAGCCCAGTACGCTATCTGAAATAGGAGCGACGTAAGTTGAACAAATGTGATAGAATTTTTCTGGATTCTTAAATAAACCATAATATGAAATGATCTAATCGGGTCTCTGTTTGCCCTACCCTAGAAGTTTAATAGTGCATTTCACTCGCCATTTCATGCGCTTTGAGATGCCGCTTAGCCCAATACGCTATCTGAAATAGGAGCGACGTAAATAGATCAATTGTGATAGAATTTCGCTGAATTCTTATATTAACCAAAATATAAAATGATCTAATCGGGTCTCTGATTGCCCTATCATAGAAGTTTAATAGTGCATTTCACTCGCCAATCCACGCGCTTTAAGATTCCGCCAACCCAGTACGCTATCTGAAATAGGAGAGACGTAAGTTGAACAAATGTGATAGAATTTGGCTGAATTCCTACATTATCCATAATATAAAATAATCTAATCGGGTCTCCGTTTGCCCTACCCTAGAAGTTTAACAGCGCATTTTAATCGCCATTTCTTGCGCTTTGAGATGCAGCTTAGCCCAATACGCTATCTGAAATAGGAGCGACGTAAATTGAACAAATGTGATAGAATTTCGCTGAATTCTTAAATTAACCATAATATAAAATGATCTAATCTGGTCTCTGTTTGCCCTACCCTAGAAGTTTAATAGTGCATTTCACTCGTCATTTCATGCGCTTTGAGATGCCGCTTAGCCCAATAAGCAATCTGAAATAGGAACGACGTAAATTGAACAAATGTGATAGAATTTCACTGAATTCTTAAATTAACCATAATATAAAATGATCTAATCGGGTCTTTGTTCGCCCTACCCTAGAAGTTTATTAGTGCATTTCACTCGCCATTTCATGCGCTTTGAGATTCCGCTTAGCCCAATAAGCTATCTGAAATAGGAGCGACGTAAATTGAACAAATGTGATAGAATTTCGCTGAATTCTTATATTAACCGTAATATAAAATGATCTAATCGGGTCTCTGTTTGCCCTACCCTAGAAGTTTAATAGTGCATTTCACTCGTCATTTCATGCGCTTTGAGATGCCGCTTAGCCCAATAAGCAATCTGAAATAGGAACGACGTAAATTGAACAAATGTGATAGAATTTCACTGAATTCTTAAATTAACCATAATATAAAATGATCTAATCGGGTCTTTGTTCGCCCTACCCTAGAAGTTTATTAGTGCATTTCACTCGCCATTTCATGCGCTTTGAGATGCCGCTTAGCCCAATAAGCTATCTGAAATAGGAGCGACGTAAATTGAACAAATGTGATAGAATTTCGCTGAATTCTTATATTAACCGTAATATAAAATGATCAAATCGGGTCTCTGTTTGCCTTATCCTAGAAGTTTAATAGTGCATTTCACTCGTCATTTCATGCGCTTTGAGATGCCGCTTAGCCCAATACGCTATCTGCAATAGGAGCGACGTCCATTGAACAAATGTGATAGAATTTCGCTGAATTCTTAAATTAACCATAATATAAAATGATCTAATCGGGTCTCTGTTCGCCCTACCCTAGAAGTGTAATAGTGTATTTCACTCGCCATTTCATGCGCTTTGAGATGCCGCTTAGCCCAATACGCTATCTGAAATAGGAGCGACGAAAATAGAACAATTGTGATAGAATTTCGCTGAATTCTTATATTAACCAAAATATAAAATGATCTAATCGGGTCTCTGATTGCCCTATCATAGAAGTTTAATAGTGCATTTTACTCGCCAATCCACGCGCTTTAAGATTCCGCCTAGCCCAGTACGCTATCTGAAATAGGAGAGACGTAAGTTGAACAAATGTGATAGAATTTGGCTGAATTCTTAAATTATCCATAATATAAAATGATCTAATCGGGTCTCCGTTTGCCCTACCCTAGAAGTTTAACAGCGCATTTTAATCGCCATTTCTTGCGCTTTGAGATGCAGCTTAGCCCAATACGCTATCTGAAATAGGAGCGACGTAAATTGAACAAATGTGATAGAATTTCCCTGAATACTTATATTAACCTTAATGTAAAATGATCTAATCGGGTCTCTGTTCGCCCTACCCTAGAAGTGTAATAGTGCATTTTACTCGCCAATCCACGCGCTTTAAGATTCCGCCTATCCCAGTACGCTATCTGAAATAGGAGCGACGTAAGTTGAACAAATGTGATAGAATTTGGCTGAATTCTTAAATTAACCATAATATAAAATTATCTAATCGGGTCTCCGTTTGCCCTACCCTAGAAGTTTAACAGCGCATTTTAATCGCCATTTCATGTGCTTTGAGATGCAGCTTAGCCCAATACGCTATCTGAAATAGGAGCGACGTAAATTGAACAAATGTGATACAATTTTTCTGAATTCTTAAATAAACCATAATATGAAATGTTCTAATCGGGTCTCTGTTTGCCCTACCTTAGATGTTTAACAGTGCATTTTACTCGCCATTTCATGCGCTTTGAGATGCCGCTTAGCCCAATACGCTATCTGAAATAGGAGCGACGTAAATTGAACAAATGTGATAGAATTTCCCTGAATACTTATATTAACCTTAATGTAAAATGATCTAATCGGGTCTCTTTTCGCCCTACCCTAGAAGTGTAATAGTGCATTTCACTCGCCATTTCATGCGCTTTGAGATGACGCTTAGCCCAATACGCTATCTGAAATAGGAGCGAAAGTAAATAGAACAATTGTGATAGAATTTCGCTGAATTCTTATATTAACCAAAATATAAAATGATCTAATCGGGTCTCTGATTGCCCTATCATAGAAGTTTAATAGTGCATTTTACTCGCCAATCCACGCGCTTTAAGATTCCGCCTAGCCCAGTACGCTATCTGAAATAGGAGCGACGTAAATTGAATAAATGTGATAGAATTTGGCTGAATTCTTAAATTAACCATAATTTAAAATGATCTAATCGGGTCTCTGTTTGCCCTACCCTAGAAGTTTAATAGTGCATTTTACTCGCCATTTCATGCGCTTTGAGATGCCGCTTAGCCCAATACGCTATCTGAAATAGGAGCGACGTAAATAGAACAATTGTGATAGAATTTCGCTGAATTCTTATATTAACCAAAATATAAAATGATCTAATCGGGTCTCTGATTGCCCTATCATAGAAGTTTAATAGTGCATTTTACTCGCCAATCCACGCGCTTTAAGATTCCGCCAACCCAGTACGCTATCTGAAATAGGAGAGACGTAAGTTGAACAAATGTGATAGAATTTGGCTGAATTCTTAAATTATCCATAATATAAAATGATCTAATCGGGTCTCCGTTTGCCCTACCCTAGAAGTTTAACAGCGCATTTTAATCGCCATTTCTTGCGCTTTGAGATGCAGCTTAGCCCAATACGCTATCTGAAATAGGAGCGACGTAAATTGAACAAATGTGATAGAATTTTTCTGAATTCTTAAATAAACCATAATATGAAATGATCTAATCGGGTCTCTGTTTGCCCTACCCTAGATGTTTAACAGTGCATTTTACTCGCCATTTCATGCGCTTTGAGATGCCGCTTAGCCCAATACGCTATCTGAAATAGGAGCGACGTAAATTAAACAAATGTGATAGAATTTCCCTGAATACTTATATTAACCTTAATGTAAAATGATCTAATCGGGTCTCTGTTCGCCCCACCCTACAATCCACGCGCTTTAAGATTCCGCCTAGCCGAGTACGCTATCTGAAATAGGAGCGACGTAAATTGAACAAATGTGATAGAATTTGGCTGAATTCTTATATTAACCGTAATATAAAATGATCTAATCGGGTCTCTGTTTGCCTTACCCTAGAAGTTTAATAGTGCATTTTACTCGCCATTTCATGCGCTTTGAGATGCCGCTTAGCCCAATACGCTATCTGAAATAGGAGCGACGTAAATTGAACAAATGTGATAGAATTTCCCTGAATTCTTATATTAACCGAAATATAAAATGATCTAATCGGGTCTCTGTTTGCCCTAACATAGAAGTTTAATAGTGCATTTTACTCGCCAATCCACGCGCTTTAAGATTCCGCCTAGCCCAGTACGCTATCTGAAATAGGAGCGACGTAAATTGAACAAATGTGATAGAATTTGGCTGAATTCTTAAATTAACCATAATATAAAATGATCTAATCGGGTCTCTGTTTGCCCTACCCTAGAAGTTTAATAGTGCATTTCACTCGTCATTTCATGCGCTTTGAGATGCCGCTTAGCCCAATAAGCAATCTGAAATAGGAACGACGTAAATTGAACAAATGTGATAGAATTTCACTGAATTCTTAAATTAACCATAATATAAAATGATCTAATCGGGTCTCTGTTCGCCCTACCCTAGAAGTTTATTAGTGCATTTCACTCGCCATTTCATGCGCTTTGAGATTCCGCTTAGCCCAATACGCTATCTGAAATAGGAGCGACGTAAATTGAACAAATGTGATAGAATTTCGCTGAATTCTTATATTAACCGTAATATAAAATGATCAAATCGGGTCTCTGTTTGCCTTATCCTAGAAGTTTAATAGTGCATTTCACTCGTCATTTCATGCGCTTTGAGATGCCGCTTAGCCCAATACGCTATCTGCAATAGGAGCGACATCCATTGAACAAATGTGATAGAATTTCGCTGAATTCTTAAATTAACCATAATATGAAATGATCTAATCGGGTCTCTGTTGGCCCTACCCTAGAAGTGTAATAGTGCATTTTACTCGCCATTTCATGCGCTTTGAGATGCCGCTTAGCCCAATACGCTATCTGAAATAGGAGCGACGTAAATAGAACAATTGTGATAGAATTTCGCTGAATTCTTATATTAACCAAAATATAAAATGATCTAATCGGGTCTCTGATTGCCCTATCATAGAAGTTTAATAGTGCATTTTACTCGCCAATCCACGCGCTTTAAGCTTCCGCCTAGACCAGTACGCTACCTGAAATAGGAGAGACGTAAGTTGAACAAATGTGATAGAATTTGGCTGAATTCTTAAATTATCCATAATATAAAATGATCTAATCGGGTCTCCGTTTGCCCTACCCTAGAAGTTTAACAGCGCATTTTAATCGCCATTTCTTGCGCTTTGAGATGCAGCTTAGCCCAATACGCTATCTGAAATAGGAGCGACGTAAATTGAACAAATGTGATAGAATTTTTCTGAATTCTTAAATAAACCATAATATGAAATGATCTAATCGGGTCTCTGTTTGCCCTACCCTAGATGTTTAACAGTGCATTTTACTCGCCATTTCATGCGCTTTGAGATGCCGCTTAGCCCAATACGCTATCCGAAATAGGAGCGACGTAAATTGAACGAATGTGATAGAATTTCCCTGAATACTTATATTAACCTTAATGTAAAATGATCTAATCGGGTCTCTGTTCGCCCCACCCTAGAAGTGTAAAAGTACATTTTACTCGCCAATCCACGCGCTTTAAGATTCCGCCTATCCCAGTACGCTATCTGAAATAGGAGCGACGTAAATTGAACAAATGTGATAGAATTTGGCTGAATTCTTAAATTAACCATAATATAAAATTATCTAATCGGGTCTCCGTTTGCCCTACCCTAGAAGTTTAACAGCGCATTTTAATCGCCATTTCATGCGCTTTGAGATGCAGCTTAGCCCAATACGCTATCTGAAATAGGAGCGACGTAAATTGAACAAATGTGATAGAATTTGGCTGAATTCTTAAATTAACCATAATATAAAATCATCTTATCGGGTCTCTGTTTGCCGTACCCTAGAAGTTTAATAGTGCATTTTACTTGCCATTTCATGCGCTTTGAGATGGCGCTTAGCCCAATACGCTATCTGGAATAGGACCGACGTAAATTGAACAAATGTGATAGAATTTGGCTGAATACTTAAATTAACCATAATATAAAATGATCTAATCGGGTCTCTGTTTGCCTTACCCTAGAAGTTTAATAGTGCATTTTACTCGCCATTTCATGCGCTTTGAGATCCCGCTTAGCCCAATACGCTATCTGCAATAGGAGCGACGTAAATTGAACAAATGTGATAGAATTTCGCTGAATTCTTAAATTAACCATAACATAAAATGATCTAATCGGGTCTCTGTCTGCCCTATCATAGAAGTTTAATAGTGCATTTCACTCGTCATTTCATGCGCTTTGAGATGCCGCCTAGCCCAGTACGCTATCTGAAATAGGAGCGACGTAAGTTGAACAAATGTGATAGAATTTTTCTGAATTCTTAAATAAACCATAATATGAAATGATCTAATCGGGTCTCTGTTTGCCCTACCCTAGATGTTTAACAGTGCATTTTACTCGCCATTTCATGCGCTTTGAGATGCCGCTTAGCCCAATACGCTATCTGAAATAGGAGCGACGTAAATTGAACAAATGTGATAGAATTTCCCTGAATACTTATATTAACCTTAATGTAAAATGATCTAATCCGGTCTCTGTTCGCCCTACCGTAGAAGTGTAATAGTGCATTTCACTCAACATTTCATGCGCTTTGAGATGACGCTTAGCCCAATACGCTATCTGAAATAGGAGCGACTTAAATAGAACAATTGTGATAGAATTTCGCTGAATTCTTATATTAACCAAAATATAAAATGATCTAATCGGGTCTCTGATTGCCCTATCATAGAAGTTTAATAGTGCATTTTACTCGCCAATCCACGCGCTTTAAGATTCCGCCTAGCCCAGTACGCTATCTGAAATAGGAGCGACGTAAATTGAACAAATGTGATAGAATTTGGCTGAATTCTTAAATTAACCATAATATAAAATGATCTAATCGGGTCTCTGTTTGCCCTACCCTAGAAGTTTAATAGTGCATTTTACTCGCCATTTCATGCGCTTTGAGATGACGCTTAGCCCAATACGCTATCTGAAATAGTAGCGACGTAAATTGAACAAATGTGATAGAATTTGGCTGAATTCTTAAATTAACCATAATATAAAATGATCTAATCGGGCCTCTGTTTGCCCTACCCTAGAAGTTGAACAGTGCATTTTACACGCCATTTCATGCGCTTTGAGATGCCGCTTAGCCCAATACGCTATCTGAAATTGGAGCGACGTAAATTGAACAAATGTGATAGAATTTCCCTGAAAACTTATATTAACCTTAATGTAAAATGATCTAATCGGGTCTCTGTTCGCCCTACCCTAGAAGTTTAATAGTGCATTTCACTCGCCATTTCATGCGCTTTGAGATGCCGCTTAGCCCAATACGCTATCTGAAATAGGAGCGACGTAAATAGAACAATTGTGATAGAATTTCGCTGAATTCTTATATTAACCAAAATATAAAATGATCTAATCGGGTCTCTGATTGCCCTATCGTAGAAGTTTAATAGTGCATTTTACTCGCCAATCCACGCGCTTTAAGATTCCGCCAACCCAGTACGCTAGCTGAAATAGGAGAGACGTAAGTTGAACAAATGTGATAGAATTTGGCTGAATTCTTAAATTATCCATAATATAAAATGATCTAATCGGGTCTCCGTTTGCCCTACCCTAGAAGTTTAACAGCGCATTTTAATCGCCATTACTTGCGCTTTGAGATGCAGCTTAGCCCAATACGCTATCTGAAATAGGAGCGACGTAAATTGAACAAATGTGATAGAATTTTTCTGAATACTTAAATAAACCATAATATGAAATGATCTAATCGGGTCTCTGTTTGCCCTACCCTAGATGTTTAACAGTGCATTTTACTCGCCATTTCATGCGCTTTGAGATGCCGCTTAGCCCAATACGCTATCTGAAATTGGAGCGACGTAAATTGAACAAATGTGATAGAATTTCCCTGAAAACTTATATTAACCTTAATGTAAAATGATCTAATCGGGTCTCTGTTCGCCCTACCCTAGAAGTTTAATAGTGCATTTCACTCGCCATTTCATGCGCTTTGAGATGCCGCTTAGCCCAATACGCTATCTGAAATAGGAGCGACGTAAATAGATCAATTGTGATAGAATTTCGCTGAATTCTTATATTAACCAAAATATAAAATGATCTAATCGGGTCTCTGATTGACCTATCATAGAAGTTTAATAGTGCATTTCACTCGCCAATCCACGCGCTTTAAGATTCCGCCAACCCAGTACGCTATCTGAAATAGGAGAGACGTAAGTTGAACAAATGTGATAGAATTTGGCTGAATTCCTACATTATCCATAATATAAAATAATCTAATCGGGTCTCCGTTTGCCCTACCCTAGAAGTTTAACAGCGCATTTTAATCGCCATTTCTTGCGCTTTGAGATGCAGCTTAGCCCAATACGCTATCTGAAATAGGAGCGACGTAAATTGAACAAATGTGATAGAATTTGGCTGAATTCTTAAATTAACCATAATATAAAATCATCTTATCGGGTCTCTGTTTGCCCTACCCTAGAAGTTTAATAGTGCATTTTACTCGCCATTTCATGCGCTTTGAGATGCCGCTTAGCCCAATACGCTATCTGAAATAGGAGCGACGTAAATTGAACAAATGTGATAGAATTTCCCTGAATACTTATATTAACCTTAATGTAAAATGATCTAATCGGGTCTCTGTTCGCCCTACCCTAGAAGTGTAATAGTGCATTTTACTCGCCAATCCACGCGCTTTAAGATTCCGCCTATCCCAGTACGCTATCTGAAATAGGAGCGACGTAAATTGAACAAATGTGATAGAATTTGGCTGAATTCTTAAATTAACCATAATATAAAATTATCTAATCGGGTCTCCGTTTGCCCTACCCTAGAAGTTTAACAGCGCATTTTAATCGCCATTTCATGCGCTTTGAGATGCAGCTTAGCCCAATACGCTATCTGAAATAGGAGCGAC
The DNA here is from genome assembly GCA_916610135.2 of Macropis europaea. NCBI lineage: Eukaryota > Metazoa > Arthropoda > Insecta > Hymenoptera > Melittidae > Macropis > Macropis europaea. The sequence continues at coordinate 245,693 of CAKAJE020001194.1, read as the reverse complement.
GTAAATTGAACAAATGTGATAGAATTTGGCTGAATTCTTAAATTAACCATAATATAAAATCATCTTATCGGGTCTCTGTTTGCCCTACCCTAGAAGTTTAATAGTGCATTTTACTCGCCATTTCATGCGCTTTGAGATGCCGCTTAGCCCAATACGCTATCTGAAATAGGAGCGACGTAAATTGAACAAATGTGATAGAATTTCCCTGAAATCTTATATTAAACAAAATATAAAATGATCTAAACGGGACTCTGATTGCCCTATCATAGAAGTTTAGTAGTGCATTTTACTCGCCCTTCCACGTGCTTTAAGATGCCGCCTAGCCCAGTACACTATCTGAAATAGGAGCGACGTATGTTGAACAAATGTGATAGAATTACGCTGAATTCTTATATTAACCGTAATATAAAATGATCTAATCGGGTCTCTGTTCGCCCTACCCTAGAAGATTACTAGTGCATTTCACTCGCCATTTCATGCGCTTTGAGATGCCGCTTAGCCCAATACGCTATCTGAAATAGGAGCGACGTAAATAGAACAATTGTGATAGAATTTCGCTGAATTCTTATATTAACCAAAATATAAAATGATCTAATCGGGTCTCTGATTGCCCTATCATAGAAGTTTAATAGTGCATTTTACTCGCCAATCCACGCGCTTTAAGATTCCGCCTAGCCCAGTACGCTATCTGAAATAGGAGCGACGTAAATTGAACAAATGTGATAGAATTTGGCTGAATTCTTAAATTAACCATAATATAAAATGATCTAAACGGGTCTCTGTTTGCCCTACCCTAGAAGTTTAATAGTGCATTTTACTCGCCATTTCATGCGCTTTGAGATGGCGCTTAGCCCAATACGCTATCTGAAATAGGAGCGACGTAAATTGAACGAATGTGATAGAATTTCGCTGATTTCATATATTAACCAAAATATAAAATGATCTAATCGGGACTCTGATTGCCCTATCATAGAAGTTGAATAGTGCATTTTACTCGCCCTTCCACGCGCTTTAAGATGCCGCCTAGCCCAGCATGCTATCTGAAATAGGAGCGACGTAAGTTGAACAAATGTGATAGAATTTGGCTGAATTCTTAAATTAACCATAATATAAAATGATCTAATCGGGTCTCTGTTTACCCTATCATAGATGTTTAATAGTGCCTTTCACTCGTCATTTCATGCGCTTTGAGATGCCGCTTAGCCCAATACGCTATCTGAAATAGGAGCGACGTAAATTGAACACTTGTGATAGAATTTCGCTGAATTCTTATATTAACCAAAATATAAAATGATCTAGTCGGGTCGCTGATTGCTCTATCATAGAAGTTTAATAGTGCATTTTGATCGCCATTCCACGCGCTTTAAGATGCCGCCTAGCCCAGTACGCTATCTGAAATTGGAGCGACGTAAATTAAACAAATGTGACAGAATTTTGCTGACATCTTAAATTAACCATAATATAAAATGATCTAATCGGGTCTCTGTTTGCCATACCCTACAAGTTTAGCAGTGCATTTTACTCGCCATTCCATGCGCTTTGAGATGCCGCTTAGCCCAATACGCTATCTGAAATAGGAGCGACGTAAATTGAACAAATGTGATAGAATTTCCCTGAATACTTATATTAACCTTAATGTAAAATGATCTAATCCGGTCTCTGTTCGCCCTACCCTAGAAGTGTAATAGTGCATTTCACTCAACATTTCATGCGCTTTGAGATGACGCTTAGCCCAATACGCTATCTGAAATAGGAGCGACTTAAATAGAACAATTGTGATAGAATTTCGCTGAATTCTTATATTAACCTAAATATAAAATGATCTAATCGGGTCTCTGATTGCCCTATCATAGAAGTTTAATAGTGCATTTTACTCGCCAATCCACGCGCTTTAAGATTCCGCCTAGCCCAGTACGCTATCTGAAATAGGAGCGACGTAAATTGAACAAATGTGATAGAATTTGGCTGAATTCTTAAATTAACCATAATATAAAATGATCTAATCGGGTCTCTGTTTGCCCTACCCTAGAAGTTTAATAGTGCATTTTACTCGCCATTTCATGCGCTTTGAGATGACGCTTAGCCCAATACGCTATCTGAAATAGTAGCGACGTAAATTGAACAAATGTGATAGAATTTGGCTGAATTCTTAAATTAACCATAATATAAAATGATCTAATCGGGCCTCTGTTTGCCCTACCCTAGAAGTTGAACAGTGCATTTTACACGCATTTCATGCGCTTTGAGATGCCGCTTAGCCCAATACGCTATCTGAAATTGGAGCGACGTAAATTGAACAAATGTGATAGAATTTCCCTGAAAACTTATATTAACCTTAATGTAAAATGATCTAATCGGGTCTCTGTTCGCCCTACCCTAGAAGTTTAATAGTGCATTTCACTCGCCATTTCATGCGCTTTGAGATGCCGCTTAGCCCAATACGCTATCTGAAATAGGAGCGACGTAAATAGAACAATTGTGATAGAATTTCGCTGAATTCTTATATTAACCAAAATATAAAATGATCTAATCGGGTCGCTGATTGCCCTATCGTAGAAGTTTAATAGTGCATTTTACTCGCCAATCCACGCGCTTTAAGATTCCGCCAACCCAGTACGCTAGCTGAAATAGGAGAGACGTAAATTGAACAAATGTGATAGAATTTGGCTGAATTCTTAAATTAACCATAATATAAAATTATCTAATCGGGTCTCCGTTTGCCCTACCCTAGAAGTTTAACAGCGCATTTTAATCGCCATTTCATGCGCTTTGAGATGCAGCTTAGCCCAATACGCTATCTGAAATAGGAGCGACGTAAATTGAACAAATGTGATAGAATTTGGCTGAATTCTTAAATTAACCATAATATAAAATCATCTTATCGGGTCTCTGTTTGCCGTACCCTAGAAGTTTAATAGTGCATTTTACTTGCCATTTCATGCGCTTTGAGATGGCGCTTAGCCCAATACGCTATCTGGAATAGGACCGACGTAAATTGAACAAATGTGATAGAATTTGGCTGAATACTTAAATTAACCATAATATAAAATGATCTAATCGGGTCTCTGTTTGCCTTACCCTAGAAGTTTAATAGTGCATTTTACTCGCCATTTCATGCGCTTTGAGATCCCGCTTAGCCCAATACGCTATCTGCAATAGGAGCGACGTAAATTGAACAAATGTGATAGAATTTCGCTGAATTCTTAAATTAACCATAACATAAAATGATCTAATCGGGTCTCTGTCTGCCCTATCATAGAAGTTTAATAGTGCATTTCACTCGTCATTTCATGCGCTTTGAGATGCCGCCTAGCCCAGTACGCTATCTGAAATAGGAGCGACGTAAGTTGAACAAATGTGATAGAATTTTTCTGAATTCTTAAATAAACCATAATATGAAATGATCTAATCGGGTCTCTGTTTGCCCTACCCTAGATGTTTAACAGTGCATTTTACTCGCCATTTCATGCGCTTTGAGATGCCGCTTAGCCCAATACGCTATCTGAAATAGGAGCGACGTAAATTGAACAAATGTGATAGAATTTCCCTGAATACTTATATTAACCTTAATGTAAAATGATCTAATCCGGTCTCTGTTCGCCCTACCGTAGAAGTGTAATAGTGCATTTCACTCAACATTTCATGCGCTTTGAGATGACGCTTAGCCCAATACGCTATCTGAAATAGGAGCGACTTAAATAGAACAATTGTGATAGAATTTCGCTGAATTCTTATATTAACCAAAATATAAAATGATCTAATCGGGTCTCTGATTGCCCTATCATAGAAGTTTAATAGTGCATTTTACTCGCCAATCCACGCGCTTTAAGATTCCGCCTAGCCCAGTACGCTATCTGAAATAGGAGCGACGTAAATTGAACAAATGTGATAGAATTTGGCTGAATTCTTAAATTAACCATAATATAAAATGATCTAATCGGGTCTCTGTTTGCCCTACCCTAGAAGTTTAATAGTGCATTTTACTCGCCATTTCATGCGCTTTGAGATGACGCTTAGCCCAATACGCTATCTGAAATAGTAGCGACGTAAATTGAACAAATGTGATAGAATTTGGCTGAATTCTTAAATTAACCATAATATAAAATGATCTAATCGGGCCTCTGTTTGCCCTACCCTAGAAGTTGAACAGTGCATTTTACACGCCATTTCATGCGCTTTGAGATGCCGCTTAGCCCAATACGCTATCTGAAATTGGAGCGACGTAAATTGAACAAATGTGATAGAATTTCCCTGAAAACTTATATTAACCTTAATGTAAAATGATCTAATCGGGTCTCTGTTCGCCCTACCCTAGAAGTTTAATAGTGCATTTCACTCGCCATTTCATGCGCTTTGAGATGCCGCTCAGCCCAATACGCTATCTGAAATAGGAGCGACGTAAATAGAACAATTGTGATAGAATTTCGCTGAATTCTTATATTAACCAAAATATAAAATGATCTAATCGGGTCTCTGATTGCCCTATCGTAGAAGTTTAATAGTGCATTTTACTCGCCAATCCACGCGCTTTAAGATTCCGCCAACCCAGTACGCTAGCTGAAATAGGAGAGACGTAAGTTGAACAAATGTGATAGAATTTGGCTGAATTCTTAAATTATCCATAATATAAAATGATCTAATCGGGTCTCCGTTTGCCCTACCCTAGAAGTTTAACAGCGCATTTTAATCGCCATTACTTGCGCTTTGAGATGCAGCTTAGCCCAATACGCTATCTGAAATAGGAGCGACGTAAATTGAACAAATGTGATAGAATTTTTCTGAATACTTAAATAAACCATAATATGAAATGATCTAATCGGGTCTCTGTTTGCCCTACCCTAGATGTTTAACAGTGCATTTTACTCGCCATTTCATGCGCTTTGAGATGCCGCTTAGCCCAATACGCTATCTGAAATTGGAGCGACGTAAATTGAACAAATGTGATAGAATTTCCCTGAAAACTTATATTAACCTTAATGTAAAATGATCTAATCGGGTCTCTGTTCGCCCTACCCTAGAAGTTTAATAGTGCATTTCACTCGCCATTTCATGCGCTTTGAGATGCCGCTTAGCCCAATACGCTATCTGAAATAGGAGCGACGTAAATAGATCAATTGTGATAGAATTTCGCTGAATTCTTATATTAACCAAAATATAAAATGATCTAATCGGGTCTCTGATTGCCCTATCATAGAAGTTTAATAGTGCATTTCACTCGCCAATCCACGCGCTTTAAGATTCCGCCAACCCAGTACGCTATCTGAAATAGGAGAGACGTAAGTTGAACAAATGTGATAGAATTTGGCTGAATTCCTACATTATCCATAATATAAAATAATCTAATCGGGTCTCCGTTTGCCCTACCCTAGAAGTTTAACAGCGCATTTTAATCGCCATTTCTTGCGCTTTGAGATGCAGCTTAGCCCAATACGCTATCTGAAATAGGAGCGACGTAAATTGAACAAATGTGATAGAATTTGGCTGAATTCTTAAATTAACCATAATATAAAATCATCTTATCGGGTCTCTGTTTGCCCTACCCTAGAAGTTTAATAGTGCATTTTACTCGCCATTTCATGCGCTTTGAGATGCCGCTTAGCCCAATACGCTATCTGAAATAGGAGCGACGTAAATTGAACAAATGTGATAGAATTTCCCTGAATACTTATATTAACCTTAATGTAAAATGATCTAATCGGGTCTCTGTTCGCCCTACCCTAGAAGTGTAATAGTGCATTTTACTCGCCAATCCACGCGCTTTAAGATTCCGCCTATCCCAGTACGCTATCTGAAATAGGAGCGACGTAAATTGAACAAATGTGATAGAATTTGGCTGAATTCTTAAATTAACCATAATATAAAATTATCTAATCGGGTCTCCGTTTGCCCTACCCTAGAAGTTTAACAGCGCATTTTAATCGCCATTTCATGCGCTTTGAGATGCAGCTTAGCCCAATACGCTATCTGAAATAGGAGCGACGTAAATTGAACAAATGTGATAGAATTTGGCTGAATTCTTAAATTAACCATAATATAAAATCATCTTATCGGGTCTCTGTTTGCCCTACCCTAGAAGTTTAATAGTGCATTTTACTCGCCATTTCATGCGCTTTGAGATGCCGCTTAGCCCAATACGCTATCTGAAATAGGAGCGACGTAAATTGAACAAATGTGATAGAATTTCCCTGAAATCTTATATTAAACAAAATATAAAATGATCTAAACGGGACTCTGATTGCCCTATCATAGAAGTTTAGTAGTGCATTTTACTCGCCCTTCCACGTGCTTTAAGATGCCGCCTAGCCCAGTACACTATCTGAAATAGGAGCGACGTATGTTGAACAAATGTGATAGAATTACGCTGAATTCTTATATTAACCGTAATATAAAATGATCTAATCGGGTCTCTGTTCGCCCTACCCTAGAAGATTACTAGTGCATTTCACTCGCCATTTCATGCGCTTTGAGATGCCGCTTAGCCCAATACGCTATCTGAAATAGGAGCGACGTAAATAGAACAATTGTGATAGAATTTCGCTGAATTCTTATATTAACCAAAATATAAAATGATCTAATCGGGTCTCTGATTGCCCTATCATAGAAGTTTAATAGTGCATTTTACTCGCCAATCCACGCGCTTTAAGATTCCGCCTAGCCCAGTACGCTATCTGAAATAGGAGCGACGTAAATTGAACAAATGTGATAGAATTTGGCTGAATTCTTAAATTAACCATAATATAAAATGATCTAAACGGGTCTCTGTTTGCCCTACCCTAGAAGTTTAATAGTGCATTTTACTCGCCATTTCATGCGCTTTGAGATGGCGCTTAGCCCAATACGCTATCTGAAATAGGAGCGACGTAAATTGAACGAATGTGATAGAATTTCGCTGATTTCATATATTAACCAAAATATAAAATGATCTAATCGGGACTCTGATTGCCCTATCATAGAAGTTGAATAGTGCATTTTACTCGCCCTTCCACGCGCTTTAAGATGCCGCCTAGCCCAGCATGCTATCTGAAATAGGAGCGACGTAAGTTGAACAAATGTGATAGAATTTGGCTGAATTCTTAAATTAACCATAATATAAAATGATCTAATCGGGTCTCTGTTTACCCTATCATAGATGTTTAATAGTGCCTTTCACTCGTCATTTCATGCGCTTTGAGATGCCGCTTAGCCCAATACGCTATCTGAAATAGGAGCGACGTAAATTGAACACTTGTGATAGAATTTCGCTGAATTCTTATATTAACCAAAATATAAAATGATCTAGTCGGGTCGCTGATTGCTCTATCATAGAAGTTTAATAGTGCATTTTGATCGCCATTCCACGCGCTTTAAGATGCCGCCTAGCCCAGTACGCTATCTGAAATTGGAGCGACGTAAATTAAACAAATGTGACAGAATTTTGCTGACATCTTAAATTAACCATAATATAAAATGATCTAATCGGGTCTCTGTTTGCCATACCCTACAAGTTTAGCAGTGCATTTTACTCGCCATTCCATGCGCTTTGAGATGCCGCTTAGCCCAATACGCTATCTGAAATAGGAGCGACGTAAATTGAACAGATGTGATAGAATTTGGCTGTATTCTTAAATTAACCATAATATAAAATGATCTAAACGGGTCTCTGTTTGCCCTACCCTAGAAGTTTAATAGTGCATTTTACTCGCCATTTCATGTGCTTTGGGATGGCGCTTAGCCCAGTACGCTATCTGAAATAGGAGCGACGTAAATTGAACAAATGTGATAGAATTTGGCTGAATTCTTAAATTAACCATAATATAAAATGATCTAAACGGGTCTCTGTTTGCCCTACCCTAGAAGTTTAATAGTGCATTTTACTCGCCCTTCCACGCGCTTTAAGATGCCGCCTAGCCCAGCACGCTATCTGAAATAGGAGCGACGTAAGTTGAACAAATGTGATAGAATTTGGCTGAATTCTTAAATTAACCATAATATAAAATGATCTAATCGGGTCTCTGTTTACCCTATCATAGATGTTTAATAGTGCATTTCACTCGTCATTTCATGCGCTTTGAGATGCCGCATAGCCCAGTACGCTATCTGAAATAGGAGCGACGTAAGTTGAACAAATGTGATAGAATTACGCTCAATTATTATATTAACCGTAATATAAAATTATCTAATCGGGTCTCTGTTTGCCCTACCCTAGATGTTTGACAGTGCATTTTACTCGCCATTTCATGCGGTTTGAGATGCCGCTTAGCCCAATACGCTATCTGAAATAGGAGCGACGTAAATTGAACAAACGTGATAGAATTTCCCTGAATTCTTATATTAACCTTAATGTAAAATGATCTAATCGGTTCTCTGTTTGCCCTACCCTAGGAGTTTAATAGTGCCTTTCACTCGTCATTTCATGCGCTTTGAGATGCCGCTTAGCCCAATACGCTATCTGAAATAGGAGCGACGTAAATTGAACACTTGTGATAGAATTTCGCTGAATTCTTATATTAACCAAAATATAAAATGATCTAGTCGGGTCTCTGATTGCCCTATCATAGAAGTTTAATAGTGCATTTTGATCGCCATTCCACGCGCTTTAAGATGCCGCCTAGCCCAGTACGCTATCTGAAATTGGAGCGACGTAAATTAAACAAATGTGACAGAATTTTGCTGACATCTTAAATTAACCATAATATAAAATGATCTAATCGGGTCTCTGTTTGCCATACCCTACAAGTTTAGCAGTGCATTTTACTCGCCATTCCATGCGCTTTGAGATGCCGCTTAGCCCAATACGCTATCTGAAATAGGAGCGACGTAAATTGAACAAATGTGATAGAATTTCCCTGAATTCTTATATTAACCTTAATGTAAAATGATCTAAACGGGACTCTGATTGCCCTATCATAGAAGTTTAGTAGTGCATTTTGCTCGCCCTTCCACGTGCTTTAAGATGCCGCCTAGCCCAGTACACTATCTGAAATAGGAGCGACGTATGTTGAACAAATGTGATAGAATTACGCTGAATTCTTATATTAGCCGTAATATAAAATGATCTAATCGGGACTCTGATTGCCCTATCATAGAAGTTTAATAGTGCATTTTACTCGCCTATCCACGCGCTTTAGGATGCAGCCAAGCCCAGTACGCTATCTGAAATAGGAGCGACGTAAATTGAACAATTGTGATAGAATTTTGCTGAATTCTTAAATTAAACGTAACATAAAATGATCTAATCGGTTCTCTGTTTGCCCTACCCTAGAAGTTTAATAGTTCATTTTACTCGCCATTTCATGCGCTTTGAGATGCCGCTCAGCCCAATACGCTATCTGAAATAGGAGCGACGTAAATTGAACAAATGTGATAGAATTTGGCTGAATTCTTAAATTAACCATAATATAAAATGATCTAAACGGGTCTCTGTTTGCCCTACCCTAGAAGTTTAATAGTGCATTTTACTCGCCATTTCATGCGCTTTGAGATGCCGCTTAGCCCAATACGCTATCTGAAATAGGAGCGACGTAAATAGAACAATTGTGATAGAATTTCGCTGAATTCTTATATTAACCAAAATATAAAATGATCTAATCGGGTCTCTGATTGCCCTATCATAGAAGTTTAATAGTGCATTTTACTCGCCAATCCACGCGCTTTAAGATTCCGCCTAGCCCAGTACGCTATCTGAAATAGGAGCGACGTAAATTGAACAAATGTGATAGAATTTGGCTGAATTCTTAAATTAACCATAATATAAAATGATCTAAACGGGTCTCTGTTTGCCCTACCCTAGAAGTTTAATAGTGCATTTTACTCGCCATTTCATGCGCTTTGAGATGGCGCTTAGCCCAATACGCTATCTGAAATAGGAGCGACGTAAATTGAACGAATGTGATAGAATTTCGCTGATTTCATATATTAACCAAAATATAAAATGATCTAATCGGGACTCTGATTGCCCTATCATAGAAGTTGAATAGTGCATTTTACTCGCCCTTCCACGCGCTTTAAGATGCCGCCTAGCCCAGCATGCTATCTGAAATAGGAGCGACGTAAGTTGAACAAATGTGATAGAATTTGGCTGAATTCTTAAATTAACCATAATATAAAATGATCTAATCGGGTCTCTGTTTACCCTATCATAGATGTTTAATAGTGCCTTTCACTCGTCATTTCATGCGCTTTGAGATGCCGCTTAGCCCAATACGCTATCTGAAATAGGAGCGACGTAAATTGAACACTTGTGATAGAATTTCGCTGAATTCTTATATTAACCAAAATATAAAATGATCTAGTCGGGTCGCTGATTGCTCTATCATAGAAGTTTAATAGTGCATTTTGATCGCCATTCCACGCGCTTTAAGATGCCGCCTAGCCCAGTACGCTATCTGAAATTGGAGCGACGTAAATTAAACAAATGTGACAGAATTTTGCTGACATCTTAAATTAACCATAATATAAAAATGATCTAATCGGGTCTCTGTTTGCCATACCCTACAAGTTTAGCAGTGCATTTTACTCGCCATTCCATGCGCTTTGAGATGCCGCTTAGCCCAATACGCTATCTGAAATAGGAGCGACGTAAATTGAACAAATGTGATAGAATTTCCCTGAATTCTTATATTAACCTTAATTTAAAATGATCTAAACGGGACTCTGATTGCCCTATCATAGAAGTTTGGTAGTGCATTTTGCTCGCCCTTCCACGTGCTTTAAGATGCCGCCTAGCCCAGTACACTATCTGAAATAGGAGCGACGTATGTTGAACAAATGTGATAGAATTACGCTGAATTCTTATATTAGCCGTAATATAAAATGATCTAATCGGGACTCTGATTGCCCTATCATAGAAGTTTAATAGTGCATTTTACTCGCCAATCCACGCGCTTTAGATTCCGCCTAGCCCAGTACGCTATCTGAAATAGGAGCGACGTAAATTGAACAAATGTGATAGAATTTGGCTGAATTCTTAAATTAACCATAATATAAAATGATCTAAACGGGTCTCTGTTTGCCCTACCCTAGAAGTTTAATAGTGCATTTTACTCGCCATTTCATGCGCTTTGGGATGGCGCTTAGCCCAGTACGCTATCTGAAATAGGAGCGACGTAAATTGAACAAATGTGATAGAATTTGGCTGAATTCTTAAATTAACCATAATATAAAATGATCTAAACGGGTCTCTGTTTGCCCTACCCTAGAAGTTTAATAGTGCATTTTACTCGCCCTTCCACGCGCTTTAAGATGCCGCCTAGCCCAGCACGCTATCTGAAATAGGAGCGACGTAAGTTGAACAAATGTGATAGAATTTGGCTGAATTCTTAAATTAACCATAATATAAAATGATCTAATCGGGTCTCTGTTTACCCTATCATAGATGTTTAATAGTGCATTTCACTCGTCATTTCATGCGCTTTGAGATGCCGCATAGCCCAGTACGCTATCTGAAATAGGAGCGACGTAAGTTGAACAAATGTGATAGAATTACGCTCAATTATTATATTAACCGTAATATAAAATTATCTAATCGGGTCTCTGTTTGCCCTACCCTAGATGTTTGACAGTGCATTTTACTCGCCATTTCATGCGGTTTGAGATGCCGCTTAGCCCAATACGCTATCTGAAATAGGAGCGACGTAAATTGAACAAACGTGATAGAATTTCCCTGAATTCTTATATTAACCTTAATGTAAAATGATCTAATCGGTTCTCTGTTCGCCCTACCCTAGGAGTTTAATAGTGCCTTTCACTCGTCATTTCATGCGCTTTGAGATGCCGCTTAGCCCAATACGCTATCTGAAATAGGACCGACGTAAATTGAACACTTGTGATAGAATTTCGCTGAATTCTTATATTAACCAAAATATAAAATGATCTAGTCGGGTCTCTGATTGCCCTATCATAGAAGTTTAATAGTGCATTTTGATCGCCATTCCACGCGCTTTAAGATGCCGCCTAGCCCAGTACGCTATCTGAAATTGGAGCGACGTAAATTAAACAAATGTGACAGAATTTTGCTGACATCTTAAATTAACCATAATATAAAATGATCTAATCGGGTCTCTGTTTGTCATACCCTACAAGTTTAGCAGTGCATTTTACTCGCCATTCCATGCGCTTTGAGATGCCGCTTAGCCCAATACGCTATCTGAAATAGGAGCGACGTAAATTGAACAAATGTGATAGAATTTGGCTGAATTCTTAAATTAACCATAATATAAAATGATCTAAACGGGTCTCTGTTTGCCCTACCCTAGAAGTTTAATAGTGCATTTTACTCGCCATTTCATGCGCTTTGGGATGGCGCTTAGCCCAATACGCTATCTGAAATAGGAGCGACGTAAATTGATGGAATGTGATAGAATTTCGCTGATTTCTTATATTAACCAAAATATAAAATGATCTAATCGGGACTCTGATTGCCCTATCATAGAAGTTTAATAGTGCATTTTACTCGCTCTTCCACGCGCTTTAAGATGCCGCCTAGCCCAGCACGCTATCTGAGATAGGAGCGACGTAAGTTGAACAAATGTGATAGAATTTGGCTGAATTCTTAAATTAACTATAATATAAAATGATCTAATCGGGTCTCTGTTTACCCTATCATAGATGTTTAATAGTGCATTTCACTCGTCATTTCATGCGCTTTGAGATGCCGCATAGCCCAGTACGCTATCTGAAATAGGAGCGACGTAAGTTGAACAAATGTGATAGAATTACGCTCAATTATTATATTAACCGTAATATAAAATTATCTAATCGGGTCTCTGTTTGCCCTACCCTAGATGTTTGACAGTGCATTTTACTCGCCATTTCATGCGGTTTGAGATGCCGCTTAGCCCAATACGCTATCTGAAATAGGAGCGACGTAAATTGAACAAACGTGATAGAATTTCCCTGAATTCTTATATTAACCTTAATGTAAAATGATCTAATCGGTTCTCTGTTCGCCCTACCCTAGGAATTTAATAGTGCCTTTCACTCGTCATTTCATGCGCTTTGAGATGCCGCTTAGCCCAATACGCTATCTGAAATAGGAGCGACGTAAATTGAACACTTGTGATAGAATTTCGCTGAATTCTTATATTAACCAAAATATAAAATGATCTAGTCGGGTCTCTGATTGCCCTATCATAGAAGTTTAATAGTGCATTTTGATCGCCATTCCACGCGCTTTAAGATGCCGCCTAGCCCAGTACGCTATCTGAAATTGGAGCGACGTAAATTAAACAAATGTGACAGAATTTTGCTGACATCTTAAATTAACCATAATATAAAATGATCTAATCGGGTCTCTGTTTGCCATACCCTACAAGTTTAGCAGTGCATTTTACTCGCCATTCCATGCGCTTTGAGATGCCGCTTAGCCCAATACGCTATCTGAAATAGGAGCGACGTAAATTGAACAAATGTGATAGAATTTCCCTGAATTCTTATATTAACCTTAATGTAAAATGATATAAACGGGACTCTGATTGCCCTATCATACAAGTTTAGTAGTGCATTTTGCTCGCTCTTCCACGTGCTTTAAGATGCCGCCTAGCCCAGTACACTATCTGAAATAGGAGCGACGTATGTTGAACAAATGTGATAGAATTACGCTGAATTCTTATATTAGCCGTAATATAAAATGATCTAATCGGGTCTCTGTTCGCACTATCCTAGAAGATTACTAGTGCATTTCACTCGTCATTTCATGAGCTTTGAGATGCCGCTTAGCCCAAAAAGCTATCTGAAATAGGAGCGACGTAAATTGAACAAATGTGATAGAATTACGCTGAATTCTTATATTAACCGTAATATAAAATGATCTAATCGGGTCTCTGTTTGCCTTATCCTAGAAGTTTAATAGTGCATTTCACTCGTCATTTCATGCGCTTTGACATGCCTCTTAGCCCAATAAGCTATCTGAAATAGGAGCGACGTAAATTGAACAAATGTGATAGAATTTTTCTGAATTCTTAAATAAACCATAATATGAAATAATCTAATCGGGTCTCTGTTTGCCCTACCCTAGAAGCTTAACTGTGCATTTTACTCTCCATTTCATGCGCTTTGAGATGCCGCTTAGCCCAATACGCTATCTGAAATAGGAGCGACGTAAATTTAACAAATGTGGTAGAATTTCCCTGAATACTTATATTAACCTTAATGTAAAATGATCTAATCGGGTCTCTGTTCGCCCTACCCTAGAAGTTTAATAGTGCATTTCACTCGCCGTTTCATGCGCTTTGAGATGCCGCTTAGCCCAGTACGCTATCTGAAATAGGAGCGACGTAAGTAGAACAATTGTGATAGAATTTCGCTCAATTCTTATATTAACCAAAATATAAAATGATCTAAACGGGTCTCTGATTGCCCTATCATTGCAGTTTAATAGTGCATTTTACTCGCCATTTCACGCGCTTTAAGATGCCGCCTAGCCCAGTACGCTATCTGAAATAGGAGCGACGTACGTTGAACAAATGTGATAGAATTACGCTGAATTCTTATATTAACCGTAATATGAAATTATCTAATCGGGTCTCTGTTTGCCCTACCCTAGAAGTTTAATGGTGCACTTTGCTCGCCATTTCATGCGCTTTGAGATGGCCGTTAGCCCAATACGCTATCTGAAATAGGATCGACGTAAATTGAACAAATGTGATAGAATTTCCCTGAATTCTTATATTAACCTTAATGTAAAATGATCTAATCGGGTCTTTGTTCGCCCTACCCTAGAAGTTAAATAGTGCATTTCACTCGCCATTTCATGCGCTTTGAGATGCCGCTTAGCCCAGTACGCTATCTGAAATAGGAGCGACGTAAGTAGAACAATTGTGATAGAATTTCGCTCAATTCTTATATTAACCAAAATATAAAATGATCTAAACGGGTCTCTGATTGCCCTATCATTGCAGTTTAATAGTGCATTTTACTCGCCATTTCACGCGCTTTGAGATGCCGCTTAGCCCAATACGCTATCTGAAATAGGAGCGACGTAAATTGAACAAATGTGATAGAATTTCCCTGAATTCTTATATTAACCTTAATGTAAAATGATCTAAACGGGACTCTGATTGCCCTATCATAGAAGTTTAGTAGTGCATTTTGCTCGCCCTTCCACGTGCTTTAAGATGCCGCCTAGCCCAGTACACTATCTGAAATAGGAGCGACGTATGTTGAACAAATGTGATAGAATTACGCTGAATTCTTATATTAGCCGTAATATAAAATGATCTAATCGGGACTCTGATTGCCCTATCATAGAAGTTTAATAGTGCATTTTACTCGCCTATCCACGCGCTTTAAGATGCAGCCAAGCCCAGTACGCTATCTGAAATAGGAGCGACGTAAATTGAACAATTGTGATAGAATTTTGCTGAATTCTTAAATTAAACGTAACATAAAATGATCTAATCGGTTCTCTGTTTGCCCTACCCTAGAAGTTTAATAGTTCATTTTACTCGCCATTTCATGCGCTTTGAGATGCCGCTCAGCCCAATACGCTATCTGAAATAGGAGCGACGTAAATTGAACAAATGTGATAGAATTTGGCTGAATTCTTAAATTAACCATAATATAAAATGATCTAAACGGGTCTCTGTTTGCCCTACCCTAGAAGTTTAATAGTGCATTTTACTCGCCATTTCATGCGCTTTGAGATGCCGCTTAGCCCAATACGCTATCTGAAATAGGAGCGACGTAAATAGAACAATTGTGATAGAATTTCGCTGAATTCTTATATTAACCAAAATATAAAATGATCTAATCGGGTCTCTGATTGCCCTATCATAGAAGTTTAATAGTGCATTTTACTCGCCAATCCACGCGCTTTAAGATTCCGCCTAGCCCAGTACGCTATCTGAAATAGGAGCGACGTAAATTGAACAAATGTGATAGAATTTGGCTGAATTCTTAAATTAACCATAATATAAAATGATCTAAACGGGTCTCTGTTTGCCCTACCCTAGAAGTTTAATAGTGCATTTTACTCGCCATTTCATGCGCTTTGAGATGGCGCTTAGCCCAATACGCTATCTGAAATAGGAGCGACGTAAATTGAACGAATGTGATAGAATTTCGCTGATTTCATATATTAACCAAAATATAAAATGATCTAATCGGGACTCTGATTGCCCTATCATAGAAGTTGAATAGTGCATTTTACTCGCCCTTCCACGCGCTTTAAGATGCCGCCTAGCCCAGCATGCTATCTGAAATAGGAGCGACGTAAGTTGAACAAATGTGATAGAATTTGGCTGAATTCTTAAATTAACCATAATATAAAATGATCTAATCGGGTCTCTGTTTACCCTATCATAGATGTTTAATAGTGCCTTTCACTCGTCATTTCATGCGCTTTGAGATGCCGCTTAGCCCAATACGCTATCTGAAATAGGAGCGACGTAAATTGAACACTTGTGATAGAATTTCGCTGAATTCTTATATTAACCAAAATATAAAATGATCTAGTCGGGTCGCTGATTGCTCTATCATAGAAGTTTGATAGTGCATTTTGATCGCCATTCCACGCGCTTTAAGATGCCGCCTAGCCCAGTACGCTATCTGAAATTGGAGCGACGTAAATTAAACAAATGTGACAGAATTTTGCTGACATCTTAAATTAACCATAATATAAAATGATCTAATCGGGTCTCTGTTTGCCATACCCTACAAGTTTAGCAGTGCATTTTACTCGCCATTCCATGCGCTTTGAGATGCCGCTTAGCCCAATACGCTATCTGAAATAGGAGCGACGTAAATTGAACAAATGTGATAGAATTTCCCTGAATTCTTATATTAACCTTAATTTAAAATGATCTAAACGGGACTCTGATTGCCCTATCATAGAAGTTTGGTAGTGCATTTTGCTCGCCCTTCCACGTGCTTTAAGATGCCGCCTAGCCCAGTACACTATCTGAAATAGGAGCGACGTATGTTGAACAAATGTGATAGAATTACGCTGAATTCTTATATTAGCCGTAATATAAAATGATCTAATCGGGACTCTGATTGCCCTATCATAGAAGTTTAATAGTGCATTTTACTCGCCAATCCACGCGCTTTAAGATTCCGCCTAGCCCAGTACGCTATCTGAAATAGGAGCGACGTAAATTGAACAAATGTGATAGAATTTGGCTGAATTCTTAAATTAACCATAATATAAAATGATCTAAACGGGTCTCTGTTTGCCCTACCCTAGAAGTTTAATAGTGCATTTTACTCGCCATTTCATGCGCTTTGGGATGGCGCTTAGCCCAGTACGCTATCTGAAATAGGAGCGACGTAAATTGAACAAATGTGATAGAATTTGGCTGAATTCTTAAATTAACCATAATATAAAATGATCTAAACGGGTCTCTGTTTGCCCTACCCTAGAAGTTTAATAGTGCATTTTACTCGCCCTTCCACGCGCTTTAAGATGCCGCCTAGCCCAGCACGCTATCTGAAATAGGAGCGACGTAAGTTGAACAAATGTGATAGAATTTGGCTGAATTCTTAAATTAACCATAATATAAAATGATCTAATCGGGTCTCTGTTTACCCTATCATAGATGTTTAATAGTGCATTTCACTCGTCATTTCATGCGCTTTGAGATGCCGCATAGCCCAGTACGCTATCTGAAATAGGAGCGACGTAAGTTGAACAAATGTGATAGAATTACGCTCAATTATTATATTAACCGTAATATAAAATTATCTAATCGGGTCTCTGTTTGCCCTACCCTAGATGTTTGACAGTGCATTTTACTCGCCATTTCATGCGGTTTGAGATGCCGCTTAGCCCAATACGCTATCTGAAATAGGAGCGACGTAAATTGAACAAACGTGATAGAATTTCCCTGAATTCTTATATTAACCTTAATGTAAAATGATCTAATCGGTTCTCTGTTCGCCCTACCCTAGGAGTTTAATAGTGCCTTTCACTCGTCATTTCATGCGCTTTGAGATGCCGCTTAGCCCAATACGCTATCTGAAATAGGACCGACGTAAATTGAACACTTGTGATAGAATTTCGCTGAATTCTTATATTAACCAAAATATAAAATGATCTAGTCGGGTCTCTGATTGCCCTATCATAGAAGTTTAATAGTGCATTTTGATCGCCATTCCACGCGCTTTAAGATGCCGCCTAGCCCAGTACGCTATCTGAAATTGGAGCGACGTAAATTAAACAAATGTGACAGAATTTTGCTGACATCTTAAATTAACCATAATATAAAATGATCTAATCGGGTCTCTGTTTGTCATACCCTACAAGTTTAGCAGTGCATTTTACTCGCCATTCCATGCGCTTTGAGATGCCGCTTAGCCCAATACGCTATCTGAAATAGGAGCGACGTAAATTGAACAAATGTGATAGAATTTGGCTGAATTCTTAAATTAACCATAATATAAAATGATCTAAACGGGTCTCTGTTTGCCCTACCCTAGAAGTTTAATAGTGCATTTTACTCGCCATTTCATGCGCTTTGGGATGGCGCTTAGCCCAATACGCTATCTGAAATAGGAGCGACGTAAATTGATGGAATGTGATAGAATTTCGCTGATTTCTTATATTAACCAAAATATAAAATGATCTAATCGGGACTCTGATTGCCCTATCATAGAAGTTTAATAGTGCATTTTACTCGCTCTTCCACGCGCTTTAAGATGCCGCCTAGCCCAGCACGCTATCTGAAATAGGAGCGACGTAAGTTGAACAAATGTGATAGAATTTGGCTGAATTCTTAAATTAACTATAATATAAAATGATCTAATCGGGTCTCTGTTTACCCTATCATAGATGTTTAATAGTGCATTTCACTCGTCATTTCATGCGCTTTGAGATGCCGCATAGCCCAGTACGCTATCTGAAATAGGAGCGACGTAAGTTGAACAAATGTGATAGAATTACGCTCAATTATTATATTAACCGTAATATAAAATTATCTAATCGGGTCTCTGTTTGCCCTACCCTAGATGTTTGACAGTGCATTTTACTCGCCATTTCATGCGGTTTGAGATGCCGCTTAGCCCAATACGCTATCTGAAATAGGAGCGACGTAAATTGAACAAACGTGATAGAATTTCCCTGAATTCTTATATTAACCTTAATGTAAAATGATCTAATCGGTTCTCTGTTCGCCCTACCCTAGGAATTTAATAGTGCCTTTCACTCGTCATTTCATGCGCTTTGAGATGCCGCTTAGCCCAATACGCTATCTGAAATAGGAGCGACGTAAATTGAACACTTGTGATAGAATTTCGCTGAATTCTTATATTAACCAAAATATAAAATGATCTAGTCGGGTCTCTGATTGCCCTATCATAGAAGTTTAATAGTGCATTTTGATCGCCATTCCACGCGCTTTAAGATGCCGCCTAGCCCAGTACGCTATCTGAAATTGGAGCGACGTAAATTAAACAAATGTGACAGAATTTTGCTGACATCTTAAATTAACCATAATATAAAATGATCTAATCGGGTCTCTGTTTGCCATACCCTACAAGTTTAGCAGTGCATTTTACTCGCCATTCCATGCGCTTTGAGATGCCGCTTAGCCCAATACGCTATCTGAAATAGGAGCGACGTAAATTGAACAAATGTGATAGAATTTCCCTGAATTCTTATATTAACCTTAATGTAAAATGATATAAACGGGACTCTGATTGCCCTATCATAGAAGTTTAGTAGTGCATTTTGCTCGCTCTTCCACGTGCTTTAAGATGCCGCCT
This sequence comes from Macropis europaea, assembly GCA_916610135.2. Taxonomy (NCBI): domain Eukaryota; kingdom Metazoa; phylum Arthropoda; class Insecta; order Hymenoptera; family Melittidae; genus Macropis; species Macropis europaea. Next base: position 226,016 of record CAKAJE020001194.1, on the reverse strand, counting down.
AGCCCAGTACACTATCTGAAATAGGAGCGACGTATGTTGAACAAATGTGATAGAATTACGCTGAATTCTTATATTAGCCGTAATATAAAATGATCTAATCGGGTCTCTGTTCGCACTATCCTAGAAGATTACTAGTGCATTTCACTCGACATTTCATGAGCTTTGAGATGCCGCTTAGCCCAATAAGCTATCTGAAATAGGAGCGACGTAAATTGAACAAATGTGATAGAATTACGCTGAATTCTTATATTAACCGTAATATAAAATGATCTAATCGGGTCTCTGTTTGCCTTATCCTAGAAGTTTAATAGTGCATTTCACTCGTCATTTCATGCGCTTTGACATGCCTCTTAGCCCAATAAGCTATCTGAAATAGGAGCGACGTAAATTGAACAAATGTGATAGAATTTTTCTGAATTCTTAAATAAACCATAATATGAAATGATCTAATCGGGTCTCTGTTTGCCCTACCCTAGAAGCTTAACTGTGCATTTTACTCTCCATTTCATGCGCTTTGAGATGCCGCTTAGCCCAATACGCTATCTGAAATAGGAGCGACGTAAATTTAACAAATGTGGTAGAATTTCCCTGAATACTTATATTAACCTTAATGTAAAATGATCTAATCGGGTCTCTGTTCGCCCTACCCTAGAAGTTTAATAGTGCATTTCACTCGCCGTTTCATGCGCTTTGAGATGCCGCTTAGCCCAGTACGCTATCTGAAATAGGAGCGACGTAAGTAGAACAATTGTGATAGAATTTCGCTCAATTCTTATATTAACCAAAATATAAAATGATCTAAACGGGTCTCTGATTGCCCTATCATTGCAGTTTAATAGTGCATTTTACTCGCCATTTCACGCGCTTTAAGATGCCGCCTAGCCCAGTACGCTATCTGAAATAGGAGCGACGTACGTTGAACAAATGTGATAGAATTACGCTGAATTCTTATATTAACCGTAATATGAAATTATCTAATCGGGTCTCTGTTTGCCCTACCCTAGAAGTTTAATGGTGCACTTTGCTCGCCATTTCATGCGCTTTGAGATGGCCGTTAGCCCAATACGCTATCTGAAATAGGATCGACGTAAATTGAACAAATGTGATAGAATTTCCCTGAATTCTTATATTAACCTTAATGTAAAATGATCTAATCGGGTCTTTGTTCGCCCTACCCTAGAAGTTAAATAGTGCATTTCACTCGCCATTTCATGCGCTTTGAGATGCCGCTTAGCCCAGTACGCTATCTGAAATAGGAGCGACGTAAGTTGAACCAATGTGATAGAATTACACTGAATTATTATATTAACCGTAATATAAAATGATCTAATCGGGTCTCTGTTTGCCTTATCCTAGAAGTTTAATAGTGCATTTTACTCGCCATTTCATGCGCATTGAGATGCCGCTTAGCCCAATACGCTATCTGAAATAGGAGCGACGTAAATTGAACAAATATGATAGAGTTTCGCTGAATTCTTAAATTAACCATAATATAAAATGATCTTATCCGGTCTCTGTTTGCCCTACCCTAGAAGTTTAATAGTGCATTTCACTCGTCATTTCATGCGCTTTGAGATGCCGCTTAGCCCAATAAGCTATCTGAAATAGGAGCGACGTAAATTGAACAAATGTGATAGAATTTCGCTGAATTCTTATATTAACCAAAATATAAAATGATCTAGTCGGGTCTCTGATTGCCCTATCATAGAAGTTTAATAGTGCGTTTAGCTCGCCTTTCCACACGCTTTAAGATGCCGCCTAGCCCAGTACGCTATCTGAAATTGAAGCGACGTCAATTGAACAAATGTGATAGAATTTGGCTGAATTCTTAAATTAACCATAACATAAAATGATCTAATCGGGTCTCTGTTTGCCCTACCCTAGAAGTTTAATAGTGCATTTTACTCGCCATTTCTTGCGCTTTGAGATGCCGCTTTGCCCAATAAGCTATCTGAAATAGGAGCGACGTAAATTGAACAAATGTGAGAGAATTTCGCTGAATTCTTATATTAACCTTAATATGAAATGATCTAATCGGGTCTCTGTTTGCCATACCCTAGAAGTTTAACAGTGCATTTTACTCGCCATTTCATGCTCTTTGAGATGCCGCTTAGCCCAATACGCTATCTGAAATAGGAGCGACGTAAATTGAACAAATGTGATAGAATTTCCCTGAATACTTATATTAACCTTAATGTAAAATGATCTAATCGGGTCTCTGCTAGCCCTATCATAGAAGTTTAATAGTGCATTTTACCCGCCATTCCACGCGCTTTAAGATGCCGCCTAGCCCAGTACGCTATCTGAAATAGGAGCGACGTACGTTGAGCAAATGTGATAGAGTTACGCTGAATTCTTATATTAACCGTAATATAAAATGATCGAATCGGGTCTCTGTTTGCCTTATCCTAGAAGTATAATAGTGCATTTTACTCGCCATTTCATGCGCATTGAGATGCCTCTTAGCCCAATACGCTATCTGAAATATCAGCGACGTAAATTGAACAAATGTGAGAGACTTTCGCTGAATTCTTATATTAACCTTAATGTAAAGTGTTCTAATCGGGTCTCTGTTCGCCCTACCCTAGAAGATTAATAATGCATTTCACTCGTCATTTCATGCGCTTTGAGATGCCGCTTTGCTCAATTAGCTATCTGAAATAGGAGCGACGTAAATTGAACAAATGTGATAGTATTTCGCTGAATTCTTAAATTAACCATAATATAAAATGATCTAATCGGGTCTCTGTTTGCCCTACCCTAGAAGCTTAATAGTGCATTTCACTCGTCAATTCATACGCTTTGCGATGCCGCTTAGCCCAATACGCTATCTGAAATAGGAGCGACGTAAATTGAACAAATGTTATAGAATTTCGCTGAATCCTTATATTAACCAAAATATAAAATGATCTAATCGGCTCTCTGATTGCCGTATCATAGAAGTTTAGTAGTGCATTTTACTCGCCCTTCCACGCGCTTTAAGATGCAGCCAAGCCCAGTACGCTATCTGAAATAGGAGCGACGTAAATTGAACAATTGTGATAGAATTTTGCTGAATTCTTAAATTAAACGTAACATAAAATGATCTAATCGGTTCTCTGTTTGCCCTACCCTAGAAGTTTAATAGTTCATTTTACTCGCCATTTCATGCGCTTTGAGATGCCGCTCAGCCCAATACGCTATCTGAAATAGGAGCGACGTAAATTGAACAAATGTGATAGAATTTCCGTGAATCCTTATATTAACCTTAATGTAAAATGATCTAATCGGGTCTCTGTTCGCCCTACCATAGAAGTCTAATGGTGCATTTCACTCGCCATTTCATGCGCTTTGTGATGCCGCTTAGCCCAATACGCTATCTGAAATAGGAGCGACGTAAGTTGAACAAATGTGATAGAATTTCGCTGAATTCTTCTATTAACCATAATGTAAAATGATCTGATCGGGTCTCTGTTCGCCCTAGCCTAGAAGTTTAATAGTGCATTTTATTCGCCACTTCATGCGCTTTGAGATGCCGCTTAGCCGAATACGCTATCTGAAATAGGAGCGACGTAAATTGAACAAATGTGATACTATTTCCCTGAAATCTAATATTAATCGAAATATAAAATGATCTAATCGGGTCTCTGATTGCCCTATCATAGAAGATTAGTAGTGCATTTTACTCGCCATTCCACGCGCATTAAGATGCCGCCTAGCCCAGTACGCTATTTGAAATAGGAGCGACGTAACTTGAACAAATGTGATAGAATTACGCTAAATTCTTATATTAACCGTAATATAAAATGATCTAATCGGGTCTCTGTTTGCCTTATCCTAGAAGTTTAATAGCGCATTTTACTCGCCATTTCATGCGCTTTGAGATGGCGCTTAGCCCAATACGCTATTTGGAATAGGAGCGACGTAAATTGAACAAATGTGATAGAATTACACTGAATTCTTTTATTAACCATAATGTAATATGATCTGCTCGGGTCTCTGTTCGCCCTAGCCTAGAAGTTTAATAGTGCATTTTATTCGCCATTTCATGCGCTTTGAGATGCCGCTTAGCCCAATACGCTATCTGAAATAGGAGCTACGTAAATTGAACAAATGTGATAGAATTTCCGTGAATTCTTATATTAACCTTAATGTGAAATGATCCAATCGGGTCTCTGTTCACCCTACCATAGAAGTGTAATAGTGCATTTCACTCGCCATTTCATGCGCTTTGAGATGCCGCTTAGCCCAATACGCTATCTGAAATAGGAGCGACGTAAGTTGAACAAATGTGATAGAATTTCCCTGAAACCTTATATTAATCAAAATATAAAATGATCTAATCGGGTCTCTGATTGCCCTATCATAGAAGATTAGTAGTGCATTTTACTCGCCATTCCACGCGCTTTAAGATGCCGCCTAGCCCAGTACGCTATCTGAAATAGGAGCGACGTAACTTGAACAAATGTGATAGAATTACGCTGAATTCTTATTTTAACCGTAATATAAAATGATCTAATCGGGTCTCTGTTTGCCTTATCCTAGAAGTTTAATAGCGCATTTTACTCGCCATTTCATGTGCTTTGAGATGCCGCTTAGCCCAAAACGCTATCTGGAATAGGAGCGACGTAAATTGAACAAATGTGATAGAATTTCCGTGAATTCTTATATTAACCTTAATGTGAAATGATCCAATCGGGTCTCTGTTCACCCTACCATAGAAGTGTAATAGTGCATTTCACTCGCCATTTCATGCGCTTTGAGATGCCGCTTAGCCCAATACGCTATCTGAAATAGGAGCGACGTAAGTTGAACAAATGTGATAGAATTACGCTGAATTCTTTTATTAACCATAATGTAAAATGATCTGCTCGGGTCTGTGTTCGCCCTAGCCTAGAAGTTTAATAGTGCATTTTATGCGCCATATCATGCGCTTTGAGATGCCGCTTAGCCCAATACGCTATCTGAAATTGGAGCGACGTAAATTGAACAAATGTGATAGAATTTCGCTGAATTCTTAAATTAACCATAATATAAAATGATCCAATCGGGTCTCTGTTCGCCCTACCATAGAAGTCTAATAGTGCATTTCACTCGCCATTTCATGCGCTTTGAGATGCCGCTTAGCCCAATACGCTATCTGAAATAGGAGCGACGTAAATTGAACAAATGTGATAGAATTTCCCTGAAATCTTATATTAAACAAAATATAAAATGATCTAATCGGGTCTCTGATTGCTGTATCATAGAAGTTTAGTAGTGCATTTTACTCGCCCTTCCACGTGCTTTAAGATGCCGCATAGGTCAGTAGGCTATCTGAAATAGGAGCGACGTAAGATGAACAAATGAGATAGAATTACGCTGAATTCTTATATTAACCGTAATATAAAATGAACTAATCGGGTCTCGGTTTGCCTTATCCTAGAAGTTTAATAGCGCATTTTACGCGCCATTTCATGCGCTTTGAGAGGCCGCTTAGCCCAATGCGCTATCTGCAATAGGAGCGACGTAAATTGAACAAGTGTGATAGAATACCGCTGAATTCTTATATTAACCTTAATGTAAAATGATCTAATCGGGTCTCTGTTCGCCCTACCCTAGAAGTTTAATAGTGCATTTCACTCGCCATTTCATGCGCTTTGAGATGCCGCTTAGCCCAATACGCTATATGAAATAGGAGCGACGTAAATAGAACAATTGTGATAGAATTTCGCTGAATTCTTATATGAACCAAAATATAAAATGATCTAATCGGGTCTCTGATTGCCCTATCATAGAAGTTTAATAGTGCATTTTACTCGCCAATCCACGCGCTTTAAGATTCCGCCTAGCCCAGTACGCTATCTGAAATAGGAGCGACGCAAATTGAACAAATGTGATAGAATTTGGCTGAATTCTTAAATTAACCATAACATAAAATGTTCTAATCGGGTCTCTGTTTGCCCTACCCTAGAAGTTTAATAGTGCATTTTACTCGTCATTTCTTGCGCTTTGAGATGCCGCTTTGCCCAATAAGCTATCTGAAATAGGAGCGACGTAAATTGAACAAATGTGAGAGAATTTCGCTGAATTCTTATATTAACCTTAATGTAAAATGTTCTAATCGGGTCTCTGTTCGCCCTACCCTTGAAGATTAATAGTGCATTTCACTCGTCATTTCATGCGCTTCGAGATGCAGCTTAGCCCAATACGCTATCTGAAATAGGAGCGACGTAAGTTGAACAAATGTGATAGAATTTCGCTGAATTCTTATATTAACCAAAATATAAAATGATCTAATCGGGTCTCTGATAGCCCTATCATATAAGTTTAATAGTGCATTTTACCCGCCATTCCACGCGCTTTAAGATGCCGCCTATCCCAGTACGCTATCTGAAATAGGAGCGACGTACGTTGAACAAATGTGATAGAATTACGCTGAATTCTTATATTAAACGTAATATAAAATGAACGAATCGGGTCTCTGTTTGCCTTATCCAAGAAGTTTAATAGTGCATTTTACTCGCCAATCCACGCGCTTTAAGATTCCGCCAAGCCCAGTACGCTATCTGAAGTAGGAGCGACGTAAATTGAACAAATGTGATAGAATTCGGCTGAATTCTTAAATTAACCATAATATAAAATGATCTAATCGGGTCTCTGTTTGCCCTACCCTAGAAGTTTAATAGTGCATTTTACTCGCCATTTCATGCGTATTGAGACGGCGCATAGCCCAATACGCTATCTGAAATAGGAGCGACGTAAATTGAACAAATATGATAGAATTACGCTGAATTCTTATATTAAACGTAATATAAAATGATCTAATCGGGTCTCTGTTTGCCTTATCCTAGAAGTTTAATAGTGCATTTTACTCGTCATTTCATGCGCTTTGATATGCCGCTAAGCCCAATACGCTATCTGCAATAGGAGCGACGTAAATTGAACAAATGTGATAGAATTTGTCTGAATTCTTAAATTAACCATAATATAAAATGATCTAATCGGGTCTCTGTTTGCCCTACCCCAGAAGTTTAACAGTTCATTTTAGTCGCCATTTCATGCGCTTTGAGATCCGGCTTAGCCCAATACGCTATCTGAAATAGGAGCTACGTAAATTGAACAAATGTGATAGAATTTCCCTGAAACCTTATATTAATCAAAATATAAAATGATCTAATCGGGTCTCTGATTGCCCTATCATAGAAGATTAGTAGTGCATTTTACTCGCCATTCCACGCGCTTTAAGATGCCGCCTAGCCCAGTACGCTATCTGAAATAGGAGCGACGTAACTTGAACAAATGTGATAGAATTACGCTGAATTCTTATTTTAACCGTAATATAAAATGATCTAATCGGGTCTCTGTTTGCCTTATCCTAGAAGTTTAATAGCGCATTTTACTCGCCATTTCATGTGCTTTGAGATGCCGCTTAGCCCAATACGCTATCTGGAATAGGAGCGACGTAAATTGAACAAATGTGATAGAATTTCCGTGAATTCTTATATTAACCTTAATGTGAAATGATCCAATCGGGTCTCTGTTCACCCTACCATAGAAGTGTAATAGTGCATTTCACTCGGCATTTCATGCGCTTTGAGATGCCGCTTAGCCCAATACGCTATCTGAAATAGGAGCGACGTAAGTTGAACAAATGTGATAGAATTACGCTGAATTCTTTTATTAACCATAATGTAAAATGATCTGCTCGGGTCTGTGTTCGCCCTAGCCTAGAAGTTTAATAGTGCATTTTATGCGCCATATCATGCGCTTTGAGATGCCGCTAAGCCCAATAAGCTATCTGTAATAGGAGCGACGTAAATTTTACAAATGTGATAGAATTTCGTTGAATTCTTATATTAACCAAAATATAAAATGATCTAATCGGGTCTCTGATTGCCCTATCATAGAAGTTTAACACTGCATTTTACTCGCGATTCCACGCGCTTTAAGATGCCGCCTAGCCCAGTACGCTATCTGAAATAGGAGCGACGTAAATTCAACAAATGTGATAGAATCTTGCTGAATTCTTAAATTAACCATAATATAAAATGATCTAATCGGGTCTCTGTTTGCCCTACCCTAGGAGTTTAATAGTGCATTTTACTCGCCATTTCATGCGCTTTGAGATGCCGCTTAGCCCAATACGCTATCTGAAATAGGAGCGATGTAAATTGAACAAATGTGATAGATTTTCGAAGAATTCTTGAATTAACCATAATATAAAATGATCTAATCAGGTCTCTGTTCGCCCTAGCCTAGAAGTTTAATAGTGCATTTTATTCGCCATTTCATGCGCTTTGAGATGCCGCTTAGCCCAATACGCTATCTGAAATAGGAGGGACGTAAATTGAACAAATGTGATAGAATTTCGCTGAATTCTTATATTAACCGTAATATAAAATGATCTAATCGGGTCTCTGTTTGCCCTACCCTAGAAGGTTAATAGTGCATTTTACTCGCCAATCCACGCGCTTTAAGATTCCGCCTAGCCCAGTACGCTATCTGAAATAGGAGCGACGCAAATTGAACAAATGTGATAGAATTTGGCTGAATTCTTAAATTAACCATAACATAAAATGTTCTAATCGGGTCTCTGTTTGCCCTACCCTAGAAGTTTAATAGTGCATTTTACTCGTCATTTCTTGCGCTTTGAGATGCCGCTTTGCCCAATAAGCTATCTGAAATAGGAGCGACGTAAATTGAACAAATGTGATAGAATTTCCCTGAATTCTTAAATTAACCATAATATAAAATGATCTAATCGGGTTTCTGTTCGCCCTAGCCGAGAAGTTTAATAGTGCATTTTATTCGCCATTTCATGCGCTTTGAGATGCCGCTTAGCCCAATACGCTATCTGAAATAAGAGCGACGTAAATTGAACGAATGTGATAGAAATCCGCTGAATTCTTATATTAACCGTAATATAAAATGATCCAATCGGGTCTCTGCTAGCCCTATCATAGAAGTTTAATAGTGCATTTTACCCGCCATTTCATGCGCTTTGAGATGCCGATTAGCCCAATACGCTATCTGAAATAGGAGCGACGTACGTTGAACAAATGTGATAGAATTACGCTGAATTCTTATATTAAACGTAATATAAAATGAACGAATCGGGTCTCTGTTTGCCTTATCCAAGAAGTTTAATAGTGCATTTTACTCGCCATTTCATGCGTATTGAGACGGCGCATAGCCCAATACGCTATCTGAAATAGGAACGACGTAAATTGAACGAATGTGATAGAAATCCGCTGAATTCTTATATTAACCGTAATATAAAATGATCCAATCGGGACTCTGCTAGCCCTATCATAGAAGTTTAATAGTGCATTTTACCCGCCATTTCATGCGCTTTGAGATGCCGATTAGCCCAATACGCTATCTGAAATAGGAGCGACGTAAATTGAACAAATGTGATAGAATTTCCCTGAAATCTTATATTAAACAAAATATAAAATGATCTAATCGGGTCTCTGATTGCTCTATCATAGAAGTTTAGTAGTGCATTTTACTCGCCCTTCCACGCGCTTTAAGATGCCGCACAGGTAGGTAGGCTATCTGAAATAGGAGCGACGTAAGATGAACAAATGTGATAGAATTACGCTGAATTCTTATATTAACCGTAATATAAAATGAACTAATCGGGTCTCCGTTTGCCTTATCCTAGAAGTATAATAGCGCATTTTACGCGCCATTTCATGCGCTTTGAGAGGCCGCTTAGCCCAATACGCTATCTGAAATAGGAGCGACGTAAATTGAACAAATGTGATAGAATTTCCGTGAATCCTTATATAAACCTTAATGTAAAATGATCCAATCGGGTCTCTGTTCGCCCTACCATAGAAGTCTAATAGTGCATTTCACTCGCCATCTCATGCGCTTTGAGGTGCCGCTAGGCCCAGTACGCTATCTGAAATAGGAGCGACGTAAGTTGAACAAATGTGATAGAATTTCGCTGAATTCTTTTATTAACATTAATGTAAAATGATCTAATCGAGTCTCTGTTTGCCCTACCATAGAATTTTAATAGTGCATTCTACTCGCCATTCCACGCGCTTTAAGATGCCGCCTATCCCAGTACGCTATCTGAAATAGGAGCGACGTAAATTGAACAAATGTGATAGAATTTTGCTGAATTCTTAAATTAACCATAATATAAAATGATCTAATCGGGTCTCTGTTTGCCCTACCCTAGAAGTTTAATAGTGCATTTCACTCGTCATTTCATGCGCTTTGAGATGCCGCTAAGCCCAATAAGCTATCTGTAATAGGAGCGACGTAAATTTTACAAATGTGATAGAATTTCGTTGAATTCTTATATTAACCAAAATATAAAATGATCTAATCGGGTCTCTGATTGCCCTATCATAGAAGTTTAACAGTGCATTTTACTCGCGATTCCACGCGCTTTAAGATGCCGCCTAGCCCAGTACGCTATCTGAAATAGGAGCGACGTAAATTCAACATTTGTGATAGAATCTTGCTGAATTCTTAAATTAACCATAATATAAAATGATCTAATCGGGTCTCTGTTTGCCCTACCCTAGGAGTTTAATAGTGCATTTTACTCGCCATTTCATGCGCTTTGAGATGCCGCTTAGCCCAATACGCTATCTGAAATAGGAGCGATGTAAATTGAACAAATGTGATAGATTTTCGAAGAATTCTTGAATTAACCATAATATAAAATGATCTAATCAGGTCTCTGTTCGCCCTAGCCTAGAAGTTTAATAGTGCATTTTATTCGCCATTTCATGCGCTTTGAGATGCCGCTTAGCCCAATACGCTATCTGAAATAGGAGGGACGTAAATTGAACAAATGTGATAGAATTTCGCTGAATTCTTATATTAACCGTAATATAAAATGATCTAATCGGGTCTCTGTTTGCCCTACCCTAGAAGGTTAACAGTGCATTTTACTCGTCATTTCATGCGCTTCGAGATGCCGCATAGCCCAATACGCTATCTGACATAGGAGCGACGTAAATTGAAAAAATGGGATAGAATTTTGCTGAATTCTTAAATTAACCATAATATAAATTGATCTAATCGGGTCTCTGTTTGCCCTACCCCAGAAGTTTAATAGTGCATTTTACTCGCCATTTCATGCGCTTTGAGATGCCGCCTAGGCCGGTACGCTATCTGAAATAGGAGCGACGTAAGTTGAACAAATGTGATAGAATTACGCTGAATTCTTATATTAACCTTAATGTGAAATGTTCTAATCGGGTCTCTGTTCGCTCTACCCAAGAAGATTAATAGTGCATTTCACTCGTCATTTCATGCGCTTTATGATGCCGCCTAGCCCAGTACACTATCTGAAATAGGAGCGACGTATGTTGAACAAATGTGATATAATTACGCTGAATTCTTAAATAAACCATAATATGAAATGATCTAATCGGGTCTCTGTTTGCCCTACCCTAGAAGTTTAACAGTGCATTTTACTCGCCATTTCATGCGCTTTGAGATGCCGCCTAGCCCGGTACGCTATCTGAAATAGGAGCGACGTAAGTTGAACAAATGTGATAGAATTACGCTGAATTCTTATATTAACCTTAATGTAAAATGTTCTAATCGGGTCTCTGTTCGCCCTACCCAAGAAGATTAATAGTGCATTTCACTCGTCATTTCATGCGCTTTGAGATGCCGCTTAGCCCAGTACGCTATCTGAAATACGAGCGATGTAAATTGAACAAATGTGATAGATTTTCGAAGAATTCTTGAATTAACCATAATATAAAATGATCTAATCAGGTCTCTGTTCGCCCTAGCCTAGAAGTTTAATAGTGCATTTTATTCGCCATTTCATGCGCTTTGAGATGCCGCTTAGCCCAATACGCTATCTGAAATAGGAGGGACGTAAATTGAACAAATGTGATAGAATTTCCCTGAAATCTTATAGTAAACAAAATATAAAATGTTCTAATCGGGACTCTGATTGTCCTATCACAGAATTTTAGTAGTGCATTTTACTCGCCCTTCCACGCGCTTTGAGATGTCGTCTAGCCCAGTACGCTATCTGAACTGGGAGCGACGTAAGTTGAACAAATGTGATAGAATTACGCTGAATTCTTATATTAACCGTAATATAAAATGATCTATTCGGGTCTCTGTTCGCCCTACCCTAGAAGTTTAATAGTGCATTTCACTCGTCAATCCATGCGCTTTGAGATGCCGCTTAGCCCAATACGCTATCTGAAATAGGAGCGACGTAAATTGAACAAATGTGATAGAATTTCGCTGAATTCTTATATTAACCAAAATATAAAATGATCTAGTCGGGTCTCTGATTGCCCTATCATAGAAGTTTAATAGTGCATTTTACTCGCCATTCCACGCGCTTTAAGGTGCCGCCTAGCCCAGTACGCTATCTGAAATAGGAGCGACGTAAATTGAACAAATGTGATAGAATTTCCCTGAAATCTTATATTAAACAAAATATAAAATGATCTAATCGGGTCTCTGTTTGCCCTACCCAAGAACATTAACTGTTCATTTCTCTCGCCATTTCATGCGCTTTGAGATGCCGCTTATACCAATACGCTATCTGAAATATCAGCGACGTAAATTGAACAAATGTGAGAGAATCTCGCTGAATTCTTATATTAACCTTAATGTAAAATATTCTAATCGGGTCTCTGTTCGCCCTACCCTAGAAGATTAATAGTGCATTTCACTGGTCATTTCATGCGCTTTGAGATGCCGCTGAGCCCAATAAGCTATCTGAAATAGGAGCCACGTAAATTGAACGAATGTGATAGAATTTTTCTGAATTCTTAAATAAACCATAATATGAAATGATCTAATCGGGTCTCTGTTTGCCTTACCCTAGAAGTTTAACAGTGCATTTTACTCGCTATTTCATGCGCTTTGAGATGCCGCTTAGCCCAATACGCTATCTGAAATAGGAGCGACGTAAATTGAACAAATGTGATAGAATTTCCCTGAATACTTATATTAACCTTAATGTAAAATGATCTAATCGCGTCTCTGATTGCCCTATCATAGAAGATTAATAGTGCAGTTTACTCTCCACTCCACGCGCTTTAAGATGCCGCCTAGCCCAGTACGCTATCTGAAATAGGAGCGACGTAAATTGAACAAATGTGATAGAATTACGCTGAATTCTTATATTAACCGTAATATAAAATGATGTAATCGGCTCTCTGTTCGCCCTACCCAAGAAGTTTAATAGTGCATTTCACTCGTCATTTCATGCGCTTTGCGATGCCGCTTATCCCAATACGCTACCTGAAATAGGAGCGACGAAAATTAAACAAATGTGATAGAATTTCGCTGAATTCTTATAGTAACCAAAATATAAAATGATCTAATCGGGTCTCTGATTGCCCTATCATAGAAGTTTAATAGTGCATTTTACTCGCCATTCCTCGCGCTTTAACTTGCCGCCTAGCCCAGTATGCTATCTGAAATAGGAACGACGTAAATTGAACAAATGTGATAGAATTTTGCTGAATCCTTAAATTAACCATAATATAAAATGATCTAATCGGGTCTCTGATTGCCCTACCCTAGAAGTTTAATAGCGCATTTTACTCAGCATTTCATGCGCTTTTAGATGCCGCTTATCCCAATACGCTATCTAAAATAGGAGCGACGAAAATTAAACAAATGTGATAGAATTTCGCTGAATTCTTATAGTAACCAAAATATAAAATGATCTAATCGGGTCTCTGATTGCCCTATCATAGAAGTTTAATAGTGCATTTTACTCGCCATTCCTCGCGCTTTAAGATGCCGCTTAGCCCAATACCCTATCTGACATAGGAGCGACGTAAATTGAACAAATGTGATAGAATTTCGCTGAATTCTTAAATAAACCATAATATGAAATGATCTAATCGGGTCTCTGTTTGCCCTACCCTACAAGTTTAATAGTGCATTTTGCTCGCCATTTCTTGCGCTTTGAGATGCCGCTTAGCCCAATACGCTATCTGAAATAGGAGCGACGTAAATTGAACAAATGTGATAGAATTTTGCTGAATTCTTAAATTAACCATAATATAAAATGATCGAATCGGGTCTCTGTTTCCCCTACCCTAGAAGTTTAATAGTTCATTTTACTTGCCATTTCTTGCGCTTTGAGATGCCGCTTAGCCCAATACGCTATCTGAAATATCAGCGACGTAAATTGAACAAATGTGAGAGAATCTCGCTGAATTCTTATATTAACCTTAATGTAAAATGATCTAATCGGGTCTCTGTTCGCCCTACCCTAGAAGATTAATAGTGCATTTCACTCGTCATTTCATGCGCTTTAAGATGCCGCCTAGCCCAGTACACTATCTGAAATAGGAGCGACGTATGTTGAACAAATGTGATATAATTACGCTGAATTCTTATATTAACCGTAATATGAAGTGGTCTAATCGGGTCTCTGTTTGCCTTACCCTAGAAGTTTAATAGTGCATTTTACTCGCCATTTCATGCGCTTTGAGATGCCGCTTAGCCCAATACGCTATCTGAAATAGGAGCGACGTAAATGGAACAAATGTGATAGAATTTTTCTGAATTCTTAAATTAACCATAATATGAAATGACCTAATCGGGTCTCTGTTTGCCCTACCCTAGAAGTTTAATAGTGCATTTTACTCGCCATTTCTTGCGCTTTGAGATGCCGCTTAGCCCAATACGCTATCTGAAATATCAGCGACATAAATTGAACAAATGTGAGAGAATTTCGTTGAATTCTTAAATTAACCATAATATAAAATGATCTAATGTGGTCTCTGTTTGCCCTACCCTAGAAGTTTAATAGTGCATTTTACTCGCCATTTCTTGCGCTTTGAGATGCCGCTTAGCACAAGTCGCTATCTGAAATAGGAGCGATGTAAATTGAACAAATGTGATAGAATTTCGCTGAATTCTTATATTAACCTTAATGTAAAATAATCTAATCGGGTCTTTGTTCGCCCTACCCTAGAAGTTTAATAGTGCATTTTACTCGCCACTTCATGCGCTTTGAGATGCCGCTTAGCCCAATAAGCTATCTCAAATAGGATCGACGTAAATTGAACAAATGAGATAGAATTTCGCTGAATTCTTATATTAACCAAAATATAAAATGATCTAATCGGGTCTCTGATTGCCCTATCATAGAAGTTTAATAGTGCATTTTACTCGTCATTCCACGCGCTTTAAGATGCCGCCTAGCCCAGTACGCTATCTGAAATAGGAGCGACGTAAATTGAACAAATGTGATAGAATTTTGCTGAATTCTTAAATTAACCATAATATAAAATGATGTAATCGGGTCTCTGTTCGCCCTACCCAAGAAGTTTAATAGTGCATTTCTCTCGTCATTTCATGCGCTTTGAGATGCCGCTTAGCCCAATAGCTATCTGAAATAGGAGCGACGTAAATTGAACAAATGTGATAGAATTTCCCTGAAATCTTATATTAAACAAAATATAAAATGATCTAAACGGGACTCTAATTGCCCTATCATAGAAGTTTAGTTGTGCATTTTGCTCGCCCTTCCACGCGCTTTAAGATGCCGCCTAGCCCAGTACACTATCTGAAATAGGAGCGACGTATGTTGAACCAATGTGATAGAATTACGCTGAATTCTTATATTAACCGTAATATAAAATGATGTCATCGGGTCTCTGTTTGCATTACCATAGAAGTTTAATAGTGCATTTTACTCGCCATTTGATGCGCTTTGAGATGCCGCTTAGGCCAATACGCTATCTGCAATAGGATCGACGTAAATTGTACAAATGAGATAGAATTTCGCTGAATTCTTAAATTAACCATAATATAAAGTGATCTAAACTGGTCTCTGTTTGCCCCACCCTAGAAGTTTAATAGTGCATTTTACTCGCCATTTCTTGCGCTTTGAGATGCCGCTTATCCCAATACGCTATCTGAAATAGGAGCAACGTAAATTGAACAAATGTGATAGAATTTCGCTGAATTCTTAAATTAACCATAATATAAAATGATCTAATGGGGTCTCTGTTTGCCCTACCCTAGAAGTTTAATAGTGCATTCTACTCGCCATATCTTGCGCTTTGAGAAGCCGCTTAGCCCAATACGCTATCTGAAATAGGAGCGACGTAAATTGAACAAATGTGATGGAATTTCGCTGAATTCTTATATTAACCAAAATATAAAATGATCTAATCGGGTCTCTGATTGCCCTTTCATAGATGTTTAAGAGTGCATTTTGCTCGCCATTCCACGCGCTTTAAGATGCCGCCTAGCCCAGTACGCTATCTGAAATAGGAGCGACGTAAGTTGATCAAATGTGATAGAATAACGCTGAATTCTTATATTAACCGTAATATGAAATGGTCTAATCGGGTCTCCCTTTGCCTTATCCTAGAAGTTTAATAGTGCATTTTACTGGCCATTTCATGCGCGTTGAGATGCCGCTTAGCCCAATACGCTATCTGAAATAGGAGCGATGTAAATTGAACAAATGTGATAGAATTTCGCTGAATTCTTAAATTAACCACAATATAAAATGATCTAATCGGGTCTCTGATTGCCCTATCATAGAAGTTTAATAGTGCATTTTACTCGCCATTCCGCGCGCTTTAACTTGCCGCCTAGCCCAGTATGCTATCTGAAATAGGAACGACGTAAATTGAACAAATGTGATAGAATTTTGCTGAATCCTTAAATTAACCATAATATAAAATGATCTAATCGGGTCTCTGATTGCCCTACCCTAGAAGTTTAATAGCGCATTTCTCTCGTCATTTCATGCGCTTTGAGATGCCGCTTAGACCAATAGCTATCTGAAATAGGAGCCACTTAAATTGAACGAATGTGATAGAATTTCCATGAAATCTGATATTAAACAAAATATAAAATGATCTAAGCGGGACTCTGATTGCCCTATCATAGAAGTTTAGTAGTGCATTTTACTCGCCCTTCCACGCGCTTTAAGATGCCGCCTAGCCCAGTACACTATCTGAAATAGGAGCGACGTATGTTGAACAAATGTGATATAAATACGCTGAATTCTTATATTAACCGTAATATTAAATGATCTAATCGGGTCTCGGTTTGCCTTACCCTAGAAGTTTAATAGTGCATTTTACTCGCCATTTCATGCGCTTTGAGATGCCGCTTAGCCCAATACGCTATCTGCAACATGAGCGACGTAAATTGAACAAATGTGATAGAATTACGCTGAATTCTTATATTAACCGTAATATAAAATGATCTAATCGGGTCTCTGTTTGCCCTACCCTAGAAGTTTAACAGTGCATTTTACTCGTCATTTCATGCGCTTTGAGATGCCGCATAGCCCAATACGCTATCCGACATAGGAGCGACGTAAATTGAACAAATGTGATAGAATTTCGCTGAATTCTTAAATTAACCATAATATAAAATGATCTAATGGGGTCTCTGATTGCCCTACCCTAGAAGATTAATAGTGCATTTCACACGCCATTTCATGCGCTTTGAGATGCCGCTTAGCCCAATACCCTATCTGACACAGGAGCGACGTAAATTGAACAAATGTGATAGAATTTCGCTGAATTCTTAAATAAACCATAATATGAAATGATCTAATCGGGTCTCTGTTTGCCCTACCCTAGAGGTTTAACAGTGCATTTTACTCGCCATTCCACGCGCTTTAAGTTGCCGCCTAGCCCAGTACGCTATCTGAAATAGGAGCTACGTAAGTTGAACAAATGTGATAGAATTTCGCTGAATTCTTATATTAACCTTAATATAAAATGATCTAATCGGGTCTTTGTTCGCCCTACCCAAGAAGTTTAATAGTGCATTTCACTCGTCAATTCATGCGCTTTGCGATGCCGCTTAGCCCAATAAGCTATCTGAAATTGGAGCGACGTAAATTGAACAAATGTGATAGAATTTCGCTGAATTCTTATATTAACCAAAATATAAAATGATCTAATCGGGTCTCTGATTGCCCTATCATAGAAGATTAAGAGTGCATTTTACTCGCCATTCCACGCGCTTTAAGTTGCCGCCTAGCCCAGTACGCTATCTGAAATAGGAGCTACGTAAGTTGAACAAATGTGATAGAATTTCGCTGAATTCTTATATTAACCGTAATATAAAATGATCTAATCGGGTCTCTGTTTGCCCTACCCTAGAAGTTTAACAGTGCATTTTACTCGTCATTTCATGCGCTTTGAGATGCCGCATAGCCCAATACGCTATCCGACATAGGAGCGACGTAAATTGAACAAATGTGATAGAATTTCGCTGAATTCTTAAATTAACCATAATATAAAATGATCTAATGGGGTCTCTGATTGCCCTACCCTAGAAGATTAATAGTGCATTTCACACGCCATTTCATGCGCTTTGAGATGCCGCTTAGCCCAATACCCTATCTGACATAGGAGCGACGTAAATTGAACAAATGTGATAGAATTTCGCTGAATTCTTAAATAAACCATAATATGAAATGATCTAATCGGGTCTCTGTTTGCCCTACCCTAGAGGTTTAACAGTGCATTTTACTCGCCATTCCACGCGCTTTAAGTTGCCGCCTAGCCCAGTACGCTATCTGAAATAGGAGCTACGTAAGTTGAACAAATGTGATAGAATTTCGCTGAATTCTTATATTAACCTTAATATAAAATGATCTAATCGGGTCTTTGTTCGCCCTACCCAAGAAGTTTAATAGTGCATTTCACTCGTCAATTCATGCGCTTTGCGATGCCGCTTAGCCCAATAAGCTATCTGAAATTGGAGCGACGTAAATTGAACAAATGTGATAGAATTTCGCTGAATTCTTATATTAAACAAAATATAAAATGATCTAATCGGGTCTCTGATTGCCCTATCATAGAAGATTAAGAGTGCATTTTACTCGCCATTCCACGCGCTTTAAGTTGCCGCCTAGCCCAGTACGCTATCTGAAATAGGAGCTACGTAAGTTGAACAAATGTGATAGAATTTCGCTGAATTCTTAAATTAACCATAATATAAAATGATCTAATGTGGTCTCTGTTTGCCCTACCCTAGAAGTTTAATAGTGCATTTTACTCGACATTTCTTGCGCTTTGAGATGCCGCTTAGCACAAGTCGCTATCTGAAATAGGAGCGATGTAAATTGAACAAATGTGATAGAATTTCGCTGAATTCTTATATTAACCAAAATATAAAGTGATCTAATCGGGTCTCTGATTGCCCTATCATAGAAGTTTATTAGTGCATTTTACTCGCCATTCCTCGTGCTTTAAGATGCCGCCTATCCGGGTACGCTATCTGAAATAGGAGCGACGTAACTTGAACAAATGTGATAGAATTTCGCTGAAATCTTATAATAACCAAAATATAAAATGATCTAATCGGGTCTCTGATTGCCCTATCATAGAAGATTAAGAGTGCATTTTCCTGTCCATTTCATGCGCATTGAGATGCCGCTTAGCCCAATACGCTATCTGAAATAGGAGCGATGTAAATTGAACAAATGTGATAGAATTTCGCTGAATTCTTAAAATAACCATAACATAAAATGATCTAAACGGGACTCTGAATGCCCGATCATAGAAGTTTAGTAGTGCATTTTGCTCGCCCTTCCACGCGCTTTAAGATGCCTCCTAGCCCAGTACACTATCTGAAATAGGAGCGACGTATGTTGAACAAATGTGATAGAATTACGCTGAATTCTTATATTAACCGTAATATAAAATGATCTAATCGGGTCTCTGTTTGCATTACCATAGAAGTTTAATAGTGCATTTTACTCGCTATTTCATGCGCTTTGAGATGCCGCTTAGCCCAATACGCTATCTGCAATAGGATCGACGTAAATTGTACAAATGAGATAGAATTTCGCTGAATTCTTAAATTAACCATAATATAAAGTGATCTAAACTGGTCTCTGTTTGCCCCACCCTAGAAGTTTAATAGTGCATTTTACTCGCCATTTCTTGCGCTTTGAGATGCCGCTTAGCCCAATACGCTATCTGAAATAGGAGCAACGTAAATTGAACAAATGTGATAGAATTTCGCTGAATTCTTAAATTAACCATAATATAAAATGATCTAATGGGGTCTCTGTTTGCCCTACCCTAGAAGTTTAATAGTGCATTTTACTCGCCATATCTTGCGCTTTGAGATGCCGCTTAGCCCAATACGCTATCTGAAATAGGAGCGACGTAAATTGAACAAATGTGATAGAATTTCGCTGAATTCTTATATTAACCAAAATATAAAATGATCTATTCGGGTCTCTGATTGCCCTTTCATAGAAGTTTAAGAGTGCATTTTGCTCGCCATTCCACGCGCTTCAAGATGCCGCCTAGCCCAGTACGCTATCTGAAATAGGAGCGACGTAAGTTGAACAAATGTGATAGAATAACGCTGAATTCTTATATTAACCGTAATATGAAATGGTCTAATCGGGTCTCCGTTTGCCTTATCCTAGAAGTTTAATAGTGCATTTTACTGGCCATTTCATGCGCATTGAGATGCCGCTTAGCCGAATACGCTATCTGAAATAGGAGCGATGTAAATTGAACAAATGTGATAGAATTTCGCTGAATTCTTAAATTAACCACAATATAAAATGATCTAATCGGGTCTCTGATTGCCCTATCATAGAAGTTTAATAGTGCATTTTACTCGCCATTCCGCGCGCTTTAACTTGCCGCCTAGCCCAGTATGCTATCTGAAATAGGAACGACGTAAATTGAACAAATGTGATAGAATTTTGCTGAATCCTTAAATTAACCATAATATAAAATGATCTAATCGGGTCTCTGATTGCCCTACCCTAGAAGTTTAATAGCGCATTTTACTCAGCATTTCATGCGCTTTGCGATGCCGCTTAGCCCAATAGCTATCTGAAATAGGAGCCACTTAAATTGAACGAATGTGATAGAATTTCCATGAAATCTGATATTAAACAAAATATAAAATGATCTAAGCGGGACTCTGATTGCCCTATCATAGAAGTTTAGTAGTGCATTTTACTCGCCCTTCCACGCGCTTTAAGATGCCGCCTAGCCCAGTACACTATCTGAAATAGGAGCGACGTATGTTGAACAAATGTGATATAAATACGCTGAATTCTTATATTAACCGTAATATTAAATGATCTAATCGGGTCTCGGTTTGCCTTACCCTAGAAGTTTAATAGTGCATTTTACTCGCCATTTCATGCGCTTTGAGATGCCGCTTAGCCCAATACGCTATCTGCAACATGAGCGACGTAAATTGAACAAATGTGATAGAATTACGCTGTATTCTTATATTAACCGTAATATAAAATGATCTAATCGGGTCTCTGTTTGCCCTACCCTAGAAGTTTAACAGTGCATTTTACTCGTCATTTCATGCGCTTTGAGATGCCGCATAGCCCAATACGCTATCCGACATAGGAGCGACGTAAATTGAACAAATGTGATAGAATTTCGCTGAATTCTTAAATTAACCATAATATAAAATGATCTAATGGGGTCTCTGATTGCCCTACCCTAGAAGATTAATAGTGCATTTCACACGCCATTTCATGCGCTTTGAGATGCCGCTTAGCCCAATACCCTATCTGACATAGGAGCGACGTAAATTGAACAAATGTGATAGAATTTCGCTGAATTCTTAAATAAACCATAATATGAAATGATCTAATCGGGTCTCTGTTTGCCCTACCCTAGAGGTTTAACAGTGCATTTTACTCGCCATTCCACGCGCTTTAAGTTGCCGCCTAGCCCAGTACGCTATCTGAAATAGGAGCTACGTAAGTTGAACAAATGTGATAGAATTTCGCTGAATTCTTATATTAACCTTAATATAAAATGATCTAATCGGGTCTTTGTTCGCCCTACCCAAGAAGTTTAATAGTTTATTTCACTCGTCAATTCATGCGCTTTGCGATGCCGCTTAGCCCAATAAGCTATCTGAAATTGGAGCGACGTAAATTGAACAAATGTGATAGAATTTCGCTGAATTCTTATATTAACCAAAATATAAAATGATCTAATCGGGTCTCTGATTGCCCTATCATAGAAGATTAAGAGTGCATTTTACTCGCCATTCCACGCGCTTTAAGTTGCCGCCTAGCCCAGTACGCTATCTGAAATAGGAGCTACGTAAGTTGAACAAATGTGATAGAATTTCGCTGGATTCTTAAATTAACCATAATATAAAATGATCTAATGTGGTCTCTGTTTGCCCTACCCTAGAAGTTTAATAGTGCATTTTACTCGACATTTCTTGCGCTTTGAGATGCCGCTTAGCACAAGTCGCTATCTGAAATAGGAGCGATGTAAATTGAACAAATGTGATAGAATTTCGCTGAATTCTTATATTAACCAAAATATAAAGTGATCTAATCGGGTCTCTGATTGCCCTATCATAGAAGTTTAATAGTGCATTTTACTCGCCATTCCTCGTGCTTTAAGATGCCGCCTATCCGGGTACGCTATCTGAAATAGGAGCGACGTAAATTGAACAAATGTGATAGAATTTTTCTGAATTCTTAAATTAACCATAATATGAAATGACCTAATCGGGTCTCTGTTTGCCCTACCCTAGAAGTTTAATAGTGCATTTTACTCGCCATTACACACGCTTTAAGATGCCGCTTAGCCCAATACGCTATCTGAAATATCAGCGACGTAAATTGAACAAATGTGAGAAAATTTCGCTGAATTCTTAAATTAACCATAATATAAAATGATCTAATGGGGTCTCTGTTTGCCCTACCCTAGAAGTTTAATAGTGCATTTTACTCGCCATTTCCTGCGCTTTGAGATGCCGCTTAGCACAAGTCGCTATCTGAAATAGGAGCGATGTAAATTGAACAAATGTGATAGAATTTCGCTGAATTCTTATATTAACCTTAATGTAAAATGATCTAATCGGGTCTTTGTTCGCCCTACCCAAGAAGTTTAATAGTGCATTTCACTCGTCAATTCATGCGCTTTGCAATGCCGCTTAGCCCAATAAGCTATCTGAAATTGGAGCGACGTAAATTGAACAAATGTGATAGAATTTCGCTGAATTCTTATATTAACCAAAATATAAAATGATCTAATCGGGTCTCTGATTGCCCTATCATAGAAGTTTAATAGTGCACTTTACTCGCCATTACACACGCTTTAAGATGCCGCCTAGCCCAGTACGCTATCTGAAATAGGAACGACGTAAACTGAACAAATGTGATAGAATTTCGTTGAATTCTTATATTAACCAAAATATAAAATGATCTAATCGGGTCTCTGATTGCCCTATCATAGAAGTTTAATAGTGCATTTTACTCGTCATTCCACGCGCTTTAAGATGCCGCCTAGCCCAGTACGCTATCTGAAATAGGAGCGACGTAAATTGAACAAATGTGATAGAATTTTGCTGAATTCTTAAATTAACCATAATATAAAATGATGTAATCGGGTCTCTGTTTGCCCTACCCTAGAAGTTTAATAGTGCATCTTACTCGACATTTCATGCGCTTTGAGATGCCGCTTAGCCCAATACGCTATCTGAAATAGGAGCGACGTAAATTGAACAAATGTGATAGAATTTCGCTGAAATCTTATAATAACCAAAATATAAAATGATCTAATCGGGTCTCTGATTGCCCTATCATAGAAGATTAAGAGTGCATTTTCCTGTCCATTTCATGCGCATTGAGATGCCGCTTAGCCCAATACGCTATCTGAAATAGGAGCGATGTAAATTGAACAAATGTGATAGAATTTCGCTGAATTCTTAAAATAACCATAATATAAAATGATCTAAACGGGACTCTGAATGCCCGATCATAGAAGTTTAGTAGTGCATTTTGCTCGCCCTTCCACGCGCTTTAAGATGCCTCCTAGCCCAGTACACTATCTGAAATAGGAGCGACGTATGTTGAACAAATGTGATAGAATTACGCTGAATTCTTATATTAACCGTAATATAAAATGATCTAATCGGGTCTCTGTTTGCATTACCATAGAAGTTTAATAGTGCATTTTACTCGCTATTTCATGCGCTTTGAGATGCCGCTTAGCCCAATACGCTATCTGCAATAGGATCGACGTAAATTGTACAAATGAGATAGAATTTCGCTGAATTCTTAAATTAACCATAATATAAAGTGATCTAAACTGGTCTCTGTTTGCCACACCCTAGAAGTTTAATAGTGCATTTTACTCGCCATTTCTTGCGCTTTGAGATGCCGCTTAGCCCAATACGCTATCTGAAATAGGAGCAACGTAAATTGAACAAATGTGATAGAATTTCGCTGAATTCTTAAATTAACCATAATATAAAATGATCTAATGGGGTCTCTGTTTGCCCTACCCTAGAAGTTTAATAGTGCATTTTACTCGCCATATCTTGCGCTTTGAGATGCCGCTTAGCCCAATACGCTATCTGAAATAGGAGCGACGTAAATTGAACAAATGTGATAGAATTTCGCTGAATTCTTATATTAACCAAAATATAAAATGATCTATTCGGGTCTCTGATTGCCCTTTCATAGAAGTTTAAGAGTGCATTTTGCTCGCCATTCCACGCGCTTTAAGATGCCGCCTAGCCCAGTACGCTATCTGAAATAGGAGCGACGTAAGTTGAACAAATGTGATAGAATAACGCTGAATTCTTATATTAACCGTAATATGAAATGGTCTAATCGGGTCTCCGTTTGCCTTATCCTAGAAGTTTAATAGTGCATTTTACTGGCCATTTCATGCGCATTGAGATGCCGCTTAGCCCAATACGCTATCTGAAATAGGAGCGATGTAAATTGAACAAATGTGATAGAATTTCGCTGAATTCTTAAATTAACCACAATATAAAATGATCTAATCGGGTCTCTGATTGCCCTATCATAGAAGTTTAATAGTGCATTTTACTCGCCATTCCGCGCGTTTTAACTTGCCGCCTAGCCCAGTATGCTATCTGAAATAGGAACGACGTAAATTGAACAAATGTGATAGAATTTTGCTGAATCCTTAAATTAACCATAATATAAAATGATCTAATCGGGTCTCTGATTGCCCTACCCTAGAAGTTTAATAGCGCATTTTACTCAGCATTTCAGGCGCCTTGAGATGCCGCATATCCCAATACGCTATCTGAAATAGGAGCGACGAAAATTAAACAAATGTGATAGAATTTCGCTGAATTCTTATATTAACCAAAATATAAAATGATCTAATCGGGTCTCTGATTGCCCTATCATAGAAGTTTAATAGTGCGTTTTGCTCGCCATTCCTCGCGCTTTAAGATGCCGCATATCCGAGTACGCTATCTGAAATAGGAGCGACGTAAATTGAACAAATGTGATAGAATTTTTCTGAATTCTTAAATTAACCATAATATGAAATGACCTAATCGGGTCTCTGTTTGCCCTACCCTACAAGTTTAATAGTGCATTTTGCTCGCCATTTCTTGCGCTTTGAGATGCCGCTTAGCCCAATACGCTATCTGAAATATCAGCGACATAAATTGAACAAATGTGAGAGAATTTCGCTGAATTCTTAAATTAACCATAATATAAAATGATCTAATGTGGTCTCTGTTTGCCCTACCCTAGAAGTTTAATAGTGCATTTTACTCGCCATTTCTTGCGCTTTGAGATGCCGCTTAGCACAAGTCGCTATCTGAAATAGGAGCGATGTAAATTGAACAAATGTGATAGAATTTCGCTGAATTCTTATATTAACCTTAATGTAAAATAATCTAATCGGGTCTTTGTTCGCCCTACCCTAGAAGTTTAATAGTGCATTTTACTCGCCATTTCTTGCGCTTTGAGATGCCGCTTAGCCCAATACGCTATCTGAAATAGGAGCAACGTAAATTGAACAAATGTGATAGAATTTCGCTGAATTCTTAAATTAACCATAATATAAAATGATCTAATGGGGTCTCTGATTGCCCTATCATAGAAGTTTAACAGTGCATTTTACTCGCCATTCCACGCGCTTTAAGTTGCCGCCTAGCCCAGTACGCTATCTGAAATAGGAGCGACGTAAATTGAACAAATGTGATAGAATTTCGCTGAATTCTTATATTAACCAAAATATAAAATAATCTAATCGGGTCTCTGATTGCCCTATCATAGAAGTTTAACAGTGCATTTTACTCGCCATTCCACGCGCTTTAAGTTGCCGCCTAGCCCAGTACGCTATCTGAAATAGGAGCGACGTAAATTGAACAAATGTGATAGAATTTCGCTGAATTCTTATATTAACCAAAATATAAAATAATCTAATCGGGTCTCTGATTGCCCTATCATAGAAGTTTAACAGTGCATTTTACTCGCCATTCCACGCGCTTTATGTTGCCGCCTAGCCCAGCACGCTATCTGAAATAGGAGCTACGTAAGTTGAACAAATGTCACAGAATTACGGTGAATTCTTATATTAACCGTAATATAAAATGATCTAATCGGGTCTCTGTTTGCCCTACCCTAGAAGTTTAATAGTGCATTTTACTCGCCATTCCTCGCGCTTTAAGATGCCGCCTATCCGGGTACGCTATCTGAAATAGGAGCGACGTAAATTGAACAAATGTGATAGAATTTCGCTGAATTCTTATATTAACCAAAATATAAAATGATCTAATCGGGTCTCTGATTGCCCTATCATAGAAGTTTAATAGTGCATTTCACTCGCCATTTCTTGCGCTTTGAGATGCCGCTTAGCCCAATACGCTATCTGAAATATCAGCGACGTAAATTGAACAAATGTGAGAGAATTTCGCTGAATTCTTATATTAACCAAAATATAAAATGATCTAATCGGGTCTCTGATTGCCCTATCATAGAAGTTTAATAGTGCATTTTACTCGCCATTTCATGCGCTTTGAGATGCCGCATAGCCCAATACGCTATCTGAAATAGGAGCGACGTAAATTGAACAAATGTGATAGAATTTCGCTGAATTCTTATATTAACCTCAATGTAAAATGATCTAATCGGGTCTTTGTTCGCCCTACCCTAGAAGTTTAATAGTGCATTTCACTCGTCATTTCATGCACTTTGAGATGCCGCTTAGCCCAATACGCTATCTGAAATGTCAGCGACGTAAATTGAACAAATGTGAGAGAATTTCGCTGAATTCTTAAATTAACCATAATATAAAATGATCTAATGGGGTCTCTGTTTGCCCTACCCTAGAAGTTTAATAGTGCATTTTACTCGCCATTTCCTGCGCTTTGAGATGCCGCTTAGCACAAGTCGCTATCTGAAATAGGAGCGATGTAAATTGAACAAATGTGATAGAATTTCGCTGAATTCTTATATTAACCTTAATGTAAAATGATCTAATCGGGTCTTTGTCCGCCCTACCCAAGAAGTTTAATAGTGCATTTCACTCGTCAATTCATGCGCTTTGCGATGCCGCTTAGCCCAATAAGCTATCTGAAATTGGAGCGACGTAAATTGAACAAATGTGATAGAATTTCGCTGAATTCTTATATTAACCAAAATATAAAATGATCTAATCGGGTCTCTGATTGCCCTATCATAGAAGTTTAATAGTGCATTTTACTCGTCATTCCACGCGCTTTAAGATGCCGCCTAGCCCAGTACGCTATCTGAAATAGGAGCAACGTAAATTGAACAAATGTGATAGAATTTCGCTGAATTTTAAATTAACCATAATATAAAATGATCTAATGGGGTCTCTGTTTGCCCTACCCTAGAAGTTTAATAGAGCATTTTACTCGCCATTTCTTGCGCTTTGAGATGCCGCTTAGCCCAATACGCTATCTGAAATAGGAGCGACGTAAATTGAACAAATGTGATAGAATATCGCTGAATTCTTATATTAACCAAAATATAAAATGATCTAATCGGGTCTCTGATTGCCCTATCATAGAAGATTAAGAGTGCATTTTGCTCGCCATTCCACGCGCTTTAAGATGCCGCCTAGCCCAGTACGCTATCTGAAATAGGAGCGACGTAAGTTGAACAAATGTGACAGAATCACGCTGAATTCTTATATTAACCGTAATATGAAATGGTCTAATCGGGTCTCCGTTTGCCTTATCCTAGAAGTTTAATAGTGCATTTTACTTGCCATTTCATGCGCTTTGAGATGCCGCTTAGCCCAGTACGCTATCTGAAATTGGAGCGACGTAAATTGAACAAATGTGGTAGAATTTTGCTGAATTCTTAAATTAACCATAATATGAAATGACCTTATCGGGTCTCTGTTAGCCCTACCCTAGAAGTTTAATAGTGCATTTCACTCGCCATTTCTTGCGCTTTGAGATGCCGCTTAGCCCAATACGCTATCTGAAATATCAGCGACGTAAATTGAACAAATGTGAGAGAATTTCGCTGAATTCTTAAATTAACCATAATATAAAATGGTCTAATCGGGTCTCCATTTGCCTTATCCTAGAAGTTTAATAATGCATTTTACTCGCCATTTCATGCGCATGGAGATGCCGCTTATCCCAATACGCTATTTGAAATAGGAGCGATGTAAATTGAACAAATGTGATAGGATTTCGCTGAATTCTTAAATTAACCATAATATAAAATGATCTAATCGGGTCTATATGTGCCCAACCCTAGAAGCTTAATAGTGCATTTTACTCCCCATTTCTTGCGCTTTGAGATGCCGCTTAGCCCAATCCGCTATCTGAAATAGGAGCGACGTAAATTGAACAAATGTGATAGAATTTCCCTGAAATCTTATATTAAACAATACATAAAATGATCTAAACGGGACTCTGATTGCCCTACCATAGAAGTTTAGTAGTGCATTTTACTCGCCCTTCCACGCGCTTTAAGATGCCGCCTAGCCCAGTACACTATCTGAAATAGGAGCGACGTATGTTGAACAAATGTGATAGAATTACGCTGAATTCTTATATTAACCGTAATATAAAATGATCTAATCGGGTCTCTGTGCCTTACCCTAGAAGTTTAATAGTGCATTTTACTCGCCATTTCATGCGCTTTGAGATGCCGCTCAGCCCAATACGCTATATGAAATAGGAACGACGTAAATTGAACAAATGTGATAGAATTTTGCTGAATTCTTAAATTAACCATAATATAAAATGATCTAATCGGGTCTCTGATTGCCCTACCCTAGAAGTTTAACAGTGCATTTTACTCGCCCTTCCACGCGCTTTAAGATGCCTCTTAGCCCAGTACACTATCTGAAATAGGAGCGACGCATGTTGAACAAATGTGATAGAATTACGCTGAATTCTTATATTAACCGTAATATAAAATGATCTAATCGGGTCTCTGTTTGCCTTACCCTAGAAGTTTAATAGCGCATTTTACTCGCCATTTCATGCGCTATGAGATTCCGCTTAGCCCAATACGCTATCCGAAATAGGAGCGACGTAAATTGAACAAATGTGATAGAATTTCGCTGAATTCTTATATTAACCAAAATATAAAATGATCTAATCGGGTCTCTGATTGCCCTATCATAGAAGTTTAATAGTGCATTTTACTCGTCATTCCACGCGCTTTAAGATGCCGCCTAGCCCAGTACGCTATCTGAAATAGGAGCGACGTAAATTGAACAAATGTGATAGAATTTTGCTGAATTCTTAAATTAACCATAATATAAAATGATGTAATCGGGTCTCTGTTCGCCCTACCCAAGAAGTTTAATAGTGCATTTTACTCGTCAATTCATGCGCTTTGCGATGCCGCTTAGCCCAATAAGCTATCTGAAATAGGAGCGACGTAAATTGAACAAATGTGATAGAATTTCGCTGAATTCTTATATTAACCAAAATATAAAATAATCTAATCGGGTCTCTGATTGCCCTATCATAGAAGTTTAACAGTGCATTTTACTCGCCATTCCACGCGCTTTAAGTTGCCGCCTAGCCCAGCACGCTATCTGAAATAGGAGCTACGTAAGTTGAACAAATGTCACAGAATTACGCTGAATTCTTATATTAACCGTAATATAAAATGATCTAATCGGGTCTCTGTTTGCCTTATCCTAGAAGTTTAATAGTGCATTTTACTCGCCATTTCTTGCGCTTTGAGATGCCGCTTAGTCCAGTACGCTATCTGAAATAGGAGCGATGTAAATTGAACAAATGTGATAGAATTTCGATGAATTCTTTTATTAACCAAAATATAAAATGATCTAATCGGGTCTCTGATTGCCCTATCATAGAAGTTTAACAGTGCATTTTACTCGCCATTCCACGCGCTTTAAGTTGCCGCCTAGCCCAGCACGCTATCTGAAATAGGAGCTACGTAAGTTGAACAAATGTCACAGAATTACGCTGAATTCTTATATTAACCGTAATATAAAATGATCTGATCGGGTCTCTGCTTGCCCCACCCTAGAAGTTTAATAGTGCATTTTACTCGCCCTTTCGTGCGCTTTGAGATGCCGCTTAGCCCAATACGCTATCTGAAATAGGAGCGACGTAAATTGAACAAATGTGATAGAATTTCGCTGGATTCTTATATTAACCAAAATATAAAATGAACTAATCGGGTGTCTGATTGCCCTATCATAGAAGTTTAATAGTGCATTTTACTCGCCATTCCGCGCGGTTTAAGTTGCCGCCTAGCCCAGTACGCTATCTGAAATAGGAGCTACGTAACTTGAACAAATGTGACAGAATTACGCTGAATTCTTATATTAACCGTAATATAAAATGATCTAATCGGGTCTCTGTTTGCCTTATCTTAGAAGTTTAATAGTGCATTTTACTCCCCATTTCATGCGCTTTGAGATGCCGCTTAGCCCAATAAGCTATCTGAAATAGGAGCGACGTAAATTGAACAAATGTGATAGAATTTCGCTGAATTCTTTTATTTACCATAATGTTAAATGATCTAATCGGGTCTCTGTTCGCCCTAGCGTACAAGCTTAATAGTGCATTTTATTCGTCATTTCATGCGCTTTGAGATGCCGCTTAGCCCAATACGCCATCTGAAATAGGAGCGACGCAAATTGAACAAATGTGATAGAATTTCGCTGAATTCTTAAATTAACCATAATATAAAATGATGTAATCGGGTCTCTGTTCGCCCTACCCAAGAAGTTTAATAGTGCATTTCTCTCGTCATTTGATGCGCTTTGAGATGCCGCTTAGCCCAATAGCTATCTGATATAGGAGCGACGTAAATTGAACAAATGTGATAGAATTTCCCTGAAATCTTATATTAACCGTAATATAAAATGATCTAATCGGGTCTCTGTTTGCATTGCCCGAGAAGTTTAATAGTGCATTTTACTCGCCATTCCACGCGCTTTAAGATGCCGCCTATCCGAGTACGCTTTCTGAAATAGGAGCGACGTAAGTTGAACAAATGTGATAAAATAACGCTGATTTCTTATATTAACTGTAATATAAAATGGTCTAATCGGGTCTCCGTTTGCCTTATCCTAGAAGTTTAATAGTGCATTTTACTCGCCATTCCACGCGCTTTAAGATACCGCGTAGCCCAGTACGCTATCTGAAATAGGAGCGACGTAAATTGAACAAATGTGATAGAATTTTCCTGAATTCTTAAATTAACCATAATATAAAATGATGTAATCGGGTCTCTGTTTGCCCTACCCAAGAAGTTTAATAGTGCATTTCTCTCGTCATTTCATGCGCTTTGAGATGCCGCATAGCCCAATACGCTATCTGAAATAGGAGCGACGTAAATTGAACAAATGTGATAGAATTTCGCTGAATTCTTATATTAACCGTAATATAAAATGATCTAATCGGGTCTCTGTTCGCCCTACCCTAGAAGTTTAATAGTGCATTTTACTCGTCATTTCATGCGCTTTGAGATGCCGCTTAGCCCAATAAGCTGTCTGAAATAGGAGCGACGTAAATTGAACAAATGTGATAGAATTACGCTGAATTCTTAAATTAACCATAATATAAAATGATCTAATCGGGTCTCTATGTGCCCAACCCTAGAAGCTTAATAGTGGATTTTACTCGCCATTTCTTGCGCTTTGAGATGCCGCTTAGCCCAATACGCTATCTGAAATAGGAGCGACGTAAATTGAACAAATGTGATAGAATTTCACTGAAATGTTATAGTAAACAAAATATAAAATGATCTATTCGGAACTCTGATTGCCCTATCATAGAAGTTTAGTAGTGCATTTTACTCGCCGTTCCACGCGCTTTAAGATGCCGCCTAGCGCAGTACGCTATCTGAAATAGGAGCGACGTTATTTGAACAAATGTGATAGAATTACGCTGAATTCTTATATTAACCGTAATATAAAATGATCTAATCGGGTCTCTGTTTGCCTTACCCTAGAAGTTTAATAGTGCATTTTACTCGCCCTTTCGTGCGCTTTGAGATGCCGTTTAGCCCAATACGCTATCTGAAATAGGAGCGACGTAAAATGAACAAATGTGATAGGATTTCGCTGAATTCTTAAATTAACCATAATATAAAATGATCTAATCGGGTCTCTATGTGCCCAACCCTAGAAGCTTAATAGTGCATTTTACTCGCCATTTCCTGCGCTTTGAGATGCCGCTTAGCCCAATACGCTATCTGAAATAGACGTAAATTGAACAAATGTGATAGAATTTCCCTGAAATGTTATAGTAAACAAAATATAAAATGATCTATTCGGAACTCTGATTGCCCTATCATAGAAGTTTAGTAGTGCATTTTACTCGCCCTTCCACGCGCTTTAAGATGCCGCCTAGCGCAGTACGCTATCTGAAATAGGAGCGACGTAAATTGAACAAATGTGATAGAATTTCGCTAAATTCTTATATTAACCAAAATATAAAATGATCTAATCCGGTCTCTGTTTGCCCTACCCTAGAAGTTTAATAGTGCATTTTACGAGCCATTTCTTGCGCTTTGAGATGCAGCTTAGCCCAATACGCTATCTGAAATAGGAGCGACGTATATTGAACAAATGTGATAGAATTTCGCTGAATTCTTATATTAACCAAAATATGAAATGACCTTATCGGGTCTCTGTTTGCCCTACCCTAGAAGTTTAATAGTGCATTTTACTCGCCCTTTCGTGCGCTGTGAGATGCCGCTTAGCCCAATACGCTATCTGAAATAGGAGCGACGTAAATTGAACAAATATGATAGAATTTCGCTGGATTCTTATATTAACCAAAATATAAAATGATCTAATCGGGTCTCTATGTGCCCAACCCTAGAAGCTTAATAGTGGATTTTACTCGCCATTTCTTGCGCTTTGAGATGCCGCTTAGCCCAATACGCTATCTGAAATAGGAGCGACGTAAATTGAACAAATGTGATAGAATTTCACTGAAATGTTATAGTAAACAAAATATAAAATGATCTATTCGGAACTCTGATTGCCCTATCATAGAAGTTTAGTAGTGCATTTTACTCGCCCTTCCACGCGCTTTAAGATGCCGCCTAGCGCAGTACGCTATCTGAAATAGGAGCGACGTTAGTTGAACAAATGTGATAGAATTTCCCTGAAATCTTATATTAACCGTAATATAAAATGATGTAATCGGGTCTCTGTTTGCATTACCCTCGAAGTTTAATAGTGCATTTTACTCGCCTTTCCACGCGCTTTAAGATGCCGCCTATCCGAGTACGCTATCTGAAATAGGAGCGACGTAAGTTGAACAAATGTGATAGAATAACGCTGAATTCTGATATTAACCGTAATATAAAATGGTCTAATCGGGTCTCCATTTGCCTTATCCTAGAAGTTTAATAATGCATTTTACTCGCCATTTCATGCGCATGGAGATGCCGCTTAGCCCAATACGATATTTGAAATAGGAGCGATGTAAATTGAACAAATGTGATAGAATTTCGCTGAATTCTTAAATTAACCATAATATGAAATGACCTAATCGGGTCTCTGATTGCCCTATTATAGAAGTTCAATAGTGCATTTTACTCGCCATTCCACGCGCTTTAAGATGCCGCCTAGCCCAATACGCTATCTGAAATAGGAGCGACGTAAAATGAACAAATGTGATAGGATTTCGCTGAATTCTTAAATTAACCATAATATAAAATGATCTAATCGGGTCTATATGTGCCCAACCCTAGAAGCTTAATAGTGCATTTTACTCGCCATTTCTTGCGCTTTGAGATGCCGCTTAGCCCAATACGCTATCTGAAATAGGAGCGACGTAAATTGAACAAATGTGATAGAATTTCCCTGAAATCTTATATTAAACAATACATAAAATGATCTAAACGGGACTCTGATTGCCCTACCATAGAAGTTTAGTAGTGCATTTTACTCGCCCTTCCACGCGCTTTAAGATGCCGCCTAGCCCAGTACATTATCTGAAATAGGAGCGACGTATGTTGAACAAATGTGATAGAATTACGCTGAATTCTTATATTAACCGTAATATAAAATGATCTAATCGGGTCTCTGTTTGCCCTACCCTAGAAGTTTAATAGTGCATTTTACTCGCCATTTCTTGCGCTTTGAGATGCCGCTTCGCACAAGTCGCTATCTGAAATAGGAGCGATGTAAATTGAACAAACGTGATAGAATTTCGCTGAATTCTTATATTAACCTTAATGTAAAATGATCTAATCGGGTCTTTGTTCGCCCTACCCAAGAAGTTTAATAGTGCATTTCACTCGTCAATTCATGCGCTTTGCGATGCCGCTTAGCCCATTAAGCTATCTGAAATTGGAGCGACGTATATTGAACAAATGTGATAGAATTTCGCTGAATTCTTATATTAACCAAAATATACAATGATCTAATCGGGTCTCTGATTGCCCTATCATAGAAGTTTAATAGTGCATTTTACTCGCCATTCCACGCGCTTTAAGATGCCGCCTAGCCCAGTACGCTATCTGAAATAGGAGCGACGTAAATTGAACAAATGTGATAGAATTTCCCTGAAATCTTATATTAAACAATACATAAAATGATCTAATCGGGTCTCTGATTGCCCTATCATAGAAGTTTAATAGTGCATTTCACTCGCCATTCCACGCGCTTTAAGGTGCCGCCTAGCCCAGTATGCTATCTGAAATAGGAACGACGTAAATTGAACAAATGTGATAGAATTACGCTGAATTCTTATATTAGCCGTAATATAAAATGGTCTAATCGGATCTCCGTTTGCCTTATCCTAGAAGTTTATTAGTGCATTTTACTCGTCATTCCATGCGCTTTGAGGTGCCGCTTAGCCCAATACGCTATCTGAAATAGGAGCGATGTAAATTGAACAAATGTGATAGAATTTTGCTGAATTCTTAAATTAACCATAATATAAAATGGTGTAATCGGGTCTCTGTTCGCCCTACCCAAGAAGTTTAATAGTGCATTTCTCTCGTCATTTCATGCGCTTTGAGATGCCGCTTAGCCCAATAGCTATCTGAAATAGGAGCGATGTAAATTGAACAAATGTGATAGAATTTCGATGCATTCATTTATTAACCAAAATATAAAATGATCTAATCGGGTCTCTGATTGCCCACCCTAGCAGTTTAATAGTGCATTTTACTCGCCATTTCATGCGCTTTGAGATGCCGCTTAGCCCAATACGCTATCTGAAATAGGAGCGACGTAAATTGAATAAATGTGATAGAATTTCGCTGAATTCTTAAATTAACCATAATATAAAATGATCTAATGGGGTCTCTGTTTGCCCTACCCTAGAAGTTTAATAGTGCATTTTACTCGCCATTTCTTGCGCTTTGAGATGCCGCTTCGCACAAGTCGCTATCTGAAATAGGAGCGATGTAAATTGAACAAACGTGATAGAATTTCGCTGAATTCTTATATTAACCTTAATGTAAAATGATCTAATCGGGTCTTTGTTCGCCCTACCCAAGAAGTTTAATAGTGCATTTCACTCGTCAATTCATGCGCTTTGCGATGCCGCTTAGCCCATTAAGCTATCTGAAATTG
Source organism: Macropis europaea (assembly GCA_916610135.2). Lineage (NCBI taxonomy): Eukaryota > Metazoa > Arthropoda > Insecta > Hymenoptera > Melittidae > Macropis > Macropis europaea. The sequence goes on along the minus strand of CAKAJE020001194.1, from coordinate 190,278 downwards.
GAGCGACGTATATTGAACAAATGTGATAGAATTTCGCTGAATTCTTATATTAACCAAAATATACAATGATCTAATCGGGTCTCTGATTGCCCTATCATAGAAGTTTAATAGTGCATTTTACTCGCCATTCCACGCGCTTTAAGATGCCGCCTAGCCCAGTACGCTATCTGAAATAGGAGCTACGTAAGTTGAACGAATGTGACAGAATTACGCTGATTTCTTATATTAACCGTAATATAAAATGACCTAATCGGGTCTCTGTTTGCCTTATCCTAGAAGTTTAATAGTGCATTTTACTCGCCATTTCATGCGCTTTGAGATGCCTCTTAGCCCAATACGCTATCTGAAATAGGAGCGACGTAAATTGAACAAATGTGATAGAATTTCGCTAAATTCTTATATTAACCAAAATATAAAATGATCTAATCCGGTCTCTGTTTGCCCTACCCTAGAAGTTTAATAGTGCATTTTACGAGCCATTTCTTGCGCTTTGAGATGCAGCTTAGCCCAATACGCTATCTGAAATAGGAGCGACGTATATTGAACAAATGTGATAGAATTTCGCTGAATTCTTATATTAACCAAAATATGAAATGACCTTATCGGGTCTCTGTTTGCCCTACCCTAGAAGTTTAATAGTGCATTTTACTCGCCCTTTCGTGCGCTGTGAGATGCCGCTTAGCCCAATACGCTATCTGAAATAGGAGCGACGTAAATTGAACAAATATGATAGAATTTCGCTGGATTCTTATATTAACCAAAATATAAAATGATCTAATCGGGTCTCTATGTGCCCAACCCTAGAAGCTTAATAGTGGATTTTACTCGCCATTTCTTGCGCTTTGAGATGCCGCTTAGCCCAATACGCTATCTGAAATAGGAGCGACGTAAATTGAACAAATGTGATAGAATTTCACTGAAATGTTATAGTAAACAAAATATAAAATGATCTATTCGGAACTCTGATTGCCCTATCATAGAAGTTTAGTAGTGCATTTTACTCGCCGTTCCACGCGCTTTAAGATGCCGCCTAGCGCAGTACGCTATCTGAAATAGGAGCGACGTTAGTTGAACAAATGTGATAGAATTACGCTGAATTCTTATATTAACCGTAATATAAAATGATCTAATTGGGTCTCTGTTTGCCTTACCCTAGAAGTTTAATAGTGCATTTTACTCGCCATTTCATGCGCTATGAGATGCCGCTTAGCCCAATACGCTATCCGAAATAGGAGCGACGTAAATTGAACAAATGTGATAGAATTTTGCTGAATTCTTAAATTAACCGTAATATAAAATGATCTAATCTGGTCTCTTCTTGCCCTACCCTAGAAGTTTAATAGTGCATTTTACGAGCCATTTCTTGCGCTTTGAGATGCAGCTTAGCCCAATACGCTATCCGAAATAGGAGCGACGTAAATTGAACAAATGTGATAGAATTTCGCTGAATTCTTATATTAACCAAAATATAAAATGATCTAATCGGGTCTCTGATTGCCCTATCATAGATGTTTAAGAGTGCATTTTACACGCCATTCCACGCGCTTTGAGATGCCGCCTAGCCCAGTACGCTATCTGAAATAGGAGCGACGTAAGTTGAACAAATGTGATAGAATTACGCTGAATTCTTATATTAACTGTAATATAAAATGGTCTAATCGGATCTCCGTTTGCCTTATCCTAGAAGTTTATTAGTGCATTTTAGTCGTCATTCCATGCGCTTTGAGATGCCGCTTAGCCCAATACGCTATCTGAAGTAGCAGCGATGTAAATTGAACAAATGGGATAGAATTTTGCTGAATTCTTAAATTAACCATAATATAAAATGATGTAATCGGGTCTCTGTTCGCCCTACCCTAGAAGTTTAATAGTACATTTCTCTCGTCATTTCATGCGCTTTGAAATGCCGCTTAGCCCAATAGCTATCTGAAATAGGAGCGACGTAAATTGAACAAATGTGATAGAATTTCCCTGAAATCTTATATTAAAGAAAATATAAAATGATCTAAACGGGACTCTGATTGCCCTATCATAGAAGTTTAGTAGTGCATTTTACTCGCCCTTCCACGCGCATTAAGATGCCGCCTAGCACAGTACACTATCTGAAATAGGAGCGACGTAAATTGAAAAAATGTGATAGAATTTCGCTGAATTCTTATATTAACCAAAATATAAAATGATCTAATGGGGTCTCTGTTTGCCCTGCCCTAGAAGTTTAATAGTGCATTTTACTCGCCCTTTCGTGCGCTTTGAGATGCCGTTTAGCCCAATACGCTATCTGAAATAGGAGCGACGTAAAATGAACAAATGTGATAGGATTTCGCTGAATTCTTAAATTAACCATAATATAAAATGATCTAATCGGGTCTCTATGTGCCCAACCCTAGAAGCTTAATAGTGCATTTTACTCGCCATTTCCTGCGCTTTGAGATGCCGCTTAGCCCAATACGCTATCTGAAATAGACGTAAATTGAACAAATGTGATAGAATTTCCCTGAAATGTTATAGTAAACAAAATATAAAATGATCTATTCGGAACTCTGATTGCCCTATCATAGAAGTTTAGTAGTGCATTTTACTCGCCCTTCCACGCGCTTTAAGATGCCGCCTAGCGCAGTACGCTATCTGAAATAGGAGCGACGTTAGTTGAACAAATGTGATAGAATTTCCCTGAAATCTTATATTAACCGTAATATAAAATGATGTAATCGGGTCTCTGTTTGCATTACCCTCGAAGTTTAATAGTGCATTTTACTCGCCTTTCCACGCGCTTTAAGATGCCGCCTATCCGAGTACGCTATCTGAAATAGGAGCGACGTAAGTTGAACAAATGTGATAGAATAACGCTGAATTCTGATATTAACCGTAATATAAAATGGTCTAATCGGGTCTCCATTTGCCTTATCCTAGAAGTTTAATAATGCATTTTACTCGCCATTTCATGCGCATGGAGATGCCGCTTAGCCCAATACGCTATTTGAAATAGGAGCGATGTAAATTGAACAAATGTGATAGAATTTCGCTGAATTCTTAAATTAACCATAATATGAAATGACCTAATCGGGTCTCTGATTGCCCTATTATAGAAGTTTAATAGTGCATTTTACTCGCCATTCCACGCGCTTTAAGATGCCGCCTAGCGCAGTACGCTATCTGAAATAGGAGCGGCGTTAGTTGAACAAATGTGATAGAATTTCCCTGAAATCTTATATTAACCGTAATATAAAATGATGTAATCGGGTCTCTGTTTGCATTACCCTCGAAGTTTAATAGTGCATTTTACTCGCCTTTCCACGCGCTTTAAGATGCCGCCTATCCGAGTACGCTATCTGAAATAGGAGCGACGTAAGTTGAACAAATGTGATAGAATAACGCTGAATTCTGATATTAACCGTAATATAAAATGGTCTGATCGGGTCTCCATTTGCCTTATCCTAGAAGTTTAATAATGCATTTTACTCGCCATTTCATGCGCATGGAGATGCCGCTTAGCCCAATACGCTATTTGAAATAGGAGCGATGTAAATTGAACAAATGTGATAGAATTTCGCTGAATTCTTAAATTAACCATAATATGAAATGACCTAATCGGGTCTCTGATTGCCCTATTATAGAAGTTTAATAGTGCATTTTACTCGCCATTCCACGCGCTTTAAGATGCCGCCTAGCCCAATACGCTATCTGAAATAGGAGCGACGTAAAATGAACAAATGTGATAGGATTTCGCTGAATTCTTAAATTAACCATAATATAAAATGATCTAATCGGGTCTATATGTGCCCAACCCTAGAAGCTTAATAGTGCATTTTACTCGCCATTTCTTGCGCTTTGAGATGCCGCTTAGCCCAATACGCTATCTGAAATAGGAGCGACGTAAATTGAACAAATGTGATAGAATTTCCCTGAAATCTTATATTAAACAATACATAAAATGATCTAAACGGGACTCTGATTGCCCTACCATAGAAGTTTAGTAGTGCATTTTACTCGCCCTTCCACGCGCTTTAAGATGCCGCCTAGCCCAGTACACTATCTGAAATAGGAGCGACGTATGTTGAACAAATGTGATAGAATTACGCTGAATTCTTATATTAACCGTAATATAAAATGATCTAATCGGGTCTCTGTTTGCCTTACCCTAGAAGTTTAATAGTGCATTTTACTCGCCATTTCATGCGCTTTGAGATGCCGCTTAGCCCAATACGCTATCTGAAATAGGAGCGACGTAAATTGAACAAATGTGATAGAATTACGCTGAATCCTTATATTAACCAAAATATAAAATGATCTAATCGGGTCTCTGATTGCCCTATTATAGAAGTTTAATAGTGCATTTCACTCGCCATTCCACGCGCTTTAAGGTGCCGCCTAGCCCAGTATGCTATCTGAAATAGGAACGACGTAAATTGAACAAATGTGATAGAATTACGCTGAATTCTTATATTAACCGTAACATATAATGGTCTAATCGGATCTCCGTTTGCCTTATCCTAGAAGTTTATTAGTGCATTTTACTCGTCATTCCATGCGCTTTGAGGTGCCGCTTAGCCCAATACGCTATCTGAAATAGGAGCGATGTAAATTGAACAAATGTGATAGAATTTTGCTGAATTCTTAAATTAACCATAATATAAAATGATGTAATCGGGTCTCTGTTCGCCCTACCCAAGAAGTTTAATAGTGCATTTCTCTCGTCATTTCATGCGCTTTGAGATGCCGCTTAGCCCAATAGCTATCTGAAATAGGAGCGATGTAAATTGAACAAATGTGATAGAATTTCGATGCATTCATTTATTAACCAAAATATAAAATGATCTAATCGGGTCTCTGATTGCCCACCCCAGCAGTTTAATAGTGCATTTTACTCGCCATTTCATGCGCTTTGAGATGCCGCTTAGCCCAATACGCTATCTGAAATAGGAGCGACGTAAATTGAATAAATGTGATAGAATTTCGCTGAATTCTTAAATTAACCATAATATAAAATGATCTAATGGGGTCTCTGTTTGCCCTACCCTAGAAGTTTAATAGTGCATTTTACTCGCCATTTCTTGCGCTTTGAGATGCCGCTTAGCACAAGTCGCTATCTGAAATAGGAGCGATGTAAATTGAACAAATGTGATAGAATTTCGCTGAATTCTTATATTAACCTTAATGTAAAATGATCTAATCGGGTCTTTGTTCGCCCTACCCAAGAAGTTTAATAGTGCATTTCACTCGTCAATTCATGCGCTTTGCGATGCCGTTTAGCCCATTAAGCTATCTGAAATTGGAGCGACGTATATTGAACAAATGTGATAGAATTTCGCTGAATTCTTATATTAACCAAAATATACAATGATCTAATCGGGTCTCTGATTGCCCTATCATAGAAGTTTAATAGTGCATTTTACTCGCCATTCCACGCGCTTTAAGATGCCGCCTAGCCCAGTACGCTATCTGAAATAGGAGCTACGTAAGTTGAACGAATGTGACAGAATTACGCTGATTTCTTATATTAACCGTAATATAAAATGACATAATCGGGTCTCTGTTTGCCTTATCCTAGAAGTTTAATAGTGCATTTTACTCGCCATTCCACGCGCTTTAAGATGCCGCCTAGCCCAGTACGCTATCTGAAATAGGAGCTACGTAAGTTGAACGAATGTGACAGAATTACGCTGATTTCTTATATTAACCGTAATATAAAATGACCTAATCGGGTCTCTGTTTGCCTTATCCTAGAAGTTTAATAGTGCATTTTACTCGCCATTTCATGCGCTTTGGGATGCCGCTTAGCCCAATACGCTATCTGAAATAGGAGCGACGTAAATTGAACAAATGTGATAGAATTTCGCTGGATTCTTATATTAACCAAAATATAAAATGATCTAATCGGGTCTCTATGTGCCCAACCCTAGAAGCTTAATAGTGGATTTTACTCGCCATTTCTTGCGCTTTGAGATGCCGCTTAGCCCAATACGCTATCTGAAATAGGAGCGACGTAAATTGAACAAATGTGATAGAATTTCACTGAAATGTTATAGTAAACAAAATATAAAATGATCTATTCGGAACTCTGATTGCCCTATCATAGAAGTTTAGTAGTGCATTTTACGCGCCGTTCCACGCGCTTTAAGATGCCGCCTAGCGCAGTACGCTATCTGAAATAGGAGCGACGTTAGTTGAACAAATGTGATAGAATTACGCTGAATTCTTATATTAACCGTAATATAAAATGATCTAATCGGGTCTCTGTTTGCCTTACCCTAGAAGTTTAATAGTGCATTTTACTCGCCATTTCATGCGCTATGAGATGCCGCTTAGCCCAATACGCTATCCGAAATAGGAGCGACGTAAATTGAACAAATGTGATAGAATTTTGCTGAATTCTTAAATTAACCATAATATAAAATGATCTAATCTGGTCTCTTCTTGCCCTACCCTAGAAGTTTAATAGTGCATTTTACGAGCCATTTCTTGCGCTTTGAGATGCAGCTTAGCCCAATACGCTATCCGAAATAGGAGCGACGTAAATTGAACAAATGTGATAGAATTTCGCTGAATTCTTATATTAACCAAAATATAAAATGATCTAATCGGGTCTCTGATTGCCCTATCATAGATGTTTAAGAGTGCATTTTACACGCCATTCCAGGCGCTTTGAGATGCCGCCTAGCCCAGTACGCTATCTGAAATAGGAGCGACGTAAGTTGAACAAATGTGATAGAATTACGCTGAATTCTTATATTAACTGTAATATAAAATGGTCTAATCGGATCTCCGTTTGCCTTATCCTAGAAGTTTATTAGTGCATTTTAGTCGTCATTCCATGCGCTTTGAGATGCCGCTTAGCCCAATACGCTATCTGAAATAGCAGCGATGTAAATTGAACAAATGGGATAGAATTTTGCTGAATTCTTAAATTAACCATAATATAAAATGATGTAATCGGGTCTCTGTTCGCCCTACCCTAGAAGTTTAATAGTACATTTCTCTCGTCATTTCATGCGCTTTGAAATGCCGCTTAGCCCAATAGCTATCTGAAATAGGAGCGACGTAAATTGAACACATGTGATAGAATTTCCCTGAAATCTTATATTAAAGAAAATATAAAATGATCTAAACGGGACTCTGATTGCCCTATCATAGAAGTTTAGTAGTGCATTTTACTCGCCCTTCCACGCGCATTAAGATGCCGCCTAGCCCAGTACACTATCTGAAATAGGAGCAACGTAAATTGAAAAAATGTGATAGAATTTCGCTGAATTCTTATATTAACCAAAATATAAAATGATCTAATGGGGTCTCTGTTTGCCCTACCCTAGAAGTTTAATAGTGCATTTTACTCGCCCTTTCGTGCGCTTTGAGATGCCGTTTAGCCCAATACGCTATCTGAAATAGGAGCGACGTAAAATGAACAAATGTGATAGGATTTCGCTGAATTCTTAAATTAACCATAATATAAAATGATCTAATCGGGTCTCTATGTGCCCAACCCTAGAAGCTTAATAGTGCATTTTACTCGCCATTTCCTGCGCTTTGAGATGCCGCTTAGCCCAATACGCTATCTGAAATAGACGTAAATTGAACAAATGTGATAGAATTTCCCTGAAATGTTATAGTAAACAAAATATAAAATGATCTATTCGGAACTCTGATTGCCCTATCATAGAAGTTTAGTAGTGCATTTTACTCGCCCTTCCACGCGCTTTAAGATGCCGCCTAGCGCAGTACGCTATCTGAAATAGGAGCGACGTTAGTTGAACAAATGTGATAGAATTTCCCTGAAATCTTATATTAACCATAATATAAAATGATCTAATCTGGTCTCTTCTTGCCCTACCCTAGAAGTTTAATAGTGCATTTTACGAGCCATTTCTTGCGCTTTGAGATGCAGCTTAGCCCACTACGCTATCCGAAATAGGAGCGACGTAAATTGAACAAATGTGATAGAATTTCGCTGAATTCTTATATTAACCAAAATATAAAATGATCTAATCGGGTCTCTGATTGCCCTATCATAGATGTTTAAGAGTGCATTTTACACGCCATTCCAGGCGCTTTGAGATGCCGCCTAGCCCAGTACGCTATCTGACATAGGAGCGACGTAAGTTGAACAAATGTGATAGAATTACGCTGAATTCTTATATTAACTGTAATATAAAATGGTCTAATCGGATCTCCGTTTGCCTTATCCTAGAAGTTTATTAGTGCATTTTAGTCGTCATTCCATGCGCTTTGAGATGCCGCTTAGCCCAATACGCTATCTGAAATAGCAGCGATGTAAATTGAACAAATGGGATAGAATTTTGCTGAATTCTTAAATTAACCATAATATAAAATGATGTAATCGGGTCTCTGTTCGCCCTACCCTAGAAGTTTAATAGTACATTTCTCTCGTCATTTCATGCGCTTTGAAATGCCGCTTAGCCCAATAGCTATCTGAAATAGGAGCGACGTAAATTGAACACATGTGATAGAATTTCCCTGAAATCTTATATTAAAGAAAATATAAAATGATCTAAACGGGACTCTGATTGCCCTATCATAGAAGTTTAGTAGTGCATTTTACTCGCCCTTCCACGCGCATTAAGATGCCGCCTAGCCCAGTACACTATCTGAAATAGGAGCAACGTAAATTGAAAAAATGTGATAGAATTTCGCTGAATTCTTATATTAACCAAAATATAAAATGATCTAATGGGGTCTCTGTTTGCCCTACCCTAGAAGTTTAATAGTGCATTTTACTCGCCCTTTCGTGCGCTTTGAGATGCCGTTTAGCCCAATACGCTATCTGAAATAGGAGCGACGTAAAATGAACAAATGTGATAGGATTTCGCTGAATTCTTAAATTAACCATAATATAAAATGATCTAATCGGGTCTCTATGTGCCCAACCCTAGAAGCTTAATAGTGCATTTTACTCGCCATTTCCTGCGCTTTGAGATGCCGCTTAGCCCAATACGCTATCTGAAATAGACGTAAATTGAACAAATGTGATAGAATTTCCCTGAAATGTTATAGTAAACAAAATATAAAATGATCTATTCGGAACTCTGATTGCCCTATCATAGAAGTTTAGTAGTGCATTTTACTCGCCCTTCCACGCGCTTTAAGATGCCGCCTAGCGCAGTACGCTATCTGAAATAGGAGCGACGTTAGTTGAACAAATGTGATAGAATTTCCCTGAAATCTTATATTAACCGTAATATAAAATGATGTAATCGGGTCTCTGTTTGCATTACCCTCGAAGTTTAATAGTGCATTTTACTCGCCTTTCCACGCGCTTTAAGATGCCGCCTATCCGAGTACGCTATCTGAAATAGGGGCGACGTAAGTTGAACAAATGTGATAGAATAACGCTGAATTCTTATATTAACCGTAATATAAAATGGTCTAATCGGGTCTCCATTTGCCTTATCCTAGAAGTTTAATAATCCATTTTACTCGCCATTTCATGCGCATGGAGATGCCGCTTAGCCCAATACGCTATTTGAAATAGGAGCGATGTAAATTGAACAAATGTGATAGAATTTCGCTGAATTCTTAAATTAACCATAATATGAAATGACCTAATCGGGTCTCTGATTGCCCTATTATAGAAGTTTAATAGTGCATTTTACTCGCCATTCCACGCGCTTTTAGATGCCGCCTAGCCCAATACGCTATCTGAAATAGGAGCGACGTAAAATGAACAAATGTGATAGGATTTCGCTGAATTCTTAAATTAACCATAATATAAAATGATCTAATCAGGTCTATATGTGCCCAACCCTAGAAGCTTAATAGTGCATTTTACTCGCCATTTCTTGCGCTTTGAGATGCCGCTTAGCCCAATACGCTATCTGAAATAGGAGCGACGTAAATTGAACAAATGTGATAGAATTTCCCTGAAATCTTATATTAAACAATACATAAAATGATCTAAACGGGACTCTGATTGCCCTACCATAGAAGTTTAGTAGTGCATTTTACTCGCCCTTCCACGCGCTTTAAGATGCCGCCTAGCCCAGTACACTATCTGAAATAGGAGCGACGTATGTTGAAGAAATGTGATAGAATTACGCTGAATTCTTATATTAACCGTAATATAAAATGATCTAATCGGGTCTCTGTTTGCCTTACCCTAGAAGTTTAATAGTGCATTTTACTCGCCATTTCATGCGCTTTGAGATGCCGCTTAGCGCAATACGCTATCTGAAATAGGAGCGACGTAAATTGAACAAATGTGATAGAATTACGCTGAATCCTTATATTAACCAAAATATAAAATGATCTAATCGGGTCTCTGATTGCCCTATTATAGAAGTTTAATAGTGCATTTCACTCGCCATTCCACGCGCTTTAAGGTGCCGCCTAGCCCAGTATGCTATCTGAAATAGGAACGACGTAAATTGAACAAATGTGATAGAATTACGCTGAATTCTTATATTAACCGTAATATAAAATGGTCTAATCGGATCTCCGTTTGCCTTATCCTAGAAGTTTATTAGTGCATTTTACTCGTCATTCCATGCGCTTTGAGGTGCCGCTTAGCCCAATACGCTATCTGAAATAGGAGCGATGTAAATTGAACAAATGTGATAGAATTTTGCTGAATTCTTAAATTAACCATAATATAAAATGATGTAATCGGGTCTCTGTTCGCCCTACCCATGAAGTTTAATAGTGCATTTCTCTCGTCATTTCATGCGCTTTGAGATGCCGCTTAGCCCAATAGCTATCTGAAATAGGAGCGATGTAAATTGAACAAATGTGATAGAATTTCGATGCATTCATTTATTAACCAAAATATAAAATGATCTAATCGGGTCTCTGATTGCCCACCCTAGAAGTTTAATAGTGCATTTTACTCGCCATTTCATGCGCTTTGAGATGCCGCTTAGCCCAATACGCTATCTGAAATAGGAGCGACGTAAATTGAATAAATGTGATAGAATTTCGCTGAATTCTTAAATTAACCATAATATAAAATGATCTAATGGGGTCTCTGTTTGCCCTACCCTAGAAGTTTAATAGTGCATTTTACTCGCCATTTCTTGCGCTTTGAGATGCCGCTTAGCACAAGTCGCTATCTGAAATAGGAGCGATGTAAATTGAACAAATGTGATAGAATTTCGCTGAATTCTTATATTAACCTTAATGTAAAATGATCTAATCGGGTCTTTGTTCGCCCTACCCAAGAAGTTTAATAGTGCATTTCACTCGTCAATTCATACGCTTTGCGATGCCGCCTAGCCCAGTACGCTATCTGAAATAGGAGCTACGTAAGTTGAACGAATGTGACAGAATTACGCTGATTTCTTATATTAACCGTAATATAAAATGACCTAATCGGGTCTCTGTTTGCCTTATCCTAGAAGTTTAATAGTGCATTTTACTCGCCATTTCATGCGCTTTGAGATGCCTCTTAGCCCAATACGCTATCTGAAATAGGAGCGACGTAAATTGAACAAATGTGATAGAATTTCGCTAAATTCTTATATTAACCAAAATATAAAATGATCTAATCCGGTCTCTGTTTGCCCTACCCTAGAAGTTTAATAGTGCATTTTACGAGCCATTTCTTGCGCTTTGAGATGCAGCTTAGCCCAATACGCTATCTGAAATAGGAGCGACGTATATTGAACAAATGTGATAGAATTTCGCTGAATTCTTATATTAACCAAAATATGAAATGACCTTATCGGGTCTCTGTTTGCCCTACCCTAGAAGTTTAATAGTGCATTTTACTCGCCCTTTCGTGCGCTGTGAGATGCCGCTTAGCCCAATACGCTATCTGAAATAGGAGCGACGTAAATTGAACAAATATGATAGAATTTCGCTGGATTCTTATATTAACCAAAATATAAAATGATCTAATCGGGTCTCTATGTGCCCAACCCTAGAAGCTTAATAGTGGATTTTACTCGCCATTTCTTGCGCTTTGAGATGCCGCTTAGCCCAATACGCTATCTGAAATAGGAGCGACGTAAATTGAACAAATGTGATAGAATTTCACTGAAATGTTATAGTAAACAAAATATAAAATGATCTATTCGGAACTCTGATGGCCCTATCATAGAAGTTTAGTAGTGCATTTTACTCGCCGTTCCACGCGCTTTAAGATGCCGCCTAGCGCAGTACGCTATCTGAAATAGGAGCGACGTTAGTTGAACAAATGTGATAGAATTACGCTGAATTCTTATATTAACCGTAATATAAAATGATCTAATTGGGTCTCTGTTTGCCTTACCCTAGAAGTTTAATAGTGCATTTTACTCGCCATTTCATGCGCTATGAGATGCCGCTTAGCCCAATACGCTATCCGAAATAGGAGCGACGTAAATTGAACAAATGTGATAGAATTTTGCTGAATTCTTAAATTAACCATAATATAAAATGATCTAATCTGGTCTCTTCTTGCCCTACCCTAGAAGTTTAATAGTGCATTTTACGAGCCATTTCTTGCGCTTTGAGATGCAGCTTAGCCCAATACGCTATCCGAAATAGGAGCGACGTAAATTGAACAAATGTGATAGAATTTCGCTGAATTCTTATATTAACCAAAATATAAAATGATCTAATCGGGTCTCTGATTGCCCTATCATAGATGTTTAAGAGTGCATTTTACACGCCATTCCACGCGCTTTGAGATGCCGCCTAGCCCAGTACGCTATCTGAAATAGGAGCGACGTAAGTTGAACAAATGTGATAGAATTACGCTGAATTCTTATATTAACTGTAATATAAAATGGTCTAATCGGATCTCCGTTTGCCTTATCCTAGAAGTTTATTAGTGCATTTTAGTCGTCATTCCACGCGCTTTGAGATGCCGCTTAGCCCGATACGCTATCTGAAATAGCAGCGATGTAAATTGAACAAATGGGATAGAATTTTGCTGAATTCTTAAATTAACCATAATATAAAATGATGTAATCGGGTCTCTGTTCGCCCTACCCTAGAAGTTTAATAGTACATTTCTCTCGTCATTTCATGCGCTTTGAAATGCCGCTTAGCCCAATAGCTATCTGAAATAGGAGCGACGTAAATTGAACAAATGTGATAGAATTTCCCTGAAATCTTATATTAAAGAAAATATAAAATGATCTAAACGGGACTCTGATTGCCCTATCATAGAAGTTTAGTAGTGCATTTTACTCGCCCTTCCACGCGCATTAAGATGCCGCCTAGCCCAGTACACTATCTGAAATAGGAGCGACGTAAATTGAAAAAATGTGATAGAATTTCGCTGAATTCTTATATTAACCAAAATATAAAATGATCTAATGGGGTCTCTGTTTGCCCTGCCCTAGAAGTTTAATAGTGCATTTTACTCGCCCTTTCGTGCGCTTTGAGATGCCGTTTAGCCCAATACGCTATCTGAAATAGGAGCGACGTAAAATGAACAAATGTGATAGGATTTCGCTGAATTCTTAAATTAACCATAATATAAAATGATCTAATCGGGTCTCTATGTGCCCAACCCTAGAAGCTTAATAGTGCATTTTACTCGCCATTTCCTGCGCTTTGAGATGCCGCTTAGCCCAATACGCTATCTGAAATAGACGTAAATTGAACAAATGTGATAGAATTTCCCTGAAATGTTATAGTAAACAAAATATAAAATGATCTATTCGGAACTCTGATTGCCCTATCATAGAAGTTTAGTAGTGCATTTTACTCGCCCTTCCACGCGCTTTAAGATGCCGCCTAGCGCAGTACGCTATCTGAAATAGGAGCGACGTTAGTTGAACAAATGTGATAGAATTTCCCTGAAATCTTATATTAACCGTAATATAAAATGATGTAATCGGGTCTCTGTTTGCATTACCCTCGAAGTTTAATAGTGCATTTTACTCGCCTTTCCACGCGCTTTAAGATGCCGCCTATCCGAGTACGCTATCTGAAATAGGAGCGACGTAAGTTGAACAAATGTGATAGAATAACGCTGAATTCTGATATTAACCGTAATATAAAATGGTCTAATCGGGTCTCCATTTGCCTTATCCTAGAAGTTTAATAATGCATTTTACTCGCCATTTCATGCGCATGGAGATGCCGCTTAGCCCAATACGCTATTTGAAATAGGAGCGATGTAAATTGAACAAATGTGATAGAATTTCGCTGAATTCTTAAATTAACCATAATATGAAATGACCTAATCGGGTCTCTGATTGCCCTATTATAGAAGTTTAATAGTGCATTTTACTCGCCATTCCACGCGCTTTAAGATGCCGCCTAGCGCAGTACGCTATCTGAAATAGGAGCGACGTTAGTTGAACAAATGTGATAGAATTTCCCTGAAATCTTATATTAACCGTAATATAAAATGATGTAATCGGGTCTCTGTTTGCATTACCCTCGAAGTTTAACAGTGCATTTTACTCGCCTTTCCACGCGCTTTAAGATGCCGCCTATCCGAGTACGCTATCTGAAATAGGAGCGACGTAAGTTGAACAAATGTGATAGAATAACGCTGAATTCTGATATTAACCGTAATATAAAATGGTCTAATCGGGTCTCCATTTGCCTTATCCTAGAAGTTTAATAATGCATTTTACTCGCCATTTCATGCGCATGGAGATGCCGCTTAGCCCAATACGCTATTTGAAATAGGAGCGATGTAAATTGAACAAATGTGATAGAATTTCGCTGAATTCTTAAATTAACCATAATATGAAATGACCTAATCGGGTCTCTGATTGCCCTATTATAGAAGTTTAATAGTGCATTTCACTCGCCATTCCACGCGCTTTAAGGTGCCGCCTAGCCCAGTATGCTATCTGAAATAGGAACGACGTAAATTGAACAAATGTGATAGAATTACGCTGAATTCTTATATTAACCGTAATATAAAATGGTCTAATCGGATCTCCGTTTGCCTTATCCTAGAAGTTTATTAGTGCATTTTACTCGTCATTCCATGCGCTTTGAGGTGCCGCTTAGCCCAATACGCTATCTGAAATAGGAGCGATGTAAATTGAACAAATGTGATAGAATTTTGCTGAATTCTTAAATTAACCATAATATAAAATAATGTAATCGGGTCTCTGTTCGCCCTACCCAAGAAGTTTAATAGTGCATTTCTCTCGTCATTTCATGCGCTTTGAGATGCCGCTTAGCCCAATAGCTATCTGAAATAGGAGCGATGTAAATTGAACAAATGTGATAGAATTTCGATGCATTCATTTATTAACCAAAATATAAAATGATCTAATCGGGTCTCTGATTGCCCACCCCAGCAGTTTAATAGTGCATTTTACTCGCCATTTCATGCGCTTTGAGATGCCGCTTAGCCCAATACGCTATCTGAAATAGGAGCGACGTAAATTGAATAAATGTGATAGAATTTCGCTGAATTCTTAAATTAACCATAATATAAAATGATCTAATGGGGTCTCTGTTTGCCCTACCCTAGAAGTTTAATAGTGCATTTTACTCGCCATTTCTTGCGCTTTGAGATGCCGCTTAGCACAAGTCACTATCTGAAATAGGAGCGATGTAAATTGAACAAATGTGATAGAATTTCGCTGAATTCTTATATTAACCTTAATGTAAAATGATCTAATCGGGTCTTTGTTCGCCCTACCCAAGAAGTTTAATAGTGCATTTCACTCGTCAATTCATGCGCTTTGCGATGCCGTTTAGCCCATTAAGCTATCTGAAATTGGAGCGACGTATATTGAACAAATGTGATAGAATTTCGCTGAATTCTTATATTAACCAAAATATACAATGATCTAATCGGGTCTCTGATTGCCCTATCATAGAAGTTTAATAGTGCATTTTACTCGCCATTCCACGCGCTTTAAGATGCCGCCTAGCCCAGTACGCTATCTGAAATAGGAGCTACGTAAGTTGAACGAATGTGACAGAATTACGCTGATTTCTTATATTAACCGTAATATAAAATGACATAATCGGGTCTCTGTTTGCCTTATCCTAGAAGTTTAATAGTGCATTTTACTCGCCATTCCACGCGCTTTAAGATGCCGCCTAGCCCAGTACGCTATCTGAAATAGGAGCTACGTAAGTTGAACGAATGTGACAGAATTACGCTGATTTCTTATATTAACCGTAATATAAAATGACCTAATCGGGTCTCTGTTTGCCTTATCCTAGAAGTTTAATAGTGCATTTTACTCGCCATTTCATGCGCTTTGCGATGCCGCTTAGCCCAATACGCTATCTGAAATAGGAGCGACGTAAATTGAACAAATGTGATAGAATTTCGCTGGATTCTTATATTAACCAAAATATAAAATGATCTAATCGGGTCTCTATGTGCCCAACCCTAGAAGCTTAATAGTGGATTTTACTCGCCATTTCTTGCGCTTTGAGATGCCGCTTAGCCCAATACGCTATCTGAAATAGGAGCGACGTAAATTGAACAAATGTGATAGAATTTCACTGAAATGTTATAGTAAACAAAATATAAAATGATCTATTCGGAACTCTGATTGCCCTATCATAGAAGTTTAGTAGTGCATTTTACTCGCCGTTCCACGCGCTTTAAGATGCCGCCTAGCGCAGTACGCTATCTGAAATAGGAGCGACGTTAGTTGAACAAATGTGATAGAATTACGCTGAATTCTTATATTAACCGTAATATAAAATGATCTAATCGGGTCTCTGTTTGCCTTACCCTAGAAGTTTAATAGTGCATTTTACTCGCCATTTCATGCGCTATGAGATGCCGCTTAGCCCAATACGCTATCCGAAATAGGGGCGACGTAAATTGAACAAATGTGATAGAATTTTGCTGAATTCTTAAATTAACCATAATATAAAATGATCTAATCTGGTCTCTTCTTGCCCTACCCTAGAAGTTTAATAGTGCATTTTACGAGCCATTTCTTGCGCTTTGAGATGCAGCTTAGCCCAATACGCTATCCGAAATAGGAGCGACGTAAATTGAACAAATGTGATAGAATTTCGCTGAATTCTTATATTAACCAAAATATAAAATGATCTAATCGGGTCTCTGATTGCCCTATCATAGATGTTTAAGAGTGCATTTTACACGCCATTCCAGGCGCTTTGAGATGCCGCCCAGCCCAGTACGCTATCTGAAATAGGAGCGACGTAAGTTGAACAAATGTGATAGAATTACGCTGAATTCTTATATTAACTGTAATATAAAATGGTCTAATCGGATCTCCGTTTGCCTTATCCTAGAAGTTTATTAGTGCATTTTAGTCGTCATTCCATGCGCTTTGAGATGCCGCTTAGCCCAATACGCTATCTGAAATAGCAGCGATGTAAATTGAACAAATGGGATAGAATTTTGCTGAATTCTTAAATTAACCATAATATAAAATGATGTAATCGGGTCTCTGTTCGCCCTACCCTAGAAGTTTAATAGTACATTTCTCTCGTCATTTCATGCGCTTTGAAATGCCGCTTAGCCCAATAGCTATCTGAAATAGGAGTGACGTAAATTGAACACATGTGATAGAATTTCCCTGAAATCTTATATTAAAGAAAATATAAAATGATCTAAACGGGACTCTGATTGCCCTATCATAGAAGTTTAGTAGTGCATTTTACTCGCCCTTCCACGCGCATTAAGATGCCGCCTAGCCCAGTACACTATCTGAAATAGGAGCGACGTAAATTGAACAAATGTGATAGAATTTCGCTGAATTCTTATATTAACCAAAATATAAAATGATCTAATCGGGTCTCTGATTGCCCTATCATAGATGTTTAAGAGTGCATTTTACACGCCATTCCACGCGCTTTGAGATGCCGCCTAGCCCAGTACGCTATCTGAAATAGGAGCGACGTAAGTTGAACAAATGTGATAGAATTACGCTGAATTCTTATATTAACTGTAATATAAAATGGTCTAATCGGATCTCCGTTTGCCTTATCCTCGAAGTTTATTAGTGCATTTTAGTCGTCATTCCATGCGCTTTGAGATGCCGCTTAGCCCAATACGCTATCTGAAATAGCAGCGATGTAAATTGAACAAATGGGATAGAATTTTGCTGAATTCTTAAATTAACCATAATATAAAATGATGTAATCGGGTCTCTGTTCGCCCTACCCTAGAAGTTTAATAGTACATTTCTCTCGTCATTTCATGCGCTTTGAAATGCCGCTTAGCCCAATAGCTATCTGAAATAGGAGCGACGTAAATTGAACAAATGTGATAGAATTTCCCTGAAATCTTATATTAAAGAAAATATAAAATGATCTAAACGGGACTCTGATTGCCCTATCATAGAAGTTTAGTAGTGCATTTTACTCGCCCTTCCACGCGCATTAAGATGCCGCCTAGCCCAGTACACTATCTGAAATAGGAGCGACGTAAATTGAAAAAATGTGATAGAATTTCGCTGAATTCTTATATTAACCAAAATATAAAATGATCTAATGGGGTCTCTGTTTGCCCTACCCTAGAAGTTTAATAGTGCATTTTACTCGCCCTTTCGTGCGCTTTGAGATGCCGTTTAGCCCAATACGCTATCTGAAATAGGAGCGACGTTAGTTGAACAAATGTGATAGAATTTCCCTGAAATCTTATATTAACCGTAATATAAAATGATGTAATCGGGTCTCTGTTTGCATTACCCTCGAAGTTTAATAGTGCATTTTACTCGCCTTTCCACAAGCTTTAAGATGCCGCCTATCCGAGTACGCTATCTGAAATAGGAGCGACGTAAGTTGAACAAATGTGATAGAATAACGCTGTATTCTGATATTAACCGTAATATAAAATGGTCTAATCGGGTCTCCATTTGCCTTATCCTAGAAGTTTAATAATGCATTTTACTCGCCATTTCATGCGCATGGAGATGCCGCTTAGCCCAATACGCTATTTGAAATAGGAGCGATGTAAATTGAACAAATGTGATAGAATTTCGCTGAATTCTTAAATTAACCATAATATGAAATGACCTGATCGGGTCTCTGATTGCCCTATTATAGAAGTTTAATAGTGCATTTTACTCGCCATTCCACGCGCTTTAAGATGCCGCCTAGCGCAGTACGCTATCTGAAATAGGAGCGACGTTAGTTGAACAAATGTGATAGAATTTCCCTGAAATCTTATATTAACCGTAATATAAAATGATGTAATCGGGTCTCTGTTTGCATTACCCTCGAAGTTTAATAGTGCATTTTACTCGCCTTTCCACGCGCTTTAAGATGCCGCCTATCCGAGTACGCTATCTGAAATAGGAGCGACGTAAGTTGAACAAATGTGATAGAATAACGCTGAATTCTGATATTAACCGTAATATAAAATGGTCTAATCGGGTCTCCATTTGCCTTATCCTAGAAGTTTAATAATGCATTTTACTCGCCATTTCATGCGCATGGAGATGCCGCTTAGCCCAATACGCTATTTGAAATAGGAGCGATGTAAATTGAACAAATGTGATAGAATTTCGCTGAATTCTTAAATTAACCATAATATGAAATGACCTAATCGGGTCTCTGATTGCCCTATTATAGAAGTTTAATAGTGCATTTTACTCGCCATTCCACGCGCTTTAAGATGCCGCCTAGCCCAATACGCTATCTGAAATAGGAGCGACGTAAAATGAACAAATGTGATAGGATTTCGCTGAATTCTTAAATTAACCATAATATAAAATGATCTAATCGGGTCTATATGTGCCCAACCCTAGAAGCTTAATAGTGCATTTTACTCGCCATTTCTTGCGCTTTGAGATGCCGCTTAGCCCAATACGCTATCTGAAATAGGAGCGACGTAAATTGAACAAATGTGATAGAATTTCCCTGAAATCTTATATTAAACAATACATAAAATGATCTAAACGGGACTCTGATTGCCCTACCATAGAAGTTTAGTAGTGCATTTTACTCGCCCTTCCACGCGCTTTAAGATGCCGCCTAGCCCAGTACACTATCTGAAATAGCAGCGACGTATGTTGAACAAATGTGATAGAATTACGCTGAATTCTTATATTAACCGTAATATAAAATGATCTAATCGGGTCTCTGTTTGCCTTACCCTAGAAGTTTAATAGTGCATTTTACTCGCCATTTCATGCGCTTTGAGATGCCGCTTAGCCCAATACGCTATCTGAAATAGGAGCGACGTAAATTGAACAAATGTGATAGAATTACGCTGAATCCTTATATTAACCAAAATATAAAATGATCTAATCGGGTCTCTGATTGCCCTATTATAGAAGTTTAATAGTGCATTTCACTCGCCATTCCACGCGCTTTAAGGTGCCGCCTAGCCCAGTATGCTATCTGAAATAGGAACGACGTAAATTGAACAAATGTGATAGAATTACGCTGAATTCTTATATTAACTGTAATATAAAATGGTCTAATCGGATCTCCGTTTGCCTTATCCTAGAAGTTTATTAGTGCATTTTACTCGTCATTCCATGCGCTTTGAGGTGCCGCTTAGCCCAATACGCTATCTGAAATAGGAGCGATGTAAATTGAACAAATGTGATAGAATTTTGCTGAATTCTTAAATTAACCATAATATAAAATAATGTAATCGGGTCTCTGTTCGCCCTACCCAAGAAGTTTAATAGTGCATTTCTCTCGTCATTTCATGCGCTTTGAGATGCCGCTTAGCCCAATAGCTATCTGAAATAGGAGCGATGTAAATTGAACAAATGTGATAGAATTTCGCTGAATTCTTATATTAACCTTAATGTAAAATGGTCTAATCGGGTCTTTGTTCGCCCTACCCAAGAAGTTTAATAGTGCATTTCACTCGTCAATTCATACGCTTTGCGATGCCGCCTAGCCCAGTACGCTATCTGAAATAGGAGCTACGTAAGTTGAACGAATGTGACAGAATTACGCTGATTTCTTATATTAACCGTAATATAAAATGACCTAATCGGGTCTCTGTTTGCCTTATCCTAGAAGTTTAATAGTGCATTTTACTCGCCATTTCATGCAATTTGAGATGCCTCTTAGCCCAATACGCTATCTGAAATAGGAGCGACGTAAATTGAACAAATGTGATAGAATTTCGCTAAATTCTTATATTAACCAAAATATAAAATGATCTAATCCGGTCTCTGTTTGCCCTACCCTAGAAGTTTAATAGTGCATTTTACGAGCCATTTCTTGCGCTTTGAGATGCAGCTTAGCCCAATACGCTATCTGAAATAGGAGCGACGTAAATTGAACAAATGTGATAGAATTTCGCTGAATTCTTATATTAACCAAAATATAAAATGATCTAATCGGGTCTCTGTTTGCCCTACCCTCGAAGTTTAATAGTGCATTTTACTCGCCCTTTCGTGCGCTGTGAGATGCCGCTTAGCCCAATACGCTATCTGAAATAGGAGCGACGTAAATTGAACAAATGTGATAGAATTTCGCTGGATTCTTATATTAACCAAAATATAAAATGATCTAATCCGGTCTCTGATTGCCCTATCATAGAAGTTTAATAGTGCATGTTACTCGCCATTCCACGCGCTTTAAGTTGCCGCCTAGCCCAGTACGCTATCTGAAATAGGAGCTACGTAAGTTGAACAAATGTCACAGAATTACGCTGAATTCTTATATTAACCGTAATATAAAATGATCTAATCGGGTCTCTGTTTGTCTTATCCTAGAAGTTTAATAGTGTATTTTACTCGTCAATTCATACGCTTTGCGATGCCGCTTAGCCCAATAAGCTATCTGAAATAGGAGCAACGTAAATTGAACAAATGTGATAGAATTTCGCTGAATTCTTATATTAACCAAAATATAAAATGATCTAAACGGGTCTCTGATTGCCCTATCATAGAAGTTTAATAGTGCATGTTACTCGCCATTCCACGCGCTTTAAGTTGCCGCCTAGCCCAGGACGCTATCTGAAATAGGAGCTACGTAAGTTGAACAAATGTCACAGAATTACGCTGAATTCTTATATTAACCATAATATAAAATGATCTAATCGGGTCTCTGATTGCCCTATCATAGAAGTTTAACAGTGCATTTTACTCGCCATTCCACGCCCTTTAAGTTGTCGCCTAGCCCAGCACGCTATCTGAAATAGGAGCTACGTAAGTTGAACAAATGTCACAGAATTACGCTGAATTCTTATATTAACCGTAATATAAAATGATCTAATCGGGTCTCTGTTTGCCTTATCCTAGAAGTTTAATAGCGCATTTTACACGCCATTTCATGCGCTTTGAGATGCCGCTTAGCCCAGTACGCTATCTGAAATAGGAGCGATGTAAATTGAACAAATGTGATAGAATTTCGATGATTTCATTTATTAACCAAAATATAAAATGATCCAATCGGGTCTCTGATTGCCCTACCCTAGAAGTTTAATAGTGCATTTTACTCGCCATTTCATGCGCTTTGAGTTGCCGCTTAGCCCAATAAGCTATCTGAAATAGGAGCGACGTAAATTGAACAAATGTGATAGAATTTCGCTGAATTCTTAAATTAACCATAATATGAAATGACCTAATCGGGTCTCTGTTTGCCCTACCCTAGAAGTTTAATAGAGCATTTTACTCGTCATTTCATGCGCTTTGGGATGCCGCCTAGCCGAGTACGCTATCTGAAATAGGAGCGACGTAAATTGAACAAATGTGATAGAATTTCGCTGAATTCTTTTATTTACCATAATGTTAAATGATCTAATCGGGTCTCTGTTCGCCCTAGCGTAGAAGCTTAATAGTGCATTTTATTCGTCATTTCATGCGCTTTGAGATGCCGCTTAGCCCAATACGCTATCTGAAATAGGAGGGACGCAAATTGAACAAATGCGATAGAATATCGCTGAATTCTTATATTAACCATAATATAAAATGATGTAATCGGGTCTCTGTTCGCCCTACCCAAGAAGTTTAATAGTGCATTTCTCTCGTCATTTCATGCGCTTTGAGATGCCGCTTAGCCCAATAGCTATCTGAAATAGGAGCGACGTAAATTAAACAAATGTGATAGAACTTCGCTGAATTCTTATATTAACCATAATATAAAATGATCTAATCGGGTCTCTGATTGCCCTACCCTAGAAGTTTAATAGTGCATTTTACTCACCATTCCACGCGCTTTAAGTTGCCGCCTAGCCCAGTACGCTATCTGAAATAGGAGCTACGTAAGTTGAACAAATGTCACAGAATTACGCTGAATTCTTATATTAACTGTAATATAAAATGATCTAATCGGGTCTCTGTTTGCCTTATCGTAGAAGTTTAATAGTGCATTTTACTCGTCAATTCATGCGCTTTGCGATGCCGCTTAGCCCAATAAGCTATCTGAAATAGGAGCGACGTAAATTGAACAAATGTGATAGAATTTCGCTGAATTCTTATATTAACCAAAATATAAAATGATCTAATCGGGTCTCTGATTGCCCTATCATAGAAGTTTAACAGTGCATTTTACTCGCCATTCCACGCGCTTTAAGTTGCCGCCTAGACCAGCACGCTATCTGAAATAGGAGCTACGTAAGTTGAACAAATGTCACAGAATTACGCTGAATTCTTATATTTACCGTAATATAAAATGATCTAATCGGGTCTCTGTTTGCCTTATCCTAGATGTTTAATAGTGCATTTTACTCGCCATTTCTTGCGGTTTGAGATGCCGCTTAGCCCAGTACGCTATCTGAAATAGGAGCGATGTAAATTGAACAAATGTGATAGAATTTCGATGAATTCATTTATTAACCAAAATATCAAATGATCTAATCGGGTCTCTGATTGCCCTACCCTAGAAGTTTAATAGTGCATTTTACTCGCCATTCCACGCGGTTTAAGTTGCCGCCTAGCCCAGTACGCTATCTGAAATAGGAGCTACGTAACTTGAACAAATGTGACAGAATTACGCTGAATTCTTATATTAACCGTAATATAAAATGATCTAATCGGGTCTCTGTTTGCCTTATCCTAGAAGTTTAATAGTGCATTTTACTCGCCATTTCATGCGCTTTGAGATGCCGCTTAGCCCAATAAGCTATCTGAAATAGGAGCGATGTAACTTGAACAAATGTGACAGAATTTCGCTGAATTCTTAAATTAACCATAATATGAAATGACCTAATCGGGTCTCTGTTTGCCCTACCCTAGAAGTTTAATAGAGCATTTCACTCGTCATTTCATGCGCTTTGAGATGCCGCCTAGCCCAGTACGCTATCTGAAATAGGAGCGACGTAAATTGAACAAATGTGATAGAATTTCGCTGAATTCTTTTATTTACCATAATGTTAAATGATCTAATCGGGTCTCTGTTCGCCCTAGCGTACAAGCTTAATAGTGCATTTTATTCGCCATTCCACGCGCTTTAAGTTGTCGCTTAGCCCAGTACGCTGTCTGAAATAGGAGCGATGTAAATTGAACAAATGTGATAGAATTTCGATGATTTCATTTATTAACCAAAATATAAAATGATCTAATCCGGTCTCTGATTACCCTACCCTAGAAGTTTAATAGTGCATTTTACTCGCCATTTCATGCGCTTTGAGATGTCGCTTAGCCCAATACGCTATCTGAAATAGGAGCGACGTAAATTGAACAAATGTGATAGAATTTCGCTGAATTCTTATATTAACCAAAATATAAAATGATCTAATCCGGTCTCTGTTTGCCCTACCCTAGAAGGTGAATAGTGCATTGTACGAGCCATTTCTTGCGCTTTGAGATGCAGCTTAGCCCAATACGCTATCTGAAATAGGAGCGACGTAAATTGAACAAATGTGATAGAATTTCGCTGAATTCTTATTTTAACCTTAATGTAAAATGATCTAATCGGGTCTTTGTTCGCCCTACCCTAGAAGTTTAATAGTGCATTGCACTCGTCATTTCATGCGCTTTGAGTTGCCGCTTAGCCCAATAAGCTATCTGAAATAGGAGCGACGTAAATTGAACAAATGTGATACTATTTCCCTGAAATCTTATATTAAACAAAATATAAAATGATGTAATCGGGTCTCTGATTGCCCTATCATAGAAGTTTAATAGTGCATTTTACTCGCCATTCCACGCGCTTTAAGATGCCGCCTAGCCCAGTACGCTATCTGAAATAGGAGCTACGTAAGTTGAACGAATGTGACAGAATTACGCTGATTTCTTATATTAACCGTAATATAAAATGATCTAATCGGGTCTCTGTTTGCATTACCCTAGAAGTTTAATAGTGCATTTTACTCGCCATTCAACGCGCTTTAAGATACCGCGTAGCCCAGTACGCTATCTGAAATAGGAGCGACGTAAATTGAACAAATGTGATAGAATTTTGCTGAATTCTTTTATTTACCATAATGTTAAATGTTCTAATCGGGTCTCTGTTCGCCCTAGCGTACAAGCTTAATAGTGCATTATATTCGTCATTTCATGCGCTTTGAGATGCCGCTTAGCCCAATACGCTATCTGAAATAGGAGCGACGCAAATTGAACAAATGTGATAGAATTTCGCTGAATTCTTATATTAACCAAAATATAAAATGATCTAATCGGGTCTCTGATTGCCCTATCATAGAAGTTTAATAGTGCATTTTACTCGCCATTACACACGCTTTAAGATGCCGCCTAGCCCAGTACGCTATCTGAAATAGGAGCAACGTAAGTTGAACGAATGTGACAGAATTTCGCTGAATTCTTTTATTTACCATAATGTTAAATGATCTAATCGGGTCTCTGTTCGCCCTAGCGTACAAGCTTAATAGTGCATTTTATTCGTCATTTCATGCGCTTTGAGATGCCGCTTAGCCCAATACGCCATCTGAAATAGGAGCGACGCAAATTGAACAAATGTGATAGAATTTCGCTGAATTCTTATATTAACCATAATATAAAATGATGTAATCGGGTCTTTGTTCGCCCTACCCTAGAAGTTTAATAGTGCATTTTACTCGCCACTTCATGCGCTTTGAGATACCGCTTAGCCCAATAAGCTATCTGAAATAGGAGCGACGTAAATTGAACAAATGTGATAGAATTTCGCTGAATTCTTATATTAACCAAAATATAAAATGATCTAATCGGGTCTCTGATTGCCCTATCATAGAAGTTTAATAGTGCATTTTACTCGTCATTCCACGCGCTTTAAGATGCCGCCTAGCCCAGTACGCTATCTGAAATAGGAGCGACGTAAATTGAACAAATGTGATAGAATTTTGCTGAATTCTTAAATTAACCATAATATAAAATGATGTAATCGGGTCTCTGTTCGCCCTACCCAAGAAGTTTAATATTGCATTTTACTCGTCAATTCATGCGCTTTGCGATGCCGCTTAGCCCAATAAGCTATCTGAAATAGGAGCGACGTAAATTGAACAAATGTGATAGAATTTCGCTGAATTCTTATATTAACCAAAATATAAAATGATCTAATCGGGTCTCTGATTGCCCTATCATAGAAGTTTAATAGTGCATTTTACTCGTCATTCCACGCGCTTTAAGATGCCGCCTAGCCCAGTACGCTATCTGAAATAGGAGCGACGTAAATTGAACAAATGTGATAGAATTTTGCTGAATTCTTAAATTAACCATAATATAAAATGATGTAATCGGGTCTCTGTCCGCCCTACCCAAGAAGTTTAATAGTGCATTTTACTCGTCAATTCATGCGCTTTGCGATGCCGCTTAGCCCAATAAGCTATCTGAAATAGGAGCGACGTAAATTGAACAAATGTGATAGAATTTCGCTGAATTCTTATATTAACCAAAATATAAAATAATCTAATCGGGTCTCTGATTGCCCTATCATAGAAGTTTAACAGTGCATTTTACTCGCCATTCCACGCGCTTTAAGTTGCCGCCTAGCCCAGCACGCTATCTGAAATAGGAGCTACGTAAGTTGAACAAATGTCACAGAATTACGCTGAATTCTTATATTAACCGTAATATAAAATGATCTAATCGGGTCTCTGTTTGCCTTATCCTAGAAGTTTAATAGTGCATTTTACTCGCCATTTCTTGCGCTTTGAGATGCCGCTTAGTCCAGTACGCTATCTGAAATAGGAGCGATGTAAATTGAACAAATGTGATAGAATTTCGATGAATTCTTTTATTAACCAAAATATAAAATGATCTAATCGGGTCTCTGATTGCCCTACCCTAGAAGTTTAATAGTGCATTTTACTCGCCATTTTATGCGCTTTGAGATGCCGCTTAGCCCAATACGCTATCTGAAATAGGAGCGACGTAAATTGAACAAATGTGATAGAATTTCGCTGAATTCTTAATTTAACCATAATATAAAATGATCTAATGGGGTCTCTGTTTGCCCTACCCTAGAAGTTTAATAGTGCATTTTACTCGCCATTTCTTGCGCTTTGAGATGCCGCTTAGCACAAGTCGCTATCTGAAATAGGAGCGATGTAAATTGAACAAATGTGATAGACTTTCGCTGAATTCTTATATTAACCTTAATGTAAAATGATCTAATCGGTTCTTTGTTCGCCCTACCCAAGAAGTTTGATAGTGCATTTCACTCGTCAATTCATGCGCTTTGCGATGCCGCTTAGCCCAATAAGCTATCTGAAATTGGAGCGACGTAAATTGAACAAATGTGACAGAATTTCGCTGAATTCTTATATTAACCAAAATATAAAATGATCTAATCGGGACTCTGTTCGCCCTACCGTAGAAGTTTAACAGTGCATTTCACTCGTCATTTCATGCGCTCTGAGTTGCCGCTTAGCCCATTAAGCTATCTGAAATAGGAGCGACGTAAATTGAACAAATGTGATAGAACTTCGCTGAATTCTTATATTAACCGTAATATAAAATGATCTGATCGGGTCTCTGCTTGCCCCACCCTAGAAGTTTAATAGTGCATTTTACTCGCCCTTTCGTGCGCTTTGAGATGCCGCTTAGCCCAATACGCTATCTGAAATAGGAGCGACGTAAATTGAACAAATGTGATAGAATTTCGCTGGATTCTTATATTAACCAAAATATAAAATGAACTAATCGGGTGTCTGATTGGCCTATCATAGAAGTTTAATAGTGCATTTTACTCGCCATTCCGCGCGGTTTAAGTTGCCGCCTAGCCCAGTACGCTATCTGAAATAGGAGCTACGTAACTTGAACAAATGTGACAGAATTACGCTGAATTCTTATATTAACCGTAATATAAAATGATCTAATCGGGTCTCTGTTTGCCTTATCCTAGAAGTTTAATAGTGCATTTTACTCGCCATTTCATGCGCTTTGAGATGCCGCTTAGCCCAATAAGCTATCTGAAATAGGAGCGACGTAAATTGAACAAATGTGATAGAATTTCGCTGAATTCTTTTATTTACCATAATGTTAAATGATCTAATCGGGTCTCTGTTCGCCCTAGCGTACAAGCTTAATAGTGCATTTTATTCGTCATTTCATGCGCTTTGAGATGCCGCTTAGCCCAATACGCCATCTGAAATAGGAGCGACGCAAATTGAACAAATGTGATAGAATTTCGCTGAATTCTTATATTAACCATAATATAAAATGATGTAATCTGGTCTCTGTTCGCCCTACCCAAGAAGTTTAATAGTGCATTTCTCTCGTCATTTGATGCGCTTTGAGATGCCGCTTAGCCCAGTAGCTATCTGAAATAGGAGCGACGTAAATTGAACAAATGTGATAGAATTTCCCTGAAATCTTATATTAACCGTAATATAAAATGATCTAATCGGGTCTCTGTTTGCATTACCCGAGAAGTTTAATAGTGCATTTTACTAGCCATTCCACGCGCTTTAAGATGCCGCCTATCCGAGTACGCTTTCTGAAATAGGAGCGACGTAAGTTGAACAAATGTGATAAAATAACGCTGATTTCTTATATTAACCGTAATATAAAATGGTCTAATCGGGTCTCCGTTTGCCTTATCCTAGAAGTTTAATAGTGCATTTTACTCGCCATTCCACGCGCTTTAAGATACCGCGTAGCCCAGTACGCTATCTGAAATAGGAGCGACGTAAATTGAACAAATGTGATAGAATTTTCCTGAATTCTTAAATTAACCATAATATAAAATGATGTAATCGGGTCTCTGGTTGCCCTACCCAAGAAGTTTAATAGTGCATTTCTCTCGTCATTTCATGCGCTTTGAGATGCCGCATAGCCCAATACGCTATCTGAAATAGGAGCGACGTAAATTGAACAAATGTGATAGAATTTCGCTGAATTCTTATATTAACCAAAATATAAAATGATCTAATCGGGTCTCTGATTGCCCTATCATAGAAGTTTAATAGTGCATTTTACTCGCCATTACACACGCTTTAAGATGCCGCCTAGCCCAGTACGCTATCTGAAATAGGAGCAACGTAAGTTGAACGAATGTGACAGAATTTCGCTGAATTCTTTTATTTACCATAATGTTAAATGATCTAATCGGGTCTCTGTTCGCCCTAGCGTACAAGCTTAATAGTGCATTTTATTCGTCATTTCATGCGCTTTGAGATGCCGCTTAGCCCAATACGCCATCTGAAATAGGAGCGACGCAAATTGAACAAATGTGATAGAATTTCGCTGAATTCTTATATTAACCATAATATAAAATGATGTAATCGGGTCTTTGTTCGCCCTACCCTAGAAGTTTAATAGTGCATTTTACTCGCCACTTCATGCGCTTTGAGATACCGCTTAGCCCAATAAGCTATCTGAAATAGGAGCGACGTAAATTGAACAAATGTGATAGAATTTCGCTGAATTCTTATATTAACCAAAATATAAAATGATCAAATCGGGTCTCTGATTGCCCTATCATAGAAGTTTAATAGTGCATTTTACTCGTCATTCCACGCGCTTTAAGATGCCGCCTAGCCCAGTACGCTATCTGAAATAGGAGCGACGTAAATTGAACAAATGTGATAGAATTTTGCTGAATTCTTAAATTAACCATAATATAAAATGATGTAATCGGGTCTCTGTTCGCCCTACCCAAGAAGTTTAATATTGCATTTTACTCGTCAATTCATGCGCTTTGCGATGCCGCTTAGCCCAATAAGCTATCTGAAATAGGAGCGACGTAAATTGAACAAATGTGATAGAATTTCGCTGAATTCTTATATTAACCAAAATATAAAATGATCTAATCGGGTCTCTGATTGCCCTATCATAGAAGTTTAATAGTGCATTTTACTCGCCATTTCTTGCGCTTTGAGATGCAGCTTAGCACAAGTCGCTATCTGAAATAGGAGCGATGTAAATTGAACAAATGTGATAGACTTTCGCTGAATTCTTATATTAACCTTAATGTAAAATGATCTAATCGGTTCTTTGTTCGCCCTACCCAAGAAGTTTGATAGTGCATTTCACTCGTCAATTCATGCGCTTTGCGATGCCGCTTAGCCCAATAAGCTATCTGAAATTGGAGCGACGTAAATTGAACAAATGTGACAGAATTTCGCTGAATTCTTATATTAACCAAAATATAAAATGATCTAATCGGGTCTCTGTTCGCCCTACCCTAGAAGTTTAACAGTGCATTTCACTCGTCATTTCATGCGCTCTGAGTTGCCGCTTAGCCCATTAAGCTATCTGAAATAGGAGCGACGTAAATTGAACAAATGTGATAGAACTTCGCTGAATTCTTATATTAACCGTAATATAAAATGATCTGATCGGGTCTCTGCTTGCCCCACCCTAGAAGTTTAATAGTGCATTTTACTCGCCCTTTCGTGCGCTTTGAGATGCCGCTTAGCCCAATACGCTATCTGAAATAGGAGCGACGTAAATTGAACAAATGTGATAGAATTTCGCTGGATTCTTATATTAACCAAAATATAAAATGAACTAATCGGGTGTCTGATTGGCCTATCATAGAAGTTTAATAGTGCATTTTACTCGCCATTCCGCGCGGTTTAAGTTGCCGCCTAGCCCAGTACGCTATCTGAAATAGGAGCTACGTAACTTGAACAAATGTGACAGAATTACGCTGAATTCTTATATTAACCGTAATATAAAATGATCTAATCGGGTCTCTGTTTGCCTTATCCTAGAAGTTTAATAGTGCATTTTACTCGCCATTTCATGCGCTTTGAGATGCCGCTTAGCCCAATAAGCTATCTGAAATAGGAGCGACGTAAATTGAACAAATGTGATAGAATTTCGCTGAATTCTTTTATTTACCATAATGTTAAATGATCTAATCGGGTCTCTGTTCGCCCTAGCGTACAAGCTTAATAGTGCATTTTATTCGTCATTTCATGCGCTTTGAGATGCCGCTTAGCCGAATACGCCATATGAAATAGGAGCGACGCAAATTGAACAAATGTGATAGAATTTCGCTGAATTCTTATATTAACCATAATATAAAATGATGTAATCGGGTCTCTGTTCGCCCTACCCAAGAAGTTTAATAGTGCATTTCTCTCGTCATTTGATGCGCTTTGAGATGCCGCTTAGCCCAATAGCTATCTGAAATAGGAGCGACGTAAATTGAACAAATGTGATAGAATTTCCCTGAAATCTTATATTAACCGTAATATAAAATGATCTAATCGGGTCTCTGTTTGCATTACCCGAGAAGTTTAATAGTGCATTTTACTAGCCATTCCACGCGCTTTAAGATGCCGCCTATCCGAGTACGCTTTCTGAAATAGGAGCGACGTAAGTTGAACAAATGTGATAAAATAACGCTGATTTCTTATATTAACCGTAATATAAAATGGTCTAATCGGGTCTCCGTTTGCCTTATCCTAGAAGTTTAATAGTGCATTTTACTCGCCATTCCACGCGCTTTAAGATACCGCGTAGCCCAGTACGCTATCTGAAATAGGAGCGACGTAAATTGAACAAATGTGATAGAATTTTCCTGAATTCTTAAATTAACCATAATATAAAATGATGTAATCGGGTCTCTGTTTGCCCTACCCAAGAAGTTTAATAGTGCATTTCTCTCGTCATTTCATGCGCTTTGAGATGCCGCATAGCCCAATACGCTATCTGAAATAGGAGCGACGTAAATTGAACAAATGTGATAGAATTTCGCTGAATTCTTATATTAACCGTAATATAAAATGATCTAATCGGGTCTCTGTTTGCCTTACCCTAGAAGTTTAATAGTGCATTTTACTCGCCATTTCATGCGCTTTGAGATGCCGCTTAGCCCAATATGCTATCTGATATAGGAGCGACGTAAATTGAACAAATGTGATAGAATTACGCTGAATTCTTATATTAACCAAAATATAAAATGATCTAATCGGGTCTCTGATTGCCCTATCATAGAAGATTAATAGTGCATTTTACTCGCCATTCCACGCGCTTTAAGATGCCGCCTAGCCCAGTATGCTATCTGAAATAGGAACGACGTAAATTGAACAAATGTGATAGAATTTTGCTGAATTCTTAAATTAACCATAATATAAAATGATCTAATCGGGTCTCTGATTGCCCTACCCTAGAAGTTTAATAGTGCATTTTACGAGCCATTTCTTGCGCTTTGAGATGCAGCTTAGCCCAATACGCTATCCGAAATAGGAGCGACGTAAATTGAACAAATGTGATAGAATTTCGCTGAATTCTTATATTAACCAAAATATAAAATGATCTAATGGGGTCTCTGTTTGCCCTACCCTAGAAGTTTAATAGTGCATTTTACTCGCCCTTTCGTGCGCTTTGAGATGCCGCTTAGCCCAATACGCTATCTGAAATAGGAGCGACGTAAAATGAACAAATGTGATAGGATTTCGCTGAATTCTTAAATTAACCATAATATAAAATGATCTAATCGGGTCTCTATGTGCCCAACCCTAGAAGCTTAATAGTGCATTTTACTCGCCATTTCCTGTGCTTTGAGATGCCGCTTAGCCCAATACGCTATCTGAAATAGACGTAAATTGAACAAATGTGATAGAATTTCCCTGAAATGTTATAGTAAACAAAATATAAAATGATCTATTCGGAACTCTGATTGCCCTATCATAGAAGTTTAGTAGTGCATTTTACTCGCCCTTCCACACGCTTTAAGATGCCGCCTAGCGCAGTACGCTATCTGAAATAGGAGCGACGTTAGTTGAACAAATGTGATAGAATTACGCTGAATTCTTATATTAACCGTAACATAAAATGATCTATTCGGGTCTCTGTTTGCCCTACCCTATAAGTTTAATAGTGCATTTCACTCGCCATTCCATGCGCTTTGAGATGCCGCTCAGCCCAATACGCTATCTGAAATAGGAGCGACGTAAATTGAACAAATGTGATAGAATTTCGCTGATTTCTTATATTAACCAAAATATAAAATGATCTTATAGGGTCTCTGATTGCCCTACCCTAGAAGTTTAATAGTGCATTTTACTCGCCCTTTCGTGCGCTTTGAGATGCCGCTTAGCCCAATACGCTATCTGAAATAGGAGCGACGTAAATTGAACAAATGTGATAGAATTTCGCTGGATTCTTATATTAACCAAAATAGAAAATGATCTAATCGGGTCTCTGATTGCCCTATCATAGAAGTTTAATAGTGCATTTTACTCGCCATTCCACGCGCTTTAAGTTGCCGCCTTGCCCAGTACGCTATCTGAAATAGGAGCTACGAAAGTTGAACAAATGTCACAGAATTACGCTGAATCCTTATGTTAACCGTAATATAAAATGATCTAATCGGGTCTCTGTTTGCCTTATCCTAGAAGTTTAATAGTGCATTTTACTCGCCATTCCGCGCGCTTTAAGTTGCCGCCTAGCCCAGTATGCTATCTGAAATAGGAACGACGTAAATTGAACAAATGTGATAGAATTTTGCTGAATCCTTAAATTAACCATAATATAAAATGATCTAATCGGGTCTCTGATTGCCCTACCCTAGAAGTTTAATAGCGCATTTTACTCAGCATTTCATGCGCTTTGAGTTGCCGCTTATCCCAATACGCTATCTGAAATAGGAGCGACGTAAATTGAACAAATGTGATAGAATTTCCCTGAAATCTTATATTAACCGTAATATAAAATGATCTACTCGGGTCTCTGTTTGCATTACCCTCGAAGTTTAATAGTGCATTTTACTCGCCTTTCCACGCGCTTTAAGATGCCGTCTATCCGAGTACGCTATCTGAAATAGGAGCTACGTAAGTTGAACAAATGTGATAGAATAACGCTGAATTCTTATATTAACCGTAATATAAAATGGTCTAATCGGGTCTCCATTTGCCTTATCCTAGAAGTTTAATTATGCATTTTACTCGCCATTTCATGCGCATGGAGATGCCGCTTAGCCCAATACGCTATTTGAAATAGGAGCGATGTAAATTGAACAAATGTGATAGAATTTCGCTGAATTCTTAAATTAACCATAATATGAAATGACCTAATCGGGTCTCTGATTGCCCTATTATAGAAGTTTAATAGTGCATTTTACTCGCCATTCCACGCGCTTTAAGATGCCGCCTAGCACAATACGCTATCTGAAATAGGAGCGACGTAAAATGAACAAATGTGATAGGATTTCGCTGAATTCTTAAATTAACCATAATATAAAATGATCTAATCGGGTCTATATGTGCCCAACCCTAGAAGCTTAATAGTGCATTTTACTCGCCATTTCTTGCGCTTTGAGATGCCGCTTAGCCCAATACTCTATCTGAAATAGGAGCGACGTAAATTGAACAAATGTGATAGAATTTCCCTGAAATCTTATATTAAACAATACATAAAATGATCTAAACGGGACTCTGATTGCCCTACCATAGAAGTTTAGTAGTGCATTTTACTCGCCCTTCCACGCGATTTAAGATGCCGCCTAGCCCAGTACACTATCTGAAATAGGAGCGACGTATGTTGAACAAATGTGATAGAATTACGCTGAATTCTTATATTAACCGTAATAAAAAATGATCTAATCGGGTCTCTGTTTGCCTTACCCTAGAAGTTTAATAGTGCATTTTACTCGCCATTTCATGCGCTTTGAGATGCCGCTTAGCCCAATACGCTATCTGAAATAGGAGCGACGTAAATTGAACAAATGTGATAGAATTACGCTGAATCCTTATATTAACCAAAATGTAAAATGATCTAATCGGGTCTCTGATTGCCCTATTATAGAAGTTTAATAGTGCATTTCACTCGCCATTCCACGCGCTTTAAGGTGCCGCCTAGCCCAGTATGCTATCTGAAATAGGAACGACGTAAATTGAACAAATGTGATAGAATTACGCTGCATTCTTATATTAACCGTAATATAAAATGGTCTAATCGGATCTCCGTTTGCCTTATCCTAGAAGTTTATTAGTGCATTTTACTCGTCATTCCATGCGCTTTGAGGTGCCGCTTAGCCCAATACGCTATCTGAAATAGGAGCGATGTAAATTGAACAAATGTGATAGAATTTTGCTGAATTCTTAAATTAACCATAATATAAAATGATGTAATCGGGTCTCTGTTCGCCCTACCCTAGAAGTTTAATAGTGCATTTTACTCGCCATTTCATGCGCTTTGAGATGCCGCTTAGCCCAATACGCTAACTGAAATAGGAGCGACGTAAATTGAACAAATGTGATAGAATTTCGCTAAATTCTTATATTAACCAAAATATAAAATGATCTAATCCGGTCTCTGTTTGCCCTACCCTAGAAGGTTAATAGTGCATTTTACGAGCCATTTCTTGCGCTTTGAGATGCAGCTTAGCCCAATACGCTATCTGAAATAGGAGCGACGTAAATTGAACAAATGTGATAGAATTTCGCTGAATTCTTATATTAACCAGAATATGAAATGATCTTATCGGGTCTCTGTTTGCCCTACCCTAGAAGTTTAATAGTGCATTTTACTCGCCCTTTCGTGCGCTGTGAGATGCCGCTTAGCCCAATACGCTATCTGAAATAGGAGCGACGTAAATTGAACAAATGTGATAGAATTTCGCTGGATTCTTATATTAACCAAAATATAAAATGATCTAATCGGGTCTCTGATTGCCCTATCATAGAAGTTTAATAGTGCATGTTACTCGCCATTCCACGCGCTTTAAGTTGCCGCCTAGCCCAGTACGCTATCTGAAATAGGAGCTACGTAAGTTGAACAAATGTCACAGAATTACGCTGAATTCTTATATTAACCGTAATATAAAATGATCTAATCGGGTCTCTGTTTGTCTTATCCTAGAAGTTTAATAGTGCATTTTACTCGTCAATTCATACGCTTTGCGATGCCGCTTAGCCCAATAAGCTATCTGAAATAGGAGCAACGTAAATTGAACAAATGTGATAGAATTTCGCTGAATTCTTATATTAACCAAAATATAAAATGATCTAATCGGGTCTCTGATTGCCCTATCATAGATGTTTAACAGTGCATTTTACTCGCCATTCCACGCGCTTTAAGTTGTCGCCTAGCCCAGCACGCTATCTGAAATAGGAGCTACGTAAGTTGAACAAATGTCACAGAATTACGCTGAATTCTTATATTAACCGTAATATAAAATGATCTAATCGGGTCTCTGTTCGCCTTATCCTAGAAGTTTAATAGCGCATTTTACTCGCCATTTCATGCGCTTTGAGATGCCGCTTAGCCCAGTACGCTATCTGAAATAGGAGCGATGTAAATTGAACAAATGTGATAGAATTTCGATGATTTCATTTATTAACCAAAATATAAAATGATCCAATCGGGTCTCTGATTGCCCTACCCTAGAAGTTTCATAGTGCATTTTACTCGCCATTTCATGCGCTTTGAGTTGCCGCTTAGCCCAATAAGCTATCTGAAATAGGAGCGACGTAAATTGAACAAATGTGATAGAATTTCGCTGAATTCTTAAATTAACCATAATATGAAATGACCTAATCGGGTCTCTGTTTGCCCTACCCTAGAAGTTTAATAGAGCATTTTACTCGTCATTTCATGCGCTTTGGGATGCCGCCTAGCCCAATACGCTATCTGAAATAGGAGCGATGTAAATTGAACAAATGTGATAGAATTTTGCTGAATTCTTAAATTAACCATAATATAAAATGATGTAATCGGGTCTCTGTTCGCCCTACCCTAGAAGTTTAATAGTGCATTTTACTCGCCATTTCATGCGCTTTGAGATGCCGCTTAGCCCAATACGCTATCTGAAATAGGAGTGACGTAAATTGAACAAATGTGATAGAATTTCGCTAAATTCTTATATTAACCAAAATATAAAATGATCTAATCCGGTCTCTGTTTGCCCTACCCTAGAAGGTTAATAGTGCATTTTACGAGCCATTTCTTGCGCTTTGAGATGCAGCTTAGCCCAATACGCTATCTGAAATAGGAGCGACGTAAATTGAACAAATGTGATAGAATTTCGCTGAATTCTTATATTAACCAGAATATGAAATGATCTTATCGGGTCTCTGTTTGCCCTACCCTAGAAGTTTAATAGTGCATTTTACTCGCCCTTTCGTGCGCTGTGAGATGCCGCTTAGCCCAATACGCTATCTGAAATAGGAGCGACGTAAATTGAACAAATGTGATAGAATTTCGCTGGATTCTTATATTAACCAAAATATAAAATGATCTAATCGGGTCTCTGATTGCCCTATCATAGAAGTTTAATAGTGCATGTTACTCGCCATTCCACGCGCTTTAAGTTGCCGCCTAGCCCAGTACGCTATCTGAAATAGGAGCTACGTAAGTTGAACAAATGTCACAGAATTACGCTGAATTCTTATATTAACCGTAATATAAAATGATCTAATCGGGTCTCTGTTTGTCTTATCCTAGAAGTTTAATAGTGCATTTTACTCGTCAATTCATACGCTTTGCGATGCCGCGTAGCCCAATAAGCTATCTGAAATAGGAGCAACGTAAATTGAACAAATGTGATAGAATTTCGCTGAATTCTTATATTAACCAAAATATAAAATGATCTAATCGGGTCTCTGATTGCCCTATCATAGATGTTTAACAGTGCATTTTACTCGCCATTCCACGCGCTTTAAGTTGTCGCCTAGCCCAGCACGCTATCTGAAATAGGAGCTACGTAAGTTGAACAAATGTCACAGAATTACGCTGAATTCTTATATTAACCGTAATATAAAATGATCTAATCGGGTCTCTGTTCGCCTTATCCTAGAAGTTTAATAGCGCATTTTACTCGCCATTTCATGCGCTTTGAGATGCCGCTTAGCCCAGTACGCTATCTGAAATAGGAGCGATGTAAATTGAACAAATGTGATAGAATTTCGATGATTTCATTTATTAACCAAAATATAAAATGATCCAATCGGGTCTCTGATTGCCCTACCCTAGAAGTTTCATAGTGCATTTTACTCGCCATTTCATGCGCTTTGAGTTGCCGCTTAGCCCAATAAGCTATCTGAAATAGGAGCGACGTAAATTGAACAAATGTGATAGAATTTCGCTGAATTCTTAAATTAACCATAATATGAAATGACCTAATCGGGTCTCTGTTTGCCCTACCCTAGAAGTTTAATAGAGCATTTTACTCGTCATTTCATGCGCTTTGGGATGCCGCCTAGCCGAGTACGCTATCTGAAATAGGAGCGACGTAAATTGAACAAATGTGATAGAATTTCGCTGAATTCTTTTATTTACCATAATGTTAAATGATCTAATCGGGTCTCTGTTCGCCCTAGCGTAGAAGCTTAATAGTGCATTTTATTCGTCATTTCATGCGCTTTGAGATGCCGCTTAGCCCAATACGCTATCTGAAATAGGAGCGACGCAAATTGAACAAATGCGATAGAATATCGCTGAATTCTTATATTAACCATAATATAAAATGATGTAATCGGGTCTCTGTTCGCCCTACCCAAGAAGTTTAGTAGTGCATTTCTCTCGTCATTTCATGCGCTTTGAGATGCCGCTTAGCCCAATAGCTATCTGAAATAGGAGCGACGTAAATTAAACAAATGTGATAGAACTTCGCTGAATTCTTATATTAACCATAATATAAAATGATCTAATCGGGTCTCTGATTGCCCTACCCTAGAAGTTTAACAGTGCATTTTACTCACCATTCCACGCGCTTTAAGTTGCCGCCTAGCCCAGTACGCTATCTGAAATAGGAGCTACGTAAGTTGAACAAATGTCACAGAATTACGCTGAATTCTTATATTAACTGTAATATAAAATGATCTAATCGGGTCTCTGTTTGCCTTATCGTAGAAGTTTAATAGTGCATTTTACTCGTCAATTCATGCGCTTTGCGATGCCGCTTAGCCCAATAAGCTATCTGAAATAGGAGCGACGTAAATTGAACAAATGTGATAGAATATCGCTGAATTCTTATATTAACCAAAATATAAAATAATCTAATCGGGTCTCTGATTGCCCTATCATAGAAGTTTAATAGTGCATTTTACTCGAAATTTCACGCGCTTTAAGATGCCGCCTAGCCCAATACGCTATCTGAAATAGGAGCGACGTAAATTGAACAAATGTGATAGAATTTCGCTGAATTCTTAATTTAACCATAATATAAAATGATCTAATGGGGTCTCTGTTTGCCCTACCCTAGAAGTTTAATAGTGCATTTTACTCGCCATTTCTTGCGCTTTGAGATGCCGCTTAGCACAAGTCGCTATCTGAAATAGGAGCGATGTAAATTGAACAAATGTGATAGACTTTCGCTGAATTCTTATATTAACCTTAATGTAAAATGATCTAATCGGGTCTTTGTTCGCCCTACCCAAGAAGTTTGATAGTGCATTTCACTCGTCAATTCATGCGCTTTGCGATGCCGCTTAGCCCAATAAGCTATCTGAAATTGGAGCGACGTAAATTGAACAAATGTGACAGAATTTCGCTGAATTCTTATATTAACCAAAATATAAAATGATCTAATCGGGTCTCTGTTTGCCTTATCCTAGAAGTTTAATAGTGCATTTTACTCGCCATTTCTTGCGCTTTGAGATGCCGCTTAGTCCAGTACGCTATCTGAAATAGGAGCGATGTAAATTGAACAAATGTGATAGAATTTCGATGAATTCTTTTATTAACCAAAATATAAAATGATCTAATCGGGTCTCTGATTGCCCTACCCAAGAAGTTTAATAGTGCATTTTACTCGTCAATTCATGCGCTTTGCGATGCCGCTTAGCCCAATAAGCTATCTGAAATAGGAGCGACGTAAATTGAACAAATGTGATAGAATTTCGCTGAATTCTTATATTAACCAAAATATAAAATAATCTAATCGGGTCTCTGATTGCCCTATCATAGAAGTTTAACAGTGCATTTTACTCGCCATTCCACGCGCTTTAAGTTGCCGCCTAGCCCAGCACGCTATCTGAAATAGGAGCGACGTAAATTGAACAAATGTGACAGAATTACGCTGAATTCTTATATTAACCGTAATATAAAATGGTCTAATCGGATCTCCGTTTGCCTTATCCTAGAAGTTTATTAGTGCATTTTACTCGTCATTCCATGCGCTTTGAGGTGCCGCTTAGCCCAATACGCTATCTGAAATAGGAGCGATGTAAATTGAACAAATGTGATAGAATTTTGCTGAATTCTTAAATTAACCATAATATAAAATGATGTAATCGGGTCTCTGTTCGCCCTACCCAAGAAGTTTAATAGTGCATTTCTCTCGTCATTTCATGCGCTTTGAGATGCCGCTTAGCCCAATAGCTATCTGAAATAGGAGCGATGTAAATTGAACAAATGTGATAGAATTTCGATGCATTCATTTATTATCCAAAATATAAAATGATCTAATCGGGTCTCTGATTGCCCACCCTAGAAGTTTAATAGTACATTTTACTCGCCCTTTCGTGCGCTTTGAGATGCCGCTTAGCCCAATACGCTATCTGAAATAGGAGCGACGTAAATTGAATAAATGTGATAGAATTTCGCTGAATTCTTAAATTAACCATAATATAAAATGATCTAATGGGGTCTCTGTTTGCCCTACCCTAGAAGTTTAATAGTGCATTTTACTCGCCATTTCTTGCGCTTTGAGATGCCGCTTAGCACAAGTCGCTATCTGAAATAGGAGCGATGTAAATTGAACAAATGTGATAGAATTTCGCTGAATTCTTATATTAACCTTAATGTAAAATGATCTAATCGGGTCTTTGTTCGCCCTACCCAAGAAGTTTAATAGTGCATTTCACTCGTCAATTCATGCGCTTTGCGATGCCGCTTAGCCCATTAAGCTATCTGAAATTGGAGCGACGTATATTGAACAAATGTGATAGAATTTCGCTGAATTCTTATATTAACCAAAATATACAATGATCTAATAGGGTCTCTGATTGCCCTATCATAGAAGTTTAATAGTGCATTTTACTCGCCATTCCACGCGCTTTAAGATGCCGCCTAGCCCAGTACGCTATCTGAAATAGGAGCTACGTAAGTTGAACGAATGTGTCAGAATTACGCTGATTTCTTATATTAACCGTAATATAAAATGATCTAATCGGGTCTCTGTTTGCCTTATCCTAGAAGTTTATTAGTGCATTTTACTCGTCATTCCATGCGCTTTGAGGTGCCGCTTAGCCCAATACGCTATCTGAAATAGGAGCAACGCAAATTGAACAAATGTGATAGAATTTCGCTGAATTCTTATATTAACCAAAATATAAAATGATCTAATCGGGTCTCTGATTGCCCTATCATAGAAGTTTAATAGTGCATTTTACTCGCCATTACACACGCTTTAAGATGCCGCCTAGCCCAGTACGCTATCTGAAATAGGAGCAACGTAAGTTGAACGAATGTGACAGAATTACGCTGATTTCTTATATTAACCGTAATATAAAATGTTCTAATCGGGTCTCTCTTTGCCTTATCCTAGAAGTTTAGTAGTGCATTTTACTCGCCATTTCATGCGCTTTGAGATGCCTCTTAGCCCAATACGCTATCTGAAATAGGAGCGACGTAAATTGAACAAATGTGACAGACTTACGCTGAATTCTTATATTAACCATAATATAAAATGATCTAATTGGGTCTTTGTTCGCCCTACCCTAGAAGTTTAATAGTGCATTTTACTCGCCACTTCATGCGCTTTGAGATGCCGCTTATCCCAATAAGCTATCTGAAATAGGAGCGACGTAAATTGAACAAATGTGATAGAATTTCGCTGAATTCTTATATTAACCAAAATATAAAATGATCTAATCGGGTCTCTGATTGCCCTATCATAGAAGTTTAATAGTGCATTTTACTCGTCATTCCACGCGCTTTAAGATGCCGCCTAGCCCAGTACGGTATCTGAAATAGGAGCGACGTAAATTGAACAAATGTGATAGAATTTTGCTGAATTCTTAAATTAACCATAATATAAAATGATGTAATCGGGTCTCTGTTCGCCCTACCCAAGAAGTTTAATAGTGCATTTTACTCGTCAATTCATGCGCTTTGCGATTCCGCTTAGCCCAATAAGCTATCTGAAATAGGAGCGACGTAAATTGAACAAATGTGATAGAATTTCGCTGAATTCTTATATTAACCAAAATATAAAATAATCTAATCGGGTCTCTGATTGCCCTATCATAGAAGTTTAACAGTGCATTTTACTCGCCATTCCACGCGCTTTAAGTTGCCGCCTAGCCCAGCACGCTATCTGAAATAGGAGCGACGTAAATTGAACAAATGTGACAGAATTACGCTGAATTCTTATATTAACCGTAATATAAAATGATCTAATCGGGTCTTTGTTCGCCCTACCCTAGAAGTTTAATAGTGCATATTACTCGCCACTTCATGCGCTTTGAGATGCCGCTTAGCCCAATAAGCTATCTGAAATAGGAGCGACGTAAATTGAACAAATGTTATAGAATTTCGCTGAATTCTTATATTAACCAAAATATAAAATGATCTAATCGGGTCTCTGATTGCCCTATCATAGAAGTTTAACAGTGCATTTTACTCGAAATTTCACGCGCTTTAAGATGCCGCCTAGCCCAATACGCTATCTGAAATAGGGGCGACGTAAATTGAACAAATGTGATAGACTTTCGCTGAATTCTTATATTAACCTTAATGTAAAATGATCTAATCGGGTCTTTGTTCGCCCTACCCAAGAAGTTTGATAGTGCATTTCACTCGTCAATTCATGCGCTTTGCGATGCCGCTTAGCCCAATAAGCTATCTGAAATTGGAGCGACGTAAATTGAACAAATGTGACAGAATTTCGCTGAATTCTTATATTAACCAAAATATAAAATGATCTAATCGGGTCTCTGTTTGCCTTATCCTAGAAGTTTAATAGTGCATTTTACTCGCCATTTCTTGCGCTTTGAGATGCCGCTTAGTCCAGTACGCTATCTGAAATAGGAGCGATGTAAATTGAACAAATGTGATAGAATTTCGATGAATTCTTTTATTAACCAAAATATAAAATGATCTAATCGGGTCTCTGATTGCCCTACCCTAGAAGTTTAATAGCGCATTTTACTCAGCATTTCATGCGCTTTGAGTTGCCGCTTATCCCAATACGCTATCTGAAATAGGAGCGACGTAAATTGAACAAATGTGATAGAATTTCCCTGAAATCTTATATTAACCGTAATATAAAATGATCTACTCGGGTCTCTGTTTGCATTACCCTCGAAGTTTAATAGTGCATTTTACTCGCCTTTCCACGCGCTTTAAGATGCCGCCTATCCGAGTACGCTATCTGAAATAGGAGCGACGTAAGTTGAACAAATGTGATAGAATAACGCTGAATTCTTATATTAACCGTAATATAAAATGACCTAATCGGGTCTCTGATTGCCCTATTATAGAAGTTTAATAGTGCATTTTACTCGCCATTCCACGCGCTTTAAGATGCCGCCTAGCACAATACGCTATCTGAAATAGGAGCGACGTAAAATGAACAAATGTGATAGGATTTCGCTGAATTCTTAAATTAACCATAATATAAAATGATCTAATCGGGTCTGTATGTGCCCAACCCTAGAAGCTTAATAGTGCATTTTACTCGCCATTTCTTGCGCTTTGAGATGCCGCTTAGCCCAATACGCTATCTGAAATAGGAGCGACGCAAATTGAACAAATGTGATAGAATTTCCCTGAAATCTTATATTAAACAATACATAAAATGATCTAAACGGGACTCTGATTGCCCTACCATAGAAGTTTAGTAGTGCATTTTACTCGCCCTTCCACGCGCTTTAAGATGCCGCCTAGCCCAGTACACTATCTGAAATAGGAGCGACGTATGTTGAACAAATGTGATAGAATTACGCTGAATTCTTATATTAACCAAAATATAAAATGATCTAATCGGGTCTCTGATTGCCCTATCATAGAAGTTTAATAGTGCATGTTACTCGCCATTCCACGCGCTTTAAGTTGCCGCCTAGCCCAGTACGCTATCTGAAATAGGAGCTACGTAAGTTGAACAAATGTCACAGAATTACGCTGAATTCTTATATTAACCGTAATATAAAATGATCTAATCGGGTCTCTGTTTGTCTTATCCTAGAAGTTTAATAGTGTATTTTACTCGTCAATTCATACGCTTTGCGATGC
This sequence comes from Macropis europaea, assembly GCA_916610135.2. Lineage (NCBI taxonomy): Eukaryota > Metazoa > Arthropoda > Insecta > Hymenoptera > Melittidae > Macropis > Macropis europaea. Next base: position 145,999 of record CAKAJE020001194.1, on the reverse strand, counting down.
CGCTTAGCCCAATAAGCTATCTGAAATAGGAGCAACGTAAATTGAACAAATGTGATAGAATTTCGCTGAATTCTTATATTAACCAAAATATAAAATGATCTAAACGGGTCTCTGATTGCCCTATCATAGAAGTTTAATAGTGCATGTTACTCGCCATTCCACGCGCTTTAAGTTGCCGCCTAGCCCAGGACGCTATCTGAAATAGGAGCTACGTAAGTTGAACAAATGTCACAGAATTACGCTGAATTCTTATATTAACCATAATATAAAATGATCTAATCGGGTCTCTGATTGCCCTATCATAGAAGTTTAACAGTGCATTTTACTCGCCATTCCACGCCCTTTAAGTTGTCGCCTAGCCCAGCACGCTATCTGAAATAGGAGCTACGTAAGTTGAACAAATGTCACAGAATTACGCTGAATTCTTATATTAACCGTAATATAAAATGATCTAATCGGGTCTCTGTTTGCCTTATCCTAGAAGTTTAATAGCGCATTTTACACGCCATTTCATGCGCTTTGAGATGCCGCTTAGCCCAGTACGCTATCTGAAATAGGAGCGATGTAAATTGAACAAATGTGATAGAATTTCGATGATTTCATTTATTAACCAAAATATAAAATGATCCAATCGGGTCTCTGATTGCCCTACCCTAGAAGTTTAATAGTGCATTTTACTCGCCATTTCATGCGCTTTGAGTTGCCGCTTAGCCCAATAAGCTATCTGAAATAGGAGCGACGTAAATTGAACAAATGTGATAGAATTTCGCTGAATTCTTAAATTAACCATAATATGAAATGACCTAATCGGGTCTCTGTTTGCCCTACCCTAGAAGTTTAATAGAGCATTTTACTCGTCATTTCATGCGCTTTGGGATGCCGCCTAGCCGAGTACGCTATCTGAAATAGGAGCGACGTAAATTGAACAAATGTGATAGAATTTCGCTGAATTCTTTTATTTACCATAATGTTAAATGATCTAATCGGGTCTCTGTTCGCCCTAGCGTAGAAGCTTAATAGTGCATTTTATTCGTCATTTCATGCGCTTTGAGATGCCGCTTAGCCCAATACGCTATCTGAAATAGGAGGGACGCAAATTGAACAAATGCGATAGAATATCGCTGAATTCTTATATTAACCATAATATAAAATGATGTAATCGGGTCTCTGTTCGCCCTACCCAAGAAGTTTAATAGTGCATTTCTCTCGTCATTTCATGCGCTTTGAGATGCCGCTTAGCCCAATAGCTATCTGAAATAGGAGCGACGTAAATTAAACAAATGTGATAGAACTTCGCTGAATCCTTATATTAACCATAATATAAAATGATCTAATCGGGTCTCTGATTGCCCTACCCTAGAAGTTTAATAGTGCATTTTACTCACCATTCCACGCGCTTTAAGTTGCCGCCTAGCCCAGTACGCTATCTGAAATAGGAGCTACGTAAGTTGAACAAATGTCACAGAATTACGCTGAATTCTTATATTAACTGTAATATAAAATGATCTAATCGGGTCTCTGTTTGCCTTATCGTAGAAGTTTAATAGTGCATTTTACTCGTCAATTCATGCGCTTTGCGATGCCGCTTAGCCCAATAAGCTATCTGAAATTGGAGCGACGTAAATTGAACAAATGTGACAGAATTTCGCTGAATTCTTATATTAACCAAAATATAAAATGATCTAATCGGGACTCTGTTCGCCCTACCCTAGAAGTTTAACAGTGCATTTCACTCGTCATTTCATGCGCTCTGAGTTGCCGCTTAGCCCATTAAGCTATCTGAAATAGGAGCGACGTAAATTGAACAAATGTGATAGAACTTCGCTGAATTCTTATATTAACCGTAATATAAAATGATCTGATCGGGTCTCTGCTTGCCCCACCCTAGAAGTTTAATAGTGCATTTTACTCGCCCTTTCGTGCGCTTTGAGATGCCGCTTAGCCCAATACGCTATCTGAAATAGGAGCGACGTAAATTGAACAAATGTGATAGAATTTCGCTGGATTCTTATATTAACCAAAATATAAAATGAACTAATCGGGTGTCTGATTGGCCTATCATAGAAGTTTAATAGTGCATTTTACTCGCCATTCCGCGCGGTTTAAGTTGCCGCCTAGCCCAGTACGCTATCTGAAATAGGAGCTACGTAACTTGAACAAATGTGACAGAATTACGCTGAATTCTTATATTAACCGTAATATAAAATGATCTAATCGGGTCTCTGTTTGCCTTATCCTAGAAGTTTAATAGTGCATTTTACTCGCCATTTCATGCGCTTTGAGATGCCGCTTAGCCCAATAAGCTATCTGAAATAGGAGCGACGTAAATTGAACAAATGTGATAGAATTTCGCTGAATTCTTTTATTTACCATAATGTTAAATGATCTAATCGGGTCTCTGTTCGCCCTAGCGTACAAGCTTAATAGTGCATTTTATTCGTCATTTCATGCGCTTTGAGATGCCGCTTAGCCCAATACGCCATCTGAAATAGGAGCGACGCAAATTGATCAAATGTGATAGAATTTCGCTGAATTCTTATATTAACCATAATATAAAATGATGTAATCTGGTCTCTGTTCGCCCTACCCAAGAAGTTTAATAGTGCATTTCTCTCGTCATTTGATGCGCTTTGAGATGCCGCTTAGCCCAGTAGCTATCTGAAATAGGAGCGACGTAAATTGAACAAATGTGATAGAATTTCCCTGAAATCTTATATTAACCGTAATATAAAATGATCTAATCGGGTCTCTGTTTGCATTACCCGAGAAGTTTAATAGTGCATTTTACTAGCCATTCCACGCGCTTTAAGATGCCGCCTATCCGAGTACGCTTTCTGAAATAGGAGCGACGTAAGTTGAACAAATGTGATAAAATAACGCTGATTTCTTATATTAACCGTAATATAAAATGGTCTAATCGGGTCTCCGTTTGCCTTATCCTAGAAGTTTAATAGTGCATTTTACTCGCCATTCCACGCGCTTTAAGATACCGCGTAGCCCAGTACGCTATCTGAAATAGGAGCGACGTAAATTGAACAAATGTGATAGAATTTTCCTGAATTCTTAAATTAACCATAATATAAAATGATGTAATCGGGTCTCTGGTTGCCCTACCCAAGAAGTTTAATAGTGCATTTCTCTCGTCATTTCATGCGCTTTGAGATGCCGCATAGCCCAATACGCTATCTGAAATAGGAGCGACGTAAATTGAACAAATGTGATAGAATTTCGCTGAATTCTTATATTAACCAAAATATAAAATGATCTAATCGGGTCTCTGATTGCCCTATCATAGAAGTTTAATAGTGCATTTTACTCGCCATTACACACGCTTTAAGATGCCGCCTAGCCCAGTACGCTATCTGAAATAGGAGCAACGTAAGTTGAACGAATGTGACAGAATTTCGCTGAATTCTTTTATTTACCATAATGTTAAATGATCTAATCGGGTCTCTGTTCGCCCTAGCGTACAAGCTTAATAGTGCATTTTATTCGTCATTTCATGCGCTTTGAGATGCCGCTTAGCCCAATACGCCATCTGAAATAGGAGCGACGCAAATTGAACAAATGTGATAGAATTTCGCTGAATTCTTATATTAACCATAATATAAAATGATGTAATCGGGTCTTTGTTCGCCCTACCCTAGAAGTTTAATAGTGCATTTTACTCGCCACTTCATGCGCTTTGAGATACCGCTTAGCCCAATACGCTATCTGAAATAGGAGCGACGTAAATTGAACAAATGTGATAGAATTTCGCTGAATTCTTATATTAACCAAAATATAAAATGATC